>OZ038519.1:9191566-9379066 GCA_964036315.1 Acanthosepion esculentum | reverse complement strand
CTTAGTGAGCTTGAGTAAATCGATGATGGGACAAATTTCAGGAGAAATAACAAAAAACAAAATTTATTAAAATCTGTGTAGGACAGGAAATTGTAGAGAGCCATGATCGCCTACGTCCTGAAGTGATACGGCACACAGAGGGAGTAAAAATGAGCTTGATTAAATGGATGGCGAAACAAAGTTTGGGAGAAATAACAAATAGATAAAAAAGTTTTATTAAATGCTTCAAAGAACAGGAAAATGTGGAGAGCCATGATCGCTTACGCCTTGAAGGAACACGGCACATAGAAGAAGAAGAATGAGCTTGAGTGAATGGATGGCGGAACAACGTTTAGGAGAGATAACAAAAAGACAAAATTTAGTAAGAGCTAAAAGGGACAGGAAGATGGGGTGAGCTATAATCGCCTCCATCCTGAGGGGTCCAGGCACATAAAAGAAAAGAAGGAGCTTCAGGAAATGTAATGCGGAACAGGGTTTAGTCGAAATAACAGAAATACACAGTTCATTAAGAGCTACAACGAAAAGGAAGTTGTGGAGAGTCATGTTCGCCTACGACATGAGAGGACACGGCTCATAGAAGAAGAAGGAGCTTAAGTAAAGGGAATACCTAACAGGGTTTAGGAGAAAAAACAGAAAGACAACATTTTAATCGCTACAAGGGACAAGAAGTTGTGGAGAGTCATGATCGCACATAAAGAAGTAGTATCAGATTTACGCCAGGAAATATAAGAAGTTTGAACTGAATTTAACGTCAATCAGGAATCTTCTTCTAAGAATATTTGATCTGTGCTGATCCCAAAATGTATTGTGTTCAATTTAAGAGATACAAAAATATCTTTCGTAACTTGTGTTACCTCAGAAATTTAAAACACCTAAGAACTTCAAGAGTAATACGAGAAGGTGCCTCCAAAGACAGCAACTGCAAAACGGGGCCTGAAATTATATGGAGCGAACACAAAAATAAACACCAAGACAATCAATCATCGAATGATAAAGAAAGGCTGCCTGAGTTGCAGGATCGGCGCAAACCTTCCGCTTAACAAATTAATCATTTGAAAATAAATATTTAACATTTTCCAATCACTGAATCGCGCTCCCGCCGAAAATAATAAAAAAATGCATCGTGATCCCTTTAAAGATTATTTAAGTCTCCAGACGGACAAAATCAGGAAGGAGATAGAGACGGATATATGCGACATCAGTTCACGACGACACGGCTTCAAAGAGATTCCCTGACTTATTCACCCGTCTTCTTAGCCAAGCAACTGGACACATTCTTCCTCACCAAACTACGTCACACTGACACTCTTCCTCGGCAAGCTACATGACATACACTCTCTCTCACCAAGCTACGTGATACTTAAACTCTTCCTCACCAACCTACGTGACACGTTCCTCCTTACTTTCTACTTGCATCTTTTATCTCACACATACACGCTAAGAAATCGCATTTCTTTTGATCTGCACAAACAAGAAACTTTAAGGCAAAAGCTTTAACACACATACAAGCTTGAAAAATGTAGCTGCTAAAACACGAAAAAAAAATTTTATATTTAAAAACCTTTCTCGCTTTCTTGTGCCTGTTAGAAATAAATCACGAAGTAAAACGAACAAGTAACTAACATAAGTGATCTACATACGGATGGAGAGCGCAAAATCCCTTACATTCTATTAAGAAGATCGAATGTTAGACGAAAGACCCGAAACCATTTGCCCTCGATTCAGTTGATCATAATTTGACAAGAGTCCAGAAATAAATTAATTCTTTTTGTGTAGTGTCCGACGTCTCGTATATTTTAAAAGATTAGTAAGTTCTTCGGCATAGGTGATTTTACTGGTGTTTCCTAAGCTCGTGTTATCAACATGATTAGTTATAGCTTCGATCGTTAATTTGTGACCTATTTCCTCTCGTGAAATCTCTCGAAAAGAGTGCACTTAATTCCACATGTCAATATACCCGCCTTCTCACAGAAGCGGGTAACTTGAACAGCATCCACGTGTCAGCACCTCGATGCATCTCCCCAATACACACATGTAAACGAGAAAACGCCCAGTGTAGGCCGTATATATTTAGATCTACAACTGTTTGGCAATTTACAAAGGCACTCCCTCACAAACATTTAAAAAGTAAGAGAGAATCATAAAAAGGAAAGGAAGTAGAAAAAAATGACAACCTACTAATGCGAGTGCTCTTTAACAAATAGAAAAATATAGATAGAATATTTTTTAATCATTTTAAGGCAACAAAGCCACTAAGAAGCAAAGGGTTACTGAGTGTAAGGGAATACGAGAAGAAATATTAAGGAGAGAGAACAATAAGAAACAGGAATTAAGCAAACAGAAATCAGCAATTGACAAAGTTGATTGGAAAGCAAGAATCAAAGAGAGTTCTACAAGCGATAAAACAGAGAAAAAAATTGTTACGGTTATATCTAGAGTAAGATGATGAGACCTATCTGCCAAACTAGTACTGCGCTTAAATTGATAATCTAGATACCAAAGAGAAACGTTGATCAGAACAATAACCATGAAAATATTTATAAGAAAGACACATGGAAGCTACGTTACGGCGGCGGAAAAGGCAGAGATGACTGCTCAAGACTAATAACATTGCAGATTATTCTTTGGATTTTATCGAGAATAGATAGGTAGATAGATGAACAGTCTGAGATAGATGTACGTGTGTATGTCTAGCTGTCCACTCGTATTCGATGATACCCGTCTACTAGGGTGGCTAGCAAATCCCTATTGCAGACGTTCGCTCAGGCACAATTGCGTTGATTCAACACCCACAGAGCTCATCAGTGGTTTATACTGTAATTATGCGGAGCAGACCTTAGTTACAGTTTCTGGGAAGGACGGTTCTATCTAGAGTGATCAACAATTTGAAAAAGGCCAGCACGCTGACCACTTCGGCCACGATGACTTATGACTTCGTGCTCGCACAGCTATCGATGGCCCACAAGGGTTCCGTCTAACCGTAGTATGGTTATCAGGCATTTTCCAAAGGTGCCGCACGCTGGGATCGACCCCTCCAGTCCGATAACATCAGGAAGTCTCTTTCCTGACATCGTCCATGGTGAGAACCCGTGCCCATAGATAGATAGATAGATAGATAGATAGATAGATAGATAGATAGATAGATATGAACTGATAGATATTTAGATAGATAGAATTCGTATTTATATTGCGTATAAAAGTTCACTTTCTTCCACACGCTAAAAAAAGGCTTCGCTCAAATATAAAGAAGTGTATATGCAAAATTGAGATAGTCGGTAATGTTTACCCAACAGGCGTATTTAGGCCATCTCCATAAGAAGGTGTCATGGACGACATCAAAGGTCGTCATATAAATTCGTTTGGATCTCTTCAGCTCGGCCAAAAATATAGTTTCCTGAGCAGCGCAAGATCTTCATACACCATCTCCCAGCACTATATTCTGGAATGATTACTCCAGTTTGACAACCTCAGCGGTCTTGGTCAACTTGGTTTTTTACGGCTTATCAACCTTTTGCAGGTTATTTAAAGCCAGAAAATATTTTTAGATTATAAGAAACTTGTGGGGATGATAATAAATCCTACGAATTAACCTATAGCTGGGAAGTCTGTCTGTATTTCTGAAATGAGGTATCATAACTATTTACACTATTTACATTGTTCGGACTGTTGTCTTCATCTTGCCATATTCACGATATTTTTGTCGTTGTACGCGCCGGCCTTCTTCGGGATCTGTTTATATTTCTGAGATGAGGCATTGTAACTATTTACTCTATTTACCTTGTTCGGGCTGTTGTCCTTATCTTTATTGTCACATTCACGACGTTTCGACCGTTGTACGCTCCGGCCTTCTTCAGGATCTGTCTATATTTCTGAGATGAGGTATTTTAACTATTTACTCTATTTACATTGTTCGGATCATTGTTGTCATCTTTATTGTCGTATTCACGACGTTTCAGCCATTGTACGCTCCGACCTTCTTCAGGTGACATACGTTCGAATTTCGAACCGAACCCCTCATTTAGTCCACGGCGGTAAATCTTCCCAGGTACCATGGCTTTTCTGGATATATCAGTTTCATTTATTTCGCTTTAGTACCTCTTCAAGGAGGAGGCACGGTGGATAGCGGCTCGGATTGAGGAATCGGAGAGCCGAGTTCGAATTCCAGTCGAATCAATTACATTTACTTACGTGCTAATACCCTTGGGAATTGTATGAATCCTCTTCTTCTGCCCCCAGCTATGGGTAAATAGCAGGACAGACCCGTTCTATAGCCTTGGATGGCAACTGGTCTACCGCAGAAAGAAATGGCAAACTACCGCGGGAAAATCTGCCTCGTCATACATGATACATGATACATGATCGCCTACGCGTGTATCACGCATGGCACATAACTGGCTGAACTCTTTAATTTTTTATTCGCCTCTGCTGCGGACAGGTATTGAACTCACAACTCTTCGGGTCAAGTTACTGGATTACTTAAACAAATGCTTTTATCCACTGAGCCACATGGCTCAGTGAATAAAAGCGTTGGTTGGAATCTGTGGGGGTGATAATGATTTACTGGTCCAATAGACCCATAATTAATAACAAGGTTATTAATTAATCTCAAGGTTATTTACATGTAAGTGGACCCTCGAGAGTGATGGCCTTGTTCAAATTGTTGATCACGCTAGATAACACGCTCTTTCCCAGAAACTGTAACTAAGGTCTGCTCAGCATAGTGTATATCCTGTATAAACCACAGGTGGGCTCTGTGAGTGTTGAATAAACACAAATGCGCCTGAGCAAGCGTTTGAAATAGGGATTAGTTAGCCACCCTAGTAGACGGGTATCTTCGAATACGAGTGGCCAGCTATACATACATACGTACATCTATTTCAGACTGTTCATCTATCTATCTATCTATCTATCTATCTATCTATCTATCTATCTATCTATCTATCTATCTATCTATCCCGGTCTGTTCATTATCTATCTATCTATCTATCTATCTATCTATCTATCTATCTATCTATGTATCTATCCCGGTCTGTTCATTATCTATCTATCTATCTATCTATCTATCTATCTATCTATCTATCTATCTATCTATCTATCTATCTATCTCAGCCTGTTCATTATCTATCTATCTATCTATCTATCTATCTATCTATCTATCTATCTATCTATCTATCCCTGTCTGTTCATTATCTATCTATCTATCTATCTATCTATCTATCTATCTATCTATCTATCTATCTATCTATCTATCTCAGTCTGTTCATTATCTATCTATCTATCTATCTATCTATCTATCTATCTATCTATCTATCTATCTATCTATCTATCTATCTATCCCTGTCTGTTCATTATCTATCTATCTATCTATCTATCTATCTATCTATCTATCTATCTATCTATCTATCTATTTATCTCAGCCTGTTCATTATCTATCTATCTATCTATCTATCTATCTATCTATCTATCTATCTATCTATCTATCTATCTATCTATTTTATCCCTGTCTGTTCATTATCTATCTATCTATCTATCTATCTATCTATCTATCTATCTATCTATCTATCTATCTATCTCTGCTCATCTCTCTCTGTCTATTCTTCTCCCCATCATCTCTCTCTCTCGCTATTTCGGTTCACCAGTGTTTCTCTCCCACTCTCTCTTAACCTATGTATCTATCGTCTACATCATTGATCTATTTCTCTACGTTCATATCTATCTACCTGTTCCTTTCTCTCTCTCTCTCTTTCTGTCTTTACCTCTCTCTAACTTTTTAATCTGTCTCTCTCTACCATCATCTCTTTCGCTACATGCATCTAACTCTGTTCAGCTCTCTCTCTCTCTCTCTCTCATCATCACAGCAACAGCATAATCACTATCTCAATCTTATTGTATTCAAATCTATTCAGCTGAGTCTGTTCATTATCTATCTATCTATCTATCTATCTATCTATCTATCTATCTATCTATCTATCTATCTCAGTCTTTTCATTATCTATCTATCTATCTATCTATCTATCTATCTATCTATCTATCTATCTATCTGTCTCAGTCTTTTCATTATCTATCTATCTATCTATCTATCTATCTATCTATCTATCTATCTATCTATCTATCTCAGTCTGTTCATTATCTATCTATCTATCTATCTATCTATCTATCTATCTATCTCAGTCTGTTCATTATCTATCTATCTATCTATCTATCTATCTATCTATCTATCTATCTATCTCAGTCTGTTCATTATCTATCTATCTATCTATCTATCTATCTATCTATCTATCTATCTATCTATCTCAGTCTGTTCCTTATCTATCTATCTATCTATCTATCTATCTATCTATCTGTCTATCTATCTATCTCAGTCTGTTCATTATCTATCTATCTATCTATCTATCTATCTATCTATCTATCTATCTATCTATCTATCTATCTATCTATCTATCTCAGTCTGTTCATTATCTATCTATCTATCTACCTATCTATCTATCTATCTATCTATCTATCTATCTATCTATCTATCTATCTATTTATCTCAGTCTGTTCATTATCTATCTATCTATCTATCTATCTATCTATCTATCTATCTATCTATCTATCTATCTATCTATCTATCTATCTCACCCTGTTCATTATCTATCTATCTATCTATCTATCTATCTATCTATCTATCTATCTATCTATCTATCTATCTCAGTCTGTTCATTATCTATCTATCTATCTATCTATCTATCTATCTATCTATCTATCTATCTCAGTCTGTTCATTATCTATCTATCTATCTATCTATCTATCTATCTATCTATCTATCTATCTATCTATCTCAGTCTGTTCCTTATCTATCTATCTATCTATCTATCTATCTATCTATCTATCTATCTGTCTATCTATCTATCTCAGTCTGTTCATTATCTATCTATCTATCTATCTATCTATCTATCTATCTATCTATCTATCTATCTATCTATCTCAGTCTGTTCATTATCTATCTATCTATCTATCTATCTATCTATCTATCTATCTATCTATCTATCTATCTATCTGAGATAATTTAACCCTGCATTTAAATTTAAACTATTATGTACAGTCTAGAGACAGGTCTTGGCGCTCAGCCCAGTATTACCCTCCCAAATTCCTCAAATAAACATAGTAGATCCGCGGATGTTTTTTCATATATCGATTTATATTGTAAATCCATTGAATATTTGCAAATAGTACTTGTATTCAAATAGTTGCAGTGTACTATTTATTGCCGTCCATTTTTAAAAGTTGGATTGTTTCAATTGGAGTGCATGGGCGGTTTTGTCTTTAATCAATACTCGACACTCTGAAGCATTTAGAACGTCATTTCGTACTTGGAACGGGGAAAAGCAAAATGGAAAACAAGTTTATTGTATGAGCCTTAACCCTACCCTTGTATAATCAAAGTGGAATTATCGATTATAGAGGGTCGTCATTGTTGGAATATAAAAGCTACATTATTGTAGCGGAATTCGAAAGAATGATTATGAAGAGCGATAATTTGCGGAGAGAGATAAAGAAAGAGAGAATGAGAGAGAATAAAGGAAGGAAGGAAAGAAGGAAGCATTGCAATAGAGAGAAACAACAAGAGAGAGAAGTAGAAGGTAAGAACAGGAAAGAGGAAAACAGAGAAAAGCAGTAAAACAGAGAGGAAAAGAAGGGAGAGAGAAACAGTAAGATAAGAGAGAGGAAGGAAGAAAAAGAGGAAGGGCCATAAAGAGAGCATTACAGAGAGAGAGAGAGAGAGAGAGAGTGGGAAAGAAAAGAGAGAGAGAAATAAATATTGAAAGATAAAAAGAAAGCGAGAGAGAGAAAGAAAAAGACTGATAAAGAGAGAGGGTATAGCGATAGACAGAACTAAATAAGGAAAGAGAAATATATAATTAAAGAATGAAAGAAGAAAAGGAAAGAGTTAGGGTGGGGAAAATAATAGGATAAAGAGAATGAGAAATAAATAGCGTGAGAAAAAGAGAGAGTGAGACAGCAAAAGCGAGTGAAGAGAAAAACAGACGAGAGAGAGAATGGGAGAAAAAGAAAGAGAGAGAAAGAGGGAGACTGGATCAATCAAGAATAAAAATAAAATACACCGATAATTCAAAGTCCACTTATATATTTACATACATTATATCCTTGATATTGATCACCCTAATCCATATCTATGGCATATCTTAAACTATATTTTATCACCCCCCATATATATATATATATATATATATGTATGTTCTTGATAAGATCCAGAGACGGATAGGCAACGTGATTGGCTCTGATCTGTCATCTCGTCTGCAGTCGCTCTCTCACAGACGCGATGTTGCCTCGCTCTGCCTTTTTTACAAGTACTTTCACGGTAATTGCTCCGAGCAGCTGCTTTCGCTTGTCCCTAGGCCTCGTGAATTTAAACGCCCCACGAGGCTGGCATCCCGCTCCCACCCCTACACAGTGGAAACTGTTAGATGCAGACGTCTCTTCTACTCCAATAGCTTCATGTCTCGCACATCTCGCCTATGGAACTCCCTTCCCTATTACTGTTTCCCTGACAAATACAATCTCCAACGGTTTAAGTGTAGCGTCAATCGACATCTCCAGCTGCCTTGGTCTATCCACTTCCCTTCTCCACATCCTTTCATTTTTCATTCCTATCTGCTCTCGCTCCAAATCTTCTGTAACCTCTTGCCTTGATCGACCCACTGTCTTTCTCTTTCTCCACATCCTCTCCTTTACCACTCCTATCTGCCCTTCCTCCAACCCTTCTATAACCCCTTGTGTGATAGTGGCCTCCAGCCTTGCTTGGGGTGATACGATTAAAAAAAAAAATATATATATATAATTAAGTAATTCATCGAGTCTGAAACCTCAACAGAATGCAGAAAGCAGTGGACGGCCGTTTCGTCCTATATTTGGGACTCATCAGCAGTGCGCATCCACTACTGAGAATTGAAACCCGGACAGTTAGGTTGTCAAGCAAACGTCATACCAACTTTGGTTCAACGGGCCTCGGTGACGAAGAGGTAGCAAATCAGACTCGATATAGAGCGGCTCGCTCACAAATTCCGTGGTGGAACTCAACTGAGATTCTCTCCATAGGACGGTGCCCCCGGAGCCACGACTACTATCACCAAGCCGCTCAAACTTGACCATTAGCAGCCGGTTTTAATTTCTATCATTTATATATATATATATATATATATATATGTGTGTGTGTGTGTGTGTGTGTGTGTGTGTGTGTGTATGGAGAGAGAGAGAGAGAGAGAAAGAGAGAGAGATAACATATACCTCAGAATATTTTTTCGTAACTTAAATGGATACTCTTAACCAGTAGTATGCTGTCAACTCATAATATGACAGTTCCCCGAGACATGTATGAATACCACACACACCCAACACCTAACCTATATTTTTAACCTTTCTGATCTAGCTTTGACCTTTCTTTTGATTAGTTAAAAAGAGACATACCCATCAGATTTTAAAATCTGCATCCCCTCTCTCCTCTCCCCTCCATCTTTAATAAGATAACATATTGTTTTCTATTTTCAAATGTAAATCATTTTCATCAAAAAGTTACCGAACTTAGCCTGATGACGAGATAAAAATTTTATGTCTCGAAACAGAAATTTCCGTGTAGCAATGTAAAATATTTTTAATAAAGATATTAAAATATTATTCTCTACGTTTGTAATGAGCATTTAAAAAAAAAAAGTAAATGCCTGAGAACTGTGGATTTTAAATCTGTTTGTTCTTTCTCTTCATTTATATATATATATATATATATATATATATATATATATATATATATATATATATATATATAGGGTGACCCAATAAAACGGGAATTTTTGAAGTGCGTATTGCCAGACATGAGCAAGTGGCAACACTGCGAGACAGTGACGTTGAGCAAGTAAACATTTCGCCATTTTAGTAACGAGAATGAAATTCACAGTATCCCAGCTGAGATGTTGCAGCAGTCAATGAGGAATCTCGACAGCAGATTTCAAGAATGCATTCGTACAGGAGGACGCCATCTACAGGATGTAATTTAAAAAAAATGAAAATTCCATCATTGTTTCTTAAATGGCATGTTTTAACAGTATTTACATTAGTCGGACTATTGTCCTCATCTTTGTCGCCATATTTGTCACAAAGTTTCGGCCGTTGTACGCTCCGGCCTTCTTCAGGTGGTTAGAATTTCGAATCGAACCCTTTATTTCGATCACTGGGGTAGACTGTTCTAGTTCCACGAGCCATGTTTGATGGATGTCCGTTATCAGTTATCTCCTGCTAATTTTCCCTCTGAAAGTTCTCCACTGCCTGAACCGGGTATTGAACTCACACTCTTTGGGTCTGTCACTGGATCTAACCAACGCCTTTATCCACTGTACCATGTAACCTTGAAACGTTGTGACAAATATGGCGACAAAGATGAGGACAATAGTCCGACTAATGTAAATACTGTACATAATACCTCATCTCAGAAATATAGACAGGCATTTTTTAAGGTTTCAATTACTGTGAATTAAATATTTTTCTTCCATCACTCTTGGTTTTATTGGATTGTTAAAAAGTTCCCGTTCTTTGGGGTCACCCTCTCTCTCTCTGTCTGTCTCTCTCTCTCTCTCTCTATATATATATATATATATATGTATGTATATTGTGTAAATTTTGGCAGCATGTTTTCATTAGAAAAATGATGAACACAACAAGAGACCCTGATGACGACATTGTGCTAATGTCGAAAGTACTCGGAATAAAATGAATATGCATTAACATGGTAATTTGCTTTTTTTCCTTTAATAAAAATACTAAGAAATTACGAGAGGATGTTATTAAAAATAAGTAGACAAAACTTGTCTAAATTATTTAATCAGATATGTCTTAATAATTGTTATGAGAACACTCCCATGAGTGCCCAGGATCGCCTCGTCAGTAATGTTATGACTTGGGGTCATGGCAAGTTTCGGGTCTTCCAACATCAGACTTGCTCGCCCAAGAGACCCTGCCGAAACAGTACTATTCCGGCAGGCGATCCTGAAACAACAACAAAAAAAAAATACGTAAAGCACGCAACAAATGGACTCCTCAAATAAATGCCACTGCTGACCAATCACCACCGACTTACGTCACTTCCTCCTCAGCTAAGACGATACAAAAAAAAGAATCGACGGCGAGCTCGTCTTTTTCCTTCATCTTAGGTTGACCACGCGGATCGACCCTCATCTTCAACGAACAGTTTGACATAACAGGTAAGTAATGACATGAAAAATACATATATATATAATATAATTTCTATTATATATAATTCTAAATAATTTCTATATTCTAGTGAATAATGTCAGTGATGGAGCTAACATATTGAGTCGTATGGAGATGAGTTTGAAACCCAGAGTTACAAACTCATATCCATACGACTGAATATATCTCAACGGATCTATATCCACTTGGAAATTCAATATGGATTACCAATTATTTGAGTATATATATATATATATATATATATATATATATATATATATATATATATATATATATATATACTAAAATCATTGGTAATCATATGGAATTTGCAAGTGGATATAGATCCGTTGAGATATATTCGAATATACGAGGGTCATTCAAGAAATAAGTTGAATATTTCGGTATAAGGACTTCTAATACAGATAGAAGCTTACTCTTTTTATTTTTTTTTGTTTTACTTCTTTTTCACATGGATTTAATTTCTTTTGCCGATTAAAAAAAAGAACTTTGAGAGTTTTGGCGATTAACAAAGATGGCCCACCAAGAAGCATGCTCCAGGATTGAACAGCGGTCAGTTATCATAGGAGAATGTCAACTGTGTATGGTGCCACATGTTTCAGCCAAAAAATGTCTACAAGTGGGCTAAATTGTTTAAAGAAGGACGGAGCAGTGTTGAGGATGAAGACAGGCCTGGGAGGCCTACAGAAGTGAGGTCTCCTGAGGTGATCGAATCAGTCAATGACCTCATTCAGTCTGACAGAAGGGTGACAGTGGATGACATTGCAAGGACTTTGAGCTTATCTGTTGCAGGGATCATCGGTCAGAAGGAGTCATCTTGCATCATGACAACACAAGGCCTAACACAGCAGCCCACACGGTGCAGACCATCAACGAGCTGGGCTGGGAACTGCTCCCTCACCCCCTTACAGACCAGACCTTACCCCTTCAGACTTTCACCTGTTTGGTCCCTTGAAAGCATTCACGAGAGGCACGAAGTTTAAAAGTGATGATGAAGTCAAAAGTGTTGTGAGCGACTGGCTGAGACATCAGTCCAAAGATTTTTACGCTGAGGGAATACGGAAGCTTGTGCACAGATGGGAAAAGTGTGTGACAGTGCTGGGAGACTACGTTGAAAAATTAATAAAAAAAGTAAGCTTCTATCTGTATTAGAAGTCCTTATACCGAAAAATTCAGCTTATTTAATGAATGACCCTCGTATATATTCGTTCGTTCGGCATCCGTCCGTCTCGGGAGACGATGGAGTAGCGCTGTAGGATCTAGGCGATGGAGTCACATCGCCTCAGACTTCCCGTGTTGTGCCGAGGTCTTGCGACGTCGCTGGAGTGTGCTCTCCAGTGCGCTACGAGCCTCGGCGGGACGTATGGAGAACTAGGGCTGCCCAGACGTCTAGTTCCCCCCTCTCGGCCTTGCTAGCAGAGTCCAAAGGAGAGGTTGAACCAATACAGTTTGGTACCAGCGCGGCTTCAGGAGTTGCCGGAAGGTAGCACAGAGTGCCGTCCATCCTCCTTAGGGGCTCCACTCCGGATTTGGCTCAGTGGATAAAAGCATTTGTTTAAGTAATCCAATAACTTGACCCGAAGAGTTGTGAGTTCAATACCTGTCCGCAGCAGAGGCGAATAAAAAATTAGAGAGTTCAGCCAGTTATATGCCATGCGTGATACACGCGTAGGCGATCATGTATCATACGATACATGACAGACGAGGCAGATTTTCCCGCAGTAGTTTGCCATTTCTTTCTGCGGTAGACCAGTTGCCATCCAAGGCTATGATGGTAGAGAGAGACAGATTAAAAAGTTAGAGAGAGGTAAAGACAGAAAGAGAGAGAGAGAGAGAAAGGAACAGCTAGATAGATATGAACATAGAGAAATAGATCAATGATGTAGACGGTAGATACATAGGTTAAGAGAGAGTGGGAGAGAAACATTGGTGAACCGAAATAGCGAGTGAGAGAGATGATGGGGTGAAGAATAGACAGAGAGAGATGAGCAGAGATAGATAGATAGATAGATGAACAGTCTGAAATAGATGTACGTATGTATGTATAGCTGGCCACTCGTATTCGAAGATACCCGTGGCTCATGGATTAGAAAGAAGTAAATCTATATTTTCTAAGGTTTTATTGAAATTTTATTTAAGTTTCCACATGTCCTCCATCCTTAGCAATACAAAGGGTAATACGATTTTGCAGTTCACGGAAAATATTTGCCAAGTGATTTACAGTAATGCCTGAAATCACATTAGTTATTTTAGCTATACTTAAAACTAGGTACATTAAACTTTATAACAATTTTTACAGATTATTTCTATCGCAAATACAAATAAAGTTATAAATTTTTAAAAACATTTGCCAAGTGATTTACAGTAATGCCTGAAATCACATTAGTTATTTTAGCTATACTTAAAACTAGGTACATTAAACTTTATAACATTTTTACAGATTATTTCTATCGCAAATACAAATAAAGTTATAAAGTTTTTAAAACATTTGCCAACTGATTTACAGTAATGCCTGAAATCACATTAGTTATTTTAGCTATACTTAAAACTAGGTACATTAAACTTTATAACATTTTTTACAGATTATTTCTATCGCAAATACAAATAAAGTTATAAAGTTTTTAAAACATTTGCCAACTGATTTACAGTAATGCCTGAAATCACATTAGTTATTTTAGCTATACTTAAAACTAGGTACATTACCCTTTATAACATTTTTACAGATTATTTCTATCGCAAATACAAATAAAGTTATAAATTCTTTAAAGTGTACACGAACTTTATGGACACCCTGTATATGTCGAATTAGCTTATTTTGAAAATATTAACATATTCAACCGAATGGTGTTACAATTGGTAAGCCCTTTCCGCTACAACTATTCTGCCCGCCTACATACATTCCAGCCGACCAACCTTCTTTATCTCGCTATCTAATTACATACCCGCCTACCTAGATACCTGTGTCCCTACCCAATTCCCAGGCTACCCGCCTAACACCCCTATTGACCTATTTGCTCACGTGCCTACCTACCCGACTACGTACGTTCCTACCTTTCTACAAACGCGCAATATTACTACCTACATATCTACCTACATACCTATTTAATGACTATGAGGAATGTTCAAAAACTAAGGTAGAAACATTTATTATTGCAACATAATATATTGGATCAATTGCTTGATTTGCTGCATGGAAAGTGGGTTCACTGTGTCGCGTCAGAAAAGGTTTCTAGTCAGAATTCATCTTGCACGTTTTTTTTGTTTTTTTTTTTACAGTGAGCTTCAGCTGATACAAAGGCCGGGGTCAACTCAAAGGTAGAGGGCTACGTTAAAGGATAGTATATATGAATAAGAGGAGGAGACAAAGGTTAACTCCAGACTTGAACAGGTTAGGATTGTAGTGATCGGGGAAACATCCACTTGGGAGTCGGTTCCACAAATCATGTATAGGGTTACAGGATAAGAGGCAGTTTATGCTGATAGGAAAGGAAGATAACGGTTGACCCTAGAGTTGAACTGTTTAAGATTGTAGTGATCAGGGAAACATCCACTTGGGAGTCGGTTCCACAAATCATGTATAGGGTTACAGGATAAGAGGCAGTTTATGCGGATAGGAAGGCAAGATAACGGTTGACCCTAGAGTTGAACAGTTTAAGTTTGTAGTGATCGGGGAAACATCCTCTTGGGAGTCGGTTCTACAGAGTAGTGATTCACGGGAAGAAGATGTTCGAGTGGAACTTACTTCTTGCCGATGGAATACGGGGGGAACGTGGGTGGTTTGCTACTATGTAAGTGGCATGGCGTGTCCTTGCTGTGAATCTTAGAATCATGTAATGTAGTTCGCCCGAGCACTTTCCATGGAATTAGCAATAGAGCAGTGAGAGCCTCATCATATCCCGCCTCTGTGTGTGTGTATGTGTGTGTGTGTGTGAGAGAGAGAGAGAGAGAGTGAGAGAGAGAGAGAGAGAGAGATTGGAGGGTGGAAAATAATTCTTCCCTTACAAGGACTCGGCGACGCTTTTGAACTCTATCGGGGATCGAGAGTCTCCCGCCCAAATATGGCAACACTGCTCCATTTTCGGCCTGCTCTGGCTCTTGTAAAGGTAGATGATATCACGAGGACTCCGGTACTTACTGGAGTGGTACAGGGAACCGACTATTTTACCAGCATCTTTATCGATGGCTCGTATGTATGAGATTCACTTGATGTCAGATGTGAGTCTTTCAAGGCACAGTACCTCTCCGAGGAATCATTCCTTCTATTGCTGCCATATCTGGTCAGGTGTTCTTGATATAGATCTCAAGATTCTTGACAAAATTCAAAGAAGAATCTGTAATGTTTTTGGTCCTGACCTGGCATCTCGACCTCAGTCACTCTCCCATCATTATAATCTGCCTTCCATCTGTCTTTTCTACAAAGTGTTCATGGCAATTTTTCTAATGCGCTTTCCTTCTTGATGTAATGGTTAGCAAGTTTATCTCCCTAACCCGATAACGACTCAGGAATAAATTCGACCCTCAATGGGTGTTCCACACTTTTGGCCTTGTGTCACATCTGATCTACGATTAGAAAATCATTTGGTGTAAAGAATATTGTGGTATATTTGGTCCAGTAATTTTGTTTTGCTAAGTTTAAAATAAGACTGATTGAAGACCAGCCTTCCCCTATCCCCCTCTTGGCCTTGTGCCACATTTATGTATAATATCAAAATAAATATTGCTTTCCTCTTTGGGAACTAGTTAGGTCATCATAGTATTGATGTTAAAGGATGAAAGAAATGTGCTATAGCTGTTTAAATTTCTTTTGTTTTCATTTCCCAAGTACTTTCGATCTTCTTCCAAGATCATCTTCATGGGTGCAATTAAAAAAGCACAATATTTAAAAGCATAATGAATAAATTACGGTAATGGATAACAAAGTATAACTTTGTATAAATACTTGTACTAAAGAACAACATATAGTTTTGTACTATTTGCACCCCTGAAGATGATCTTTGAAGAAGACCGAAAGTACTTTGGAAATGAAACTAAAAGAAATTTAAACAGCTATAGCGCATTTCTCTCATCCTTTAACATCAATACATGGAAGGATATTCGTGAGTACGAACGGATTTTGTTAAAAATTAGCAGACATCATCTCGGCAATTTATTCAGTCAGACATGTCTATATATATTTTGTTATGGGAACTTACTCATAATAATAATAATAATAATAATAATAATAATAATAATAATAATAATAATAATGGACTATTCCTGATATTATAAATACTGCGCCTCAAGAGGGAGGAGAGATAATTGTAAGAACATTGGAATAGTGATACTTGTCGAGACAACATAGTACACTCTAACCAAATCTGATAGTCATTACTAATACTTCTACTTCTTTGTCTTATATTTCTGTTATAATATATCTTTGTTATTCCATACCTGTGTTCGAGTTATTTCTTCATTGGTTCTAACCTTGGACCATCACCGTGGTACAAGGAACTTGGACTATAACATATATATATATATATATATATATATATATATATATATATATATATATATATATATACAAGTATAGGACTGGTATATACGGAATAAATTCCAATAACCAACAATTATTATTCTTAAAAGAGTGCTCAATACAGAGTAGAGCAGATATAATTATTTATTTAAATATTATAACATAAATATGTTATAAAATCACTACAAAAATAGCCATTTTGTTTCAACACCTCCGGTGTCTTATCAAGTGATGATGTTGAATCTAGAATAAATGGTTTTAAAAGTTTCAAATTAATTAACGATCCTTCGCTAGGGGTAAACGCTGTTACATAAGCTAGAATGACCAATCAAAATACAAGTATATGAGAATTCAAAAAATTTGACAACGAAGCAAGGTTATCATAGATATTAAAAGCTTTAAAGTTGGGGTTCTTGTAAAATAGAATATGTCCTAACTAATAAGTATTAAATTATATGATAAAATTTGAAATTAAAAGTAAAAAATTACCCATTTAGAAATCTAAATCTAATCTCTATTAAGTTTAAAATTATAGAATTACTGAGGAGAAAATAAAAAATACATATGTCATTTAATTTATTTTTTCATTGAAATTACGTTAAAAAGGACGTTGATAGCTCTAGACAAAAATGTAAGCATTTTAACATTTTAATTCAACGAGTGTAACTATGCTGATCACCTCTCACGTAAAACAATCCAAACACACTCAGGTTATAATACATAAGCGCCCAGACATATTTAGATATATATACACAGAAAAAATAATAATATATATATCCTTTCCACTTGAATGACTATTTTTGTAGTAATTTTATAACATATTTATGTTATAATATTTAAATAAATAAATAATAATATATATATATATATATATATATATATATATATATATATATATATATATATATATATATATATATATATCGATCCTTCAAATATATATATCGACCATTCGCCCTTGCATGAAGTATTGCTACCATATATGGTCTGGAGCCCCTGCTGTTTGCCCCAGGGTTCTTGATAAGATCCAGAGACAGATATGCAATGTAATTGGCCCTGATCTGTCATCTCGTCTGCAGTCGCTCTCTCACAGACGCGACGTTGCCTGGCTCTGCCTTTTTTACAAGTACTTTCACGGTAATTGCTCCGAGGAGCTGCTTTCGCTTGTCCCTAGGCCTCGTGAATTTAAACGCCCCACGAGGCTGGCATCCCGCTCCCACCCCTACACCGTGGAAACTGTTAGATGTAGACGTCTCTTCTACTCCAATAGCTTCATGTCTCGCACATCTCGCCTATGGAACTCCCTTCCCTATTACTGTTTCCCTGACAAATACAATCTCCAACTATTTAAGTGTAACGTCAATCGACATCTCCAGTTGCCTTGATCTATCCACTTCCCTTCTCCACATCCTTTCACCTTTCATTCCCATCTGCTCTCGCTCCAAATCTTCTGTAACCCCCTAGCCTTGATCGATCCACTATCTTTCTCCACATCCTCTCCTTTACCACTCCTATCTGCTCTTCCTCCAAACCTTCTGTAACCCCTTGCCTGCTAGTGGCCTCCAGCCTTGCTTGGGGTGATAAGCTTTAAAATATATATATATATATATATATATATATATATATAAAATTGAATTTTATGATTAAATTTTGTCCTCAAAATCCTCTCCTTTAACCTTGATTACTGCAGCACAAATGTTTGGCATTCGTTGTAATAGTTCCTCAAAGTATGACTTTGATTATTGATTCCTTTCTTTTTTCAATGACTCTAAGAGCTCTTCTTCATTTTGATTCTGTAGCGCCAGTTTAAAAGCTTTTAAGAAGGATTGTCCTCCATAAGACCTACAGCCGGCACTTGTGACTCTTCTGAATAGGCAGGGCGCCATGCATGACGCCCATAAAAGAGTCAAGATCTGATGAGGCTATTTAAGAACATGGCTCAAATTCTTAGGTTAATGTTTTGGGTTTCGTAGCTTCTTGCGTTGTTGGGCGAAACTAGCGCTGTCGGTTTTATGATCAATTTCCTTTTCTCTTTCGGCTTACATAAGCCATTATCAATGATGACAATTTCAATATATCAAACAACACACGGACGAAACAACAATGATAGTCTGCCCTTGCTGCATGAAAATTTCAAAGCAACGACAAACTCGTGTATACGAGACGCCGAAAGCTTAGATTGGATTTAAACATGTATCAATATGGTGTTTTCCTTTCGTCTTTCAACGATAATGTGATTAAGCTTATCAGATAATACGAAAGGAACTTACTTAAAATAAATAGACAAAACTTGTCTATATTATTTTATGAAACATGCATTAATGAAAAAATGCTGCCTAAATATACACAATACACATACACACATATATATATATATATATATATATATATATATATATATATATATATATATATATATATTAGAATTGGACATTGTCGGAGAGCGAAAATTTTCTATGAAAAATTTCTCGGACATTCAGGCCGGTAAATGTTATTTAATACTGTTTATTATAAAACAGAGCATTTGCTTAAATACTTGTATCTATAAAAAGAACGTTAAACATAATATAAATGTCTTTAAATATATATATATATATATATTATTTTCTGAGCTACGACGCATCTTTGGGCAAGTGCTTATAGAGTAGAAAATAAGTAGATAGTGGGTTAAAATCTATCATGTAAATACCTTCTTTGGGGATAAAAAGTAGGCGCCATCCAAAATGCGTATGTTCCTCGAGAAACATGGCGTCAAATGGGCCATCTTTGCGATTCTGCAACGACACCATCATCTCTAACCCTAACCGCTTCCCCAATGAATGTCATTTAAAGGGGTCCAAAAAGATGATAAGCTTATGGAGCCGCGTTTGATTCCGAGATCTGAAAGCATCTGTCCCCACGAAAATTAAAAGTTTCGAATAAGATGGTAACTCTGTCTATATTTCTGAGATGAGGTATTATGTACACTAATTCCCCTCTCAAAGTTCTCCACTGCCTTAACCAAGTATTGTATTCACACTCTTTGGGTCCTGTCACTGGATCTAACCAACGCCTTTATCCACTGTGCCATGTGTCCTTGAGGATAAAGGCGTTAGGGGAATTAACAGGTGATAACTGACATCCATTCGACATGGCACGTGGAACTAGAACAGTCTACCCCTGTGAACGAAATAAAGGTTTCAGTTCGACATTTAAACCACCTGAAGAAGGCCGGAACGAACATCGGCTGAAACGTTGTGATAAATATGGCTACAAAGATGAGGACAATAGTCCGAATAATATAAATAGTGTACATAATACCTTATCCCAGAAATATAGACAGATAATGTATTATATTGTCAGTAATTTTCGTTTAATCCAAGTACAATTTTGTAATCTAAAATAGTTCTTTTTTTAACGTTAATAATTGAATAGTGTACAATTTATAATGACCTCAGGAAAGATATCCGTTGGTTGGTAAGCCTGTTCTATAAAACATGGACGCGGTGGCGACTGCGAAGGGAATACTTTCTAAACGAGTCGAATCGGCCGAGGCGACGGCGGTGGGTTTGCCCAGACGATGAGGTGTTGTCGGATTGGCGTGGTTGATCTGCCTGTTCTGTTGAACGGGGCCGCGGGTTAATGTCGCAATTAGATCTCTTTCTGATTCATTCTGCATGCTGGTCGGATGTGAACGACACGAAGGTAGAGAAGGAAATAAAAGAAAATTCGTTTCGTAAGTCTTTGAAATTAAGAAATGTCTCTCCTTGAAAAAGACTCTAAACTTTTGAAACATACCTATTTTTCTATTTATTTTCTCAACCCACGCTGATATTCCGACGTCCACATCGACATTGTCTCGCTCCCACATCGCCTGTGTCTACGTGCTTGCATGTGGGCTCGTGTATGTGTGCGTAACAATTTGTGCATGTTTGGGTGATTGTTCGTGTGTGTGCGTGTGCGTGTGTATGTACGAGTCTGACTGCGTGTCTGGCAGTGGGTCCGTGTATGTGTGTGAGGTGTATGCATATGTGTGTATGTTGGGTCTGAGTGTTGGCGTGCATGTGCGTGTGTGTGTGTGTGTGTGTGTGTGAGAGAGTGCGCGTCTGAGTGCGTGTCTGTCCGTGGATCCGTGCATGTGTGTTACGTCTATGCGTGTGTATGTGTGTGTGTTGGCTCTGAGTGTTGGTGTGTAGGTGCGTTTGTATGAGTTTGTGTTTGTGCGTGTGTGTATGTGTGTGCGCTCTCGTGTGAGTGTATGTGCGCATATGTACCTGCGGGTGTGTTTGTGAGTGTGCCATGTGCGTGTGCATGTGTGTGTGTGCGTGTGTATGCATGTATTTGTTCGTGCGTGTGTTTTTGCGCGTGTAAGCATATGTGCGTACGTGTGTGCGTGCAGGTGTGCACGTATGTGAGCATATATGCGTGTAGCTGAATTATATGTACACCTGTGCAAGGCTGCTAGCAAAATGCTTTTACGCTTGAGATATCGTCATGTCATTAATTCAGAGTTTTCATTCTCCTTGATTGGTTGCCAGCCAAGTCTAGAACGGAGTGGCGTGGGTGGAGATTGGTTCAGGCATTTACAACAATATTCCTTATTTTCAGCAACGACCTTCCAGACACTATCGGCTCTCAACTCAGTATCCGTACCAAGGGTCGTCACACTTGTTCGACCAGAAACCCCTTTTGTTTCTCTTCCTGCCCCAGCGACCCCCATTTAATTTATCTTTGAACTTTAAAACTCGCACTGATGTTGGAAATTAAAATTTTGAATAAAATGTATAAAAAGTGAAGAAATTTGGATCAGGTTAAAATTAAAAGCGTTATCAGGTTCAGAAATTTCCCCCCAAAAAAGGTATTCAAAAAATATATTAAATAATCCCAATAGTACGGTGAAATACTATATTAATTAGAACTGGCCACCCGTATTCGAGGATACCCGTCTACTAGGGCGGGTAGCCAATCCCTATTGTAGACGCTGGCTCCTGCACATTTATATTTATTCAAAAGCCAACCTGTGGTTTATACCTCAACTATGCTGAGCAGACCTTATTTACAGTTACAGGGAAAGAGCGCGTTATCTATCGTGATCAACGAGTTGAACAAGGCCAGCACGCCCAAGCCCTCGGCCACGCCGACTTGTGAATTCGTTCTAGCACAACTACCGATGGCCCTCCGAAGGTTGCGCCTACCCAATTTCACTCACAAGGCTTAGGTCAACCCGTAGTACTGTTTTCAGGCCGCAAGCTGGGATCGTTCTCTCCACACCGATAACATCAAGGAGTCACTTTTCTGACAAATCGACAATGGTGCGATTCGAACCCGGGTCTCATGGTAAGAAAATATTCGTTTTTACTGTATTATTGATCCACGATATTAAACAGTTATTTCACTAATGTTGTCCTTTGGAATATTTTTAAGCCAAATGACGAGTTGATACGAGTATTATAACATAAAGCCTTTTCCTTCTTGTTCACTTCCAGTAGCCCCTTGCGACTTAATAGGATTATTGCCTTTGTTTAGGATTAAATTGATTTAAAAACAAAAGGAAAATTGGTTTATTATGCCATGCCCCATTATTTCTTGCCAGAGTCTATTTTACACATTTATAAGTCTACCATTCGTCCTTGTTTTCAATATTGCTGCCACATCTGTCTGATATATATATATATATATATATATATATATATATATATATATATATATATATATATATATATATATATATCTGCGAATTTTTTCTAAGCACTATACTAAACATTAAATCTGTTACGAAAAAAGAACTAAACAAAATGAACACAAAAAGAACAGCTTTAAATAAGGACTCGTAACTGGAAAAACCGAATGAAAAAAGAATGTTAACAACAAATAATTTTTCACACCCAACCCGGTTCTGCGGAATCAGAATCAACGTTGAGTTTAAGCAAGCGAATGAGCCAATTGGAGTAAAGTGCCATGCAGATTTAAATTTTTCCCAATTGTGATGAAGGCAGTTATCGATTTTTTTTGCATGCTAGCATGCTAGTTAACATTTGTGTCAGTCAGCTGTTGGCTCTCACGCTGGCCAATAGAATCTTCCTGCCTATTCCTGGCAGCCACCTATAGGCTCTCACTCTGGCCAGTAGGAAATGGCCGAAAACTACATGAAAACTGCGGTAGAAGCATGAAAAAATCGATTATTTCCACTATCAATGGGAGTTGGGAAATGCAAAGTCGGTTTTGGCCTTCCATGTAAATTTTGGTGCAAATCCGTCGAAAATTGCGGCCGTGCATTCGTCACATACATATCCTGCCATATATATATATATATATATATATATATATATATATATATATATATATATATATATATATAATGCCCCTTAGATAAAATCTGTCAAATTTTAGTGTTTTCCCACTTAACCAGTGCGACTACGGAACCATTGAACAAAGGCGGATTAATACGTAAACATTTTTCATTAACAGATTCAATCCAGTACTTAATTCATAGCATGAATAGATTCTATCAAATTCCTCTTACCATAAACGACACCTATGGCCATTTACAACCCACAACACTTATTAGTTTTATTCTTTCATTTGTTCAAAACATAAGCATCAACACGTGGAGATACAAACAGTTAAAAACTATTTGAAAAGCTAAGTGAAACCGGTTAAACTAAAAAAAGTAAACAAAAAAAACTGAAATTCCAGTTGTAAGTAACACAGTTTTCATTTTAATATTTCTCCGCAAAAATACATAGATTATAAATAAATATAAATATTAGGTGCCTTTTTTCCCAATTCTTATTTTAGTCTATACAATAAGTTTTTGTACAGAATCTTTCTAACAATTTCATTTTCACACACACACACACACACACACACACACACACACACACACACACACACACATATATATATATATATATATGAAAAAATTACTTAACTTTTAAATATCAATTTTATCCCGACATCGATGTTTCTTGGCAAAATTTCCAGTCTTCAGGGGTTTGTGGTTTTTAAACGGTATTTCCAATTTTTTTTTACCAAGAAATGTCGATGTTCAAATGAAAAAGATAATTTAAAGTTAAGTAATATTTTCAGATAATATTATTAATGGTCTATTTTTAATATTATTTTAATATTTTTAATATTGAGCACTATATAAAATATCTGGTGTTTCTTAAATTTTAAACATTAAATATATATATATATATATATATATATATATATATATATATATATATATATATATATATATATTCGTGGTAATTGTTCCTATAAAGTTTCCTCTTCGGTACCTCGGCTTAATGAATTTGAGCGCAGTACTAGATTGGCAACTAGGTTTCAGAATTTTACTGTTGAGATAGTTAATTGAAACCGTAAGTTCTATGCTAATGTTTTCTTCTTTAACACTTCTCACTTGTGAAACTCTTTTCTAGCTTTTTGCTTTCCTGTCAACTACGATCTACAAAATTTCAGATGCAATTTCAATTGTCATCGTCTATCTCCTTGGATCATGTTCTTTTATCGTCCTTAGAATTTTTTTTCGATTCTCATTAACCGCTTGAATCTCAGGTGATATTATCGTCTGGCTTGGAGCAAAATGAAGAAGAAAGAAAAAAAATGAATTTGAATTCGGCGCCAAATTTACATATTTCGCGCCAACGTCTACTTTACTTTTTCTCTTTTCTAGAATGTCGACATTGCACTCGATTTGAAAGTCGGGGTGATTATTTATATCACCCAAAAGTTAGATTCACTGCCTTTACCAATTTTTGAGCATTAGTTTTTGTTGTGGTAGGATCCACCTAATTTGCATAGTGGACTACCGACGATATAAATATGGTTGTTACCGGGAAGACAGGGAGGCGAATCCAGAGATCCAACTAGAGACTCTGCCCGTCTGCGACTTAGTCAACACATTCTCCAGGAACGGTTTTCCCAGAAATATACAAAAGACTATATGTAAATATTGTGTACACTTTCTTGTTTCAATACATTTTGTTCTAAGTAAATTTTGTGTTGCATTATTATTCCATGCATTAGTCAAGTTTCAACAGTTTTTAAAAAATGTACAGAAATATTTAATTTCCACAGTTTTTTGCTTACAAACGGACAAAAGTTTACGATTTCAAGAATAAACTACAAATAAAGTTGTATTTAGATACATCGAATGGAAAATATATTCAAACCAGAATTATAATTATGAATCATCACAAGCAAAATATAGAGTTTTTTTTTACTGAATTTAGTAAGTAAAAACTGTTTAAATTGAAAAAGATTACAAAAAATGCGACTCAATGAATAAGATTTGTTAGAAAATTTGTTAGATCATAATTAATAAAAACAAAAAAATAGATAAAATTTTCTATAACACCCTAATACTGCTGGGCACAAATTATAAGACAAAATGTTTTAAATTTGCATTGTTTATTGAAAATCGCACTAAAACAAATGCAGTGTATAACATTACGTCATAATATCGCTCGATTGTTCTGTATAATAAGGTCTTATTTGATGACACAATGATTTAGTGATAATGCCCTTGTGCCATTCATCTTGAACATATACAATCTGTAAAGCTTCAGTAAATTATAAATCTTATAAGGCTGTACCATAAGGCTTTTACTGATCACCGGAATGAAATTTCAATGCTACGATTTTTAACCTAAATTTAATCTTTAAACTAATCTGAAAAAACGGTAACCATTTTGGAAAAAAAATATTTTGTTTCATTATTTATCATGTCAAAGTCCATTTTCTAATTGAGTGCAATGCCACGGTTTCATAATCAACCTGCCTTAATATACACTCGAAGAAAACAAAACAAAACAAAAAACCAAAATGGCTGAAATTTGCACCCCTGGAGACGTTGTATGACTTGCGTATCTGTAACCATAGCGATCTATATATCGAGATTATTAACATGTGTACATCTTCGTTCTTCTCCCAGCGTCCTCTCGAATAAATTGTTCCGGTTTTCGTAAAGGTTGTTATCAACACTTCTATATGCAAGTAAAACATCCACTTCATACTCACCTGTTGCAACCAACGGCCATAGACCTCCTTGAGGCTGGCTGTAATAGACATGATTCAACCAAGTAAACCGAATTGAGTCTGTCTGATAATTGTTATGGTGCTACTCTCCAGAAACACTTGTGACATTCTCTTACAATGCACAACGTTCTTTAGCTGCTGTCCGTTTTATCATTGCTTTCTTCTTGATTCTTTGAAAATCTTTTTGGGTTTATCGGCTTCCATTTTGTTCTATCTTTCTTTTTGCTCTTCTTTTTGTGGAAATTTTTCGCTAAACTCTCGTATGAGTTGAGAAGAATGGTTGCAAACCGTCGACATATTTCACGATATCTTTCATTTATTTTATCTTTCATTTTCATTCATTCCTTTATTTAATTATCTTTCATTTATTCTATCTTCCTTTTTCATCGATTCTTTTATTTAAATCTCTTTCATTGTTTTATCTTTCTTTTTCATTTATTCCGTTATTTAAATCTCATTCATTTTTTACATTTTTTCATTCATTTCTTTATGTAAATCTCTTTCATTGTTTTATCTTTCTTTTTCATTTATTCCGTTATTTAAATCTCATTCATTTTTTACATTTTTTCATTCATTCCTTTATGTAAATCTCTTTCATTGTTTTATCTTTCTTTTTCATTTATTCCGTTATTTAAATCTCATTTTTTACATTTTTTCATTCATTGCTTTATGTAAATCTCTTTCATTGTTTTATCTTTCTTTTTCATTTATTCCGTTATTTAAATCTCATTCATTTTTTACATTTTTTCATTCATTCCTTTATGTAAATCTCTTTCATTGTTTTATCTTTCTTTTTCATTTATTCCGTTATTTAAATCTCATTTTTTACATTTTTTCATTCATTGCTTTATGTAAATCTCTTTCATTGTTTTATCTTTCTTTTTCATTTATTCCGTTATTTAAATCTCATTCATTTTTTACATTTTTTCATTCATTCCTTTATGTAAATCTCTTTCATTGTTTTATCTTTCTTTTTCATTTATTCCGTTATTTAAATCTCATTCATTTTTTACATTTTTTCATTCATTCCTTTATGTAAATCTCTTTCATTGTTTTATCTTTCTTTTTCATTTATTCCGTTATTTAAATCTCATTCATTTTTTACATTTTTTCATTCATTCCTTTATGTAAATCTCTTTCATTGTTTTATCTTTCTTTTTCATTTATTCCGTTATTTAAATCTCATTCATTTTTTACATTTTTTTCATTCATTCCTTTATGTAAATCTCTTTCATTGTTTTATCTTTCTTTTTCATTTATTACGTTATTTAAATCTCATTCATTTTTTACATTTTTTCATTCATTCCTTTATGTAAATCTCTTTCATTGTTTTATCTTTCTTTTTCATTTATTCCGTTATTTAAATCTCATTCATTTTTTACATTTTTTCATTCATTTCTTTATGTAAATCTCTTTCATTGTTTTATCTTTCTTTTTCATTTATTCCGTTATTTAAATCTCATTCATTTTTTACATTTTTTCATTCATTCCTTTATGTAAATCTCTTTCATTGTTTTATCTTTCTTTTTCATTTATTCCGTTATTTAAATCTCATTTTTTACATTTTTTCATTCATTCCTTTATGTAAATCTCTTTCATTGTTTTATCTTTCTTTTTCATTTATTACGTTATTTAAATCTCATTCATTTTTTACATTTTTTCATTCATTCCTTTATGTAAATCTATTTCATTGTTTTATCTTTCTTTTTCATTTATTCCGTTATTTAAATCTCATTCATTTTTTACATTTTTTCATTCATTCCTTTATGTAAATCTCTTTCATTGTTTTATCTTTCTTTTTCATTTATTCCGTTATTTAAATCTCATTCATTTTTTACATTTTTTCATTCATTCCTTTATGTAAATCTCTTTCATTGTTTTATCTTTCTTTTTCATTTATTACGTTATTTAAATCTCATTCATTTTTTACATTTTTTCATTCATTCCTTTATGTAAATCTCTTTCATTGTTTTATCTTTCTTTTTCATTTATTCCGTTATTTAAATCTCATTCATTTTTTACATTTTTTTCATTCATTCCTTTATGTAAATCTCTTTCATTGTTTTATCTTTCTTTTTCATTTATTACGTTATTTAAATCTCATTCATTTTTTACATTTTTTTCATTCATTCCTTTATGTAAATCTCTTTCATTGTTTTATCTTTCTTTTTCATTTATTCCGTTATTTAAATCTCATTCATTTTTTACATTTTTTCATTCATTCCTTTATGTAAATCTCTTTCATTGTTTTATCTTTCTTTTTCATTTATTACGTTATTTAAATCTCATTCATTTTTTACATTTTTTCATTCATTCCTTTATGTAAATCTCTTTCATTGTTTTATCTTTCTTTTTCATTTATTACGTTATTTAAATCTCATTCATTTTTTACATTTTTTTCATTCATTGCTTTATTTAAATCTCGTTCATTGCTTTATATTTCTTTTTCGTTCATATCTTAAAATCTTATTTTCCTTTCATTTCTTATGTTCTTTTTCTTTCATTTATTTTTCATTCTATTTTTATTTTTTTCTTCATTTCTTTATCTTTCCTTTTCTTTCATTTCTTAATCTTTCTTTTTCAATTTCCCATAATTTGTAAATCTTCCGTTTATTTGTTTTTTTCTTTATCCATTTTGTCCCTTTTTTCTTTAAAAAATACCTTTTCTCTTTCCTTCATTTCTTTTTTTTTTTTTTACTTCCGCCTATATCTCCTTCCAGACTAATTTCTTCCTTTCTTCTTTTCGTCATATTCTCATCCATTTCTCTTCACTCGCCATATTTTAACTTCCATTTTTGAGTTTTCTTTTTCTTTCATTCTTTTCTCTTTCACTTTTCATTTTGTCCTCGTCTCCTCTTGGTAATATCTTCTCTCTTTCCATTTCCTTATCATTCTTATCTACACCTCTCTCGTTTCATCTGTTCTTACCTTACGCACTTTGCCAGCGCTGTTAATTTTAACGCTTCATTGACATCTCCCTCTTTTCTTAATATTTTAATCTTTTTCCTTTCTGGTTTCCTTTTTTCCCCCCATTTTTATCGCATTTTCTTCCGTTTACGTTTTTTTCTTTCTTTCCCCTGGAGTACATGACAATAATTTACACACACACACACACACACACACACACACACACACACACACACACACACACACATATTGCGTACACGCACACAAAAAATATACTTTCAAATTCACGCGTGTCACCGGTTGACAATATCTGTCCCCATTCGCATCTCTGCTGGCATGACACTATGAAATATGTCACAGAAAATAATAACATTTCAAGGATTCTTTTTCAGCTGAAAACAAACAAAATTATCTGATGCCATTGACAGACCCGATAACTGCAGCTGAAATATTAAAGAAACAAAAGAAAATGATGCATTAAAAGAATAAACAATTTCTTTGTTTTATTGCCGTCTGCTTTTCAGAGTCGACGCCATTTTGTTACTTTTGCTTCTTATAGTTGCTTTTATGAACATATCTTTACTTTATCCCTAAGGTACTTTTTTTTTATTTTCATATCGTCGATGTTTCGCCTAGAAGCAATTTTCTCCATTATTTTTGCGTCATTGCATTTAAACTTTAGGCAATTTGTCGACATACAATTATGTTAAACATTTACTTCTTTTTAATTCTGGGTGTAGAATTGAATTATTTATTCACTGTTTCCTTCACGAACACACACAGCAATGCTTCGTCACACGATCAGACCGCATAATACTGTCACGATCATTTATATTATACGGCTCTAACCATTTTTGATAGGTAAAAAGAATGCATATATTAACCCTCTGTCTAACAATGAAAACTAACTTCGATTAAATACCACCCGGGGTCCAATGGACCCATTTAAAAAAAAAACTTTTTAAAAACTATTCAATCTTTTTGCATTTTTTGATAATTATAGATGGATAAAGAAATAACAATTTTAATTAAAATTTATTCACTGAAATAGAAAAGTTACAATACATCATTGCATTTAGTTTGAAATTATTAACTTAATTCAAGTTACATTTTTTAAATTACAATTCATTTCCGCTGTATTATTCCACCCAGTTAGCTTTTCTCCCCAAAACCTGCTACTTTGTGAAACAGACTCCTGTGTGAACGCCCCTAACAATAAGGAGGAAGAAACTGGCAGCACAATAAGGTAACCAAAAAAGTTCTGTCCGTTTTTAAAGGAAAAAAAGAAACCGCTTCACAGTATGTGTAACTTATATTTAGTCTTCGAAGTAATCGCCATCGGCATCCAGCACCTTCTGCCAATGTGTCTCCAGCTGTTCAATGCCCTTGCGGTAGAACTCGGGATGGGTGTTGACGCAAAGATGTCCGTGAGGGCTTTGCGCAAGTTTGCTTCATTGGTGAAGGATTTCCCACGAAGATGATTATCCAGGGAGTGGAAGCGGTGGTAATCGGATGGCGCAAGGTCAGGTGAATAAGGTGGATGGCACAAAGTCTCCCACCCAAGTTGCTGTATGGTATCGCTGACCACTCGCGCGACATGCGGCCTGGCGTTGTCATGGAGGAAAAGCACACCTTTGCGATTCACCAGTGCTGGCTCTTTCTGGTGCAATACCTGTTGGACACATTTCAATTGCTGCGAGTATAGGTCTCCAGTGACCGTTTGGCCCGTTGGTAGCAGTTCATAATGAACCACTTGACGACCGGTCCACCAGACACAGCATAATCTTGCGTGGGTGCATAGGCGGTCTTGCGGTGTGAGGGACAGCATCCTGAGGGGACAACCAATGTCTGGAACGCTTGGGAGTTTCGTTCAGAACCCACTTTTCATCACTGGTAAGCACTCGATTGAATAAGGATGCGGTACGGTGGCGATAAAGCAGCGATACGCTGGATGCCATCGTTGTCCCTTGTGGACCTCCAACAGCGTTTGCGGAACCCCCTTGCTCAGTTTGTACGTCTTACCTAAGCGGTGCAGGTGAAGTCTAACTGTTTCATCGGAAACGTTGTACTGTCTGGCATGTTCACCACCCGTTAGACTACTGTCCTCTTCAATGGCCGCCTTCAGGACTCCGTCATTCAAGACCTGTGGTCGTCCACTGCGAGGCTCATCATGGAGAGACAAAACTCCTGACTTGAATTTTCGAAACCAACGCCTTGCACTATCCCCAATATGCGGCGACTTGATGCAGCTGCTGATAAGATATAACTTTGAAGTCGTAAAGCAAACAGCCCCGAACGAGATCTCTAGACACTTCCATCCTTCTCACAGCTGTCCGGCTTATAACTGATGGCCGGGCACGGTGTGCGTGTTTTTTATAACTTCTGATGTTCCTACTTCCGGTCGTTCGAATTTGAAAACAATTGCTACACGCATTTCGTATATATTTCAACTTCATTCAATGACTAATCAAAAAACGGACAGAACTTTTTTGGTTACCTTGTATAAAGAATTAGCATCATGTCCATCAAACCTAACAATAATTGTGTCTGCCAACCACAATACACAACACTATTTAATAAAAAAGAAAATAGCATTAAACCATACAGCTTACACATGAAAGAACTCATATCCAAAACTCAGATGAACATAACACATGCCCAGGAAACAATTTTTTTAAAAATTACAATTCATGGCTGCATTTTGCAGAGAATACTTTCAAATGGCTTTGACAGACATGTTTTTGGTAAATATAATAGACAATTTGTATTTTTCCATCCATCTTAGGTCCACGCTTTTTTCTTTCAATGGATGGTTCCTCAGCAGCGTATTTCTCACTAGAGTTTGTAGTTGTATCAATCCTTGCTAGACCCAAATTCTTTCAGCATTTGTTTATTTTGGGATTATTTCCAGGAGATGAACAATGTAAATGAAGAACTGAATCACAAGATATTCTTGCAAAACACGAAGGTCCGGGCATTTGATGTAAAACATTGTAGAATGGAGTTCTCCTTACTTCCCTTTCAATTCGTTTAAAAGACCAAATTTCAGACTTAACCTTCGAATAATATTTTTCATTCCTCATTGAAGTGTTTGAAGAATCATTTCTGTTAGTTTTGTTGTCATCATTCATAACATCATCCGATTCTGAATAAGTAATGCTCACATTATCACTTTCATTATCATCTTTAGAAAAAGAAATGGCAACTATTTAGAATGGACAATATTTTTATTTCATTAAAAATTTCAACTATGGGTCCAATGGATCCACTTGGTAATAAAAGTCATCCACGAAAATTTTTTTCTTGTTTAAATTTATTTACATTATGTAGATGATAAAAAATGAAGAAAAAATAAGTCCCCAAAAATAATTCAGATAGAATAACTATAAGAGTGAAAAAATTAGTTTTGAAAGGAATTTCTGTGTCTATTGGACCTATTGGTAGATTGAGAGTTAAACGGAATGATTAGATTTATTCTAATTATTCAAAGTGCAGATTGTCTCAGTTTTGATTTTTTTTTTACTGATATTTTTGTTATAAATTTGAGAAGTGTTTTTTTATTTTTCTCAAAATAAAATTATATTTTAATTCATTTTCTGTTCCTTAAGAATGGCAAAATGGTAACAACGTGTCTGAAAATGCTCCAGAAAAATCTACCAGTGAAATACCTGTTTCAGTTTTGGCTGGCACATCAACACTAAAATATCAATTCAAGCCTTCCAAGGTAGGACACCGCAAACCTTTTTTCTTTCATTGTTTAATAACAGTTTAATCCCTAATTCTGCATTGTGGCCTTTAGATATTCAAACCCGTATATACAATTGGTGGGTTTAATATAGATTGTAAATTATATCATGAAATTGCTGTGCATTCAACTTGATCAGTGGTTACCAAACTTTTTTCTTTGGGCCACATTTTTAGAATGAAAATTTGCACCTCACCAAAGTGTTTTTTTATTTTTCTCAAAATAAATTTATATTTGAATTCATTTCTCTTCCTTAACGCCAGGGCTGCACGTAGAATATATTATAATTATATTTAATTTTCAAGTCGTTTTTTCACGGTTCTTTGGACTGTCATAGCTGAAACTCTTTTCTCAAGTGCCAAATGTTTTCTGAATTGAGTTGGATCTTTTCTAATTGATCCCTTTAGCTCTAAGTTGAATTGATGATCCTCTTCCTGTTGTGACCTCCTGATCCAGTTTTCCTCTCAACTGTTCCATCTTTTTAAAACTTATTCACCGTTCTTTTGATGTTTCTTGTATGGACTTTGAAGATGAAAACCAGAGCATGATTGTTGGTACCATTACTGAAAGCCTGAATGATATTTTCCCTATCATCATTGGTCGGTTGTGGGTTTAACACAAAACGATTTTAACCTGTTACCTTTCTAGCTGAATAACTCAAAGGGTTTTTCAGATATTCTTACGACAAATGGTGTCAAGATGGCTAACACAAAACGATTTTAACCTGTTACCTTTCTAGCTGAATAACTCAAAGGGATTTTCAGATATTCTTACGACAAATGGTGTCAAGATGGCTAACACAAAACGATTTTAACCTGTTACCTTTCTAGCTGAATAACTCAAAGGAATTTTCAGATATTCTTACGACAAATGGTGTCAAGATGGCTAACACAAAACGATTTTAACCTGTTACCTTTCTAGCTGAATAACTCAAAGGGATTTTCAGATATTCTTACGACAAATGGTGTCAAGATGGCTAACACAAAACGATTTTAACCTGTTACCTTTCTAGCTGAATAACTCAAAGGGATTTTCAGATATTCTTGCGACAAATGGTGTCAAGATGGCTAACACAAAACGATTTTAACCTGTTACCTTTCTAGCTGAATAACTCAAAGGGTTTTTCAGATATTCTTACGACAAATGGTGTCAAGATGGCTAGGCGTCTTATCTGAAAATTCGGAAAAAAAAACTTAATTAGGTTAGTGGTTTTTTAGATATTAAACATTTTGTGGGATGGACAATTATTCTATGCTGTAAAACGATTGGACAATTTTACTGTTACACAAAGTATATTATATATTTTAATTTTAGATAAATCTGCCGGGGAAGGCGTATGCTTGTCTAACGCCCTTTTCTATTTTGCATACTTATTTTCTATCCATGTGTGTGTGTGGTGGGGGCAGTTCTCTGTAGATGTTCTAGAATATATTCCCCGAATGAATCAAGTTTTCTTCATTTAGAATAGGGATAGTCATGACTCTCCACAATTTCCTCTCCTTATAGATCTTAGTAGCGTTTGTCATCCTTCCCAACCTTTTTCGTCATCTATTCACACACGATGATCAGGTAGGTGGGTCACTGCCCCCTGACCTTTTAGCCTTCGACATGTTCTGTGAATATCAAAGTCTTCAAGCTCCCTTCAAGCTCCCTTTCTCCATTATGTATTCAAGATGTTCTTTGGTTCTGAGTATAACAGTAGAGGACTCTTTCGTTGTTTAAATGTTTCATCTATAACATTCTCAGCATCCTTCTGTAGAATCTGATTTCTATTGTCTCTATTCTTTGGCGGTGAATTTCACTCTGTACGAGGTCATTCGAGGAAGAGGGTTACTTTAAGGGGTAGTTTATATAGATCGGCGGGGAAGATAAGGGATAACTTTAAATTTGAACAGGTCAAGATCGCAGTAATCGGGGAAACATCCTCTTGGAAGTCAGTTCAACAGAGCAGTGGTTCGCGTGAGGAAGCTGTTCGAGCGGAACTTATCACCAATTGAATACAGGGGGAATGTGGGTGGTTCGCTACAATGTGAGTGGCATGATTTGTCCTGGTCTTGAAGGTTACAACGGGTGGAACCAGGAATGCAGTTTGTCCGAACACTTCCCATGGAAGTAGTGATAGAGAAGTAAGAGGCTTGCCACGTCCAACCTTAACCCTAACCCAGAGAGTTGAGAGAGAGAGAGAGAGAGAGAGAGAGAGAGAGAGAGAGAGAGAGGGTGGTGGTGGTGGAGGGTGGACAATAATTTATCACCCAAAAGGACTCTGACACGGTTTTGAACTCTATCGAAACTGGAAAGTGAGGGCTGGGCAGTTCCCGCCCAAATGTGACAAAAGAACCCCATTGTGAGGAAACTGTACAGCATTCACGATCATATCGAAGGACGGATATTGCATAACAGTTCGGCACACTTTAGTTTCTAATTTGTTTCCTGTTTCTTGGTCCAGGCTTAAAGAAAGCAACCTACTGGCTGCTGTAAACAAACTGAATTTGGCTGCCGCTTTCGTCACTCTATTGAGTGACGTCCCTAAGCAGTCGTCACATGATTCACGTGACTTGTCTCCACCAAAGGGAGATAAGCGCCTCCTGTGTGCCTACACTATCTTCTCTCTTGTGCCTGCATTCAGCACATTTTCGTCTGCGTATCTTATGTTGTTAAGATTGCACCTACTGATACAAAATCCGGGTAGGGTCCACAGCGCCTTGTAGTAGACGTAGAACAAATCCGGCGAGTAGATATATCGTCTTGCATCTCTTTCCATTTTTGTGTACGTAGTCAATTTTCTATCCGTATGCAGGCAATTGGTTCCCAGTACGAATTATCTTATTGTCCTTACCCCCACTTCTCACTCTTTTTTTTATCCCAGTGCCCCGCCCCAGTGTCTTAATGGCATTATTGCCTTACTTGGCGTGAAACAATAAAAAAAAAACAACAGGAAATCTACAGCTATACAATCTTCTTCCATGTACCGTATCTCTCCAAGATGGATATTATGGCTCTCCACAACTTCCTATCAGCAATCCATTCAAAAAACTTTTCAAGTAGGTAGACAGCTGTCTTTTACTGTCTTTTATTCTTCGATAATTTCTGTGAGTATCAAATTCTTTAAGCCCACTTTCCTCATTATGTGTGGAAGAAATTTCAGCTATCTCTGATTCTAGATATAAGTGTCGTGTTTGTTTCCATTCGCTTTAAGAGTATTCGGTTCTTACGTGCCTCACACACGTTATTCTCAGTAGAGCCGTATTTCCTCTTACAATTCTCATTTATCTACATTATCACCTTAAGTCCTATAGTTTCCCATCCGTGTCTGCAAACAGCACGTTGTCATCTGCGATCTCATGTTAAGTTTGCATCAATCGATAATAAATCTCAGTATCGTCTGCAGTTCCCTTAGCGTATTATCGATGCAGAGGTTGAATAAATCCAGTCAGAAACATATTAACATTTAAATAGTCTGAAATAATCTGTACGCAAAAATATTATTAATTGTATTTATTTATGTGGGAAAACAAGACCAGTCACATGTTAGACATGGTCACTTGAATAATCCAGAAACAGGTCCCATATCACCTGCCATAATGGCCACTTCAATAATCCAGAAACAGGTCCCATATCACCTGTCATAATGATCACTTCAATAATCCACAAACAGGTTCCATGTCACGTGTCATAATGCCCACTTCAGTAATCCAGAAACAGGTGTCATGACACGTGTCATAATGATCACTTCAATAATCCAGAAACAGGTCTCATGTCACGGGTCATAATGACCAATTCAATAATCCAGAAACAAGTCACGTGTCATAATGATCACTGTAATAATCCAGAAACAGGTCCCATGTCACGTGTCATAATGGCCACTTCAATCATCCAGAAACAAGTCTCATGTCACGTGTCATAATGATCATTTCAATAATCCAGAAACAGTTCCCATGTCACGTATCATAATGGCCACTTCACTAATCCAGAAACTGGTCCCATGTCAAGTGTCATAATGACCACTTCAATAATCCAGAAACAAGTCTCATGTCACGTGTCATAATGATCACTTCAATAATCCAGAAACAGGCCCCACGTCACGTGTCATAATGGCCACTTCAATCATCCAGAAACAAGTCTCATGTCACGTGTCATAATGATCACTTCAATAATCCAGAAACAGTTCCCATATCACGTATCATAATGGCCACTTCACTAATCCAGAAACTGGTCCCATGTCAAGTGTCATAATGACCACTTCTATAATCCAGAAACAAGTCTCATGTCACGTGTCATAATGATCACTTCAATAATCCAGAAACAGTTCCCATATCACGTATCATAATGGCCACTTCACTAATCCAGAAACTGGTCCCATGTCAAGTGTCATAATGACCACTTCTATAATCCAGAAACAAGTCTCATGTCACGTGTCATAATGATTACTTCTTTAATCCAGAAACTGGTCCCATGACACGTGTTATAATTATCATTTTAATAATCCAGAAACAGGTTCCATATCACATATAATAATAATAATGATGAAAACTGTTAATCACATACATGTAAAATCACAGGTTGATCGGTAAGTAATGGTGATTTTTTTCTTACATGATAATTCTAGTTGACATATTGCACGCGTTACTCAGGAAAAGATTATGTCTTTAAATATGTCTTTTGCCTCATTGTTCTTACTCTCCTGTTCCGGCTCCATCTGACTATCATCTTTTCAGTCATTGCAGCATTTTCAGATGTAAAACAGTTTCTTAATTACGAAGAGGTTAACGCTGATATTGAGTGATTCTTTGCATCGAAACTGGAAGAATTTTACGCTTGAATGATCAAGAATTTCCCAAATAGATGAAATTATGTTTCGACAATGAGGGAGGAATATTATCCACCCCGACAATTAATTTTGGAAAAAACGTTTCATTTTCAGACGAAGGATTTTTATTTATTTTTTAATATAGTATCTAAGATACTGGGGCACCTTGAAGTAACCGGATGGTGGCTGACACCCATACCAGACATATGAGTTGACAATTGTCTCGTTTCAAGCACAGAAGTGCATGACAAAGAATCAAGACCGACTAAGAACAGAGGTACCTAGAAGTACCCGAATTGTAGCTAACACCTCTACCAGACGTATGAGTTGACAATTGTCTCGTTTCAAGCACAGAAGTGCATGACAAAGAATCAAGACTGACTAAGAACAGAGGTACCTAGAAGTACCCGAATTGTAGCTAAAACCTCTACCAGACGTATGAGTTGACAATTGTCTCGTTTCAAGCACAGAAGTGCATGACAAAGAATCAAGACTGACTAAGAACAGAGGTACCTAGAAGTACCCGAATGGTAGCTAAAACCTCTACCAGACGTATGAGTTGACAATTATCTCGTTTCAAGCACAGAAGTGCATGACAAAGAATCAAGACTGACTAAGAACAGAGGTACCTAGAAGTACCCGGATGGTAGCTAACACCTCTACCAGACGTATGAGTTGACAATTGGACTCATTTCAATCTCAGGAGGACATAAAAATAAACAAAATCGACATATAAAAACGTCTGTAGCTGGTTTTTTTTAACGCTATGCTTTTGACGTGTATATTCGCCAGTGTCTGAAACGGGGAGATGTTTTATTGAATAAATAGACAAATGAAAACCAAAGGAGCATTTGTTTATTTTCCAACTTCAAAAGCGTATGGTTCTTTCTTTCTAACCTAATAACCTTTAATTGTGACCACCGAACAATTATATAGTACAAATGAATTAATGAATTGGTGTTATTGATTCTCACGGACATCCTTTGTTTAAGGTCAATGTTATTTGAGTGAATTGTTTTTATACCAGTAGCCTCTGATGACTGATTAGAATGTTAATATTCCGACCATGGGTTCAAATCTTAACGAAATTAACTTGTCAAAAAGGTGAATACTTCATAATATTGGAGACAATCCCAGGGGTTGGCCCAAGTCTTGTCAGTGACACAGGGTAGGGAAATCTCCGGAAACGGTCGATAGACGTGTGAGCACGAAATCATGAGTCATCGTGACTGAAGGTTTAAGCTTACTGACCTTCTTCAGCTGCTGATCACGAAAGATTATTCACCATGTTACCCGAAGCAGTAAGGCTCACTCAGTACAGTAGGAGTTGTCTGCCGATTACCCAGGCCAGTATGTTCCAATTTTATTTTATTTTTTTTAAAAAGTAATGTCTATGCAAAACATTTATCAGCTAAATAGAATTCTTCCAGCATTGATAAATAATGACTGAATCAAAAATCCATTAACTCTTGAAGAATTACTTTGTTTACGTTTCGGAATATCCAAACGAGAGATACAGACTTCGAATTGTTCAAACAAGTGTTATAAACATACAAACAATATAGACTTCGAAATGTCAAAACGACAGCCCTAAAAGATAGCAGATTCCCAGCAACACTCACATACTCACCACAGAACACAGAAAAGGCCAACAGGAAAAGAAATATCATATGGTTCAACCCACCGTACAGCAAAAACGTAAAAACAAACGTAGGAAAAATATTCTTCAAACTTTTACACAAACGCTTCCCGGAATCAAGCACTCTACACAAAATATTCAACAAAAACGCAGTAAAAATCAGCTACAGTTGCATCGAGAACATGGCACAAATAATAAAAAAGCACAACAGGAAAATTATAAAGAAACCACACGAACAAATTAAACCCACGTGCAACTGCAGAATAAAAAACGAATGTCTCTTAAACGGTAATTGTTTACAAAACAACGTAATCTACCAAGCCACGATATAATCACCAGAAAATGAAGAAAAATTATATATAGGAGTAACTGAAGGACCATGGAAACAAAGAAATTATGTACACAAAACATCTTTCACAAATAGTAAATATGCGAACAGCAAAATGCTTTCTAAGTATATCTGGGAAATAAAAAACAAAACGCACACCACACCAAAAATATCTTGGAAAATAAGGAAAAAAATCATCAGCCTACAACAACCAATCAAAAACTTGCAAACTTTGATTGGAGGAAAAATAGCTATCATTACCTTCCCAGACCCAGATAAATTATTAAATAAAAGATCCGAGATAATCTCAAAATGCAGACATGAAAACAAATTTTTACTACGTAACTTAAAAATCGAAAACGGAAAAAATAAATAAATACATAAACAAACAAAATGACAATAAAATAAGCAAAATAAATTAATCCAAACAAATTACCAAATCACACCTGTTAGAATAGACGAAATAGAATAAAAAATAAGGAACAAAATCAATAAATAAAGTAAATAATAAACAAATTAGAAAACTGTTATGACCAAAATATTAGACTATAAAAATCAAAATAAAACATCGGACGAAAAATAGCTACAACTATTATATAACGATAAAAAATGAATAAAAAATAATATACTGCATTACTTAAAAACCAAAAAGAGAAAATCTACAGTGTAACAAATAAATAACAACAATATAAAATAAATTGATCTAAATACATCCAAATATATAAATAAACTAACAACCGATACCGATAAACCACCAGTTTAGAAAAAACAAATAAAGATAATCAATCCAAATAAATAAAATAAAAACTGTTTCCGCTAAAATAATAGTTAGACCAAACAACAACAGTCAACCCCAAAATTGAACAAATAGCTTTAATTATCTTACCAAACAAAAACAAAACTATTAAATAAGCTATATAAACAAATTTTTATTAAGTTAATAAAAACACAGATCAAAATAAAAAAAAAATATATAAGATGAAAAATAAAAATAAATAATAACAAGCAAAATAATTTGACCTAAATAAATAAATAAACAAATAAACGACTTCCGGTAAAATAACCGCCAAAATAGACTACCCACAATGCACCACTGACCCGTATATATAAATAGACGAGAAAAATAACAGCACTAGTGGCCTGACGATTGCATCTAGCATGAAACAGACTGTCGCCTCTAAGTGTTGACTTCTATGTTCACTTTTATATATATATATATATATATATATATATATATATATATATATATATATATATATATATATATTTAAAGATATGTTTTGTGGTACAAAACTTTGCCATAAAAAGACAAAAATTATTTTTATTACCAATCAGGATGATAATAGATAAAAAGTAATCCTAAAAAACGGGTTAGCGAAGCTGTTTCGAACCTCGCTCAACAGAGCTAAATCAAGGTTAATAAATTGAAGAGAATTATCACCAAAAAAAGATGGACAATATGTATGAAAAAAAAAATTACTTAGATGGAAATTATTTGGAGGCCTAGTACGAAGTCCTTCTGAAAGGGCTTCAAAGATAAAATACAAATGGCCTCCAACATTTTCAAGTGGTAATTCGAGTGGGACTTGCTAAGAATAGTAAGTGAGTCCACACTAAAATTAGTGGTATAATTATGGTTATTTATTAGGTGCTCTGCGATGGAAGACCCATATGTATTGGTCAGAATGTTTGAAAGAGTGTATTTAAGATTACGGATTTTCGTTGCAACGTGTTGCTTTATTCTGACATCCAGCCTTTGAGTCGTTCTCCCTATGTAGAGTAAGCCACAAATACAGCTTTTGGCTTTTTGTGGCAGTTATATATATATATATATATATATATATATATATATATATATAATATGGAGAAAACAACTGAAAAGTTGCAAATAAAAAAATTGAATGTTTTTTTGGTGAAAGTATTTATTTATATTTTTATATATATATATATATATATATATATATATATATATATATATATATATATGATATTTCAGATCTGCCCCGACCTTTCGTCAGAAATAAATTAAATAACTGTATTCAGATGTTATGCTATATATATATATATATATATATATATATATATATATATATATAGAGAGAGAGAGAGAGAGAGAGAGAGATACCGATCTAGTTCAGACAACCACACTCTGTTTTTCTCTCTCTCTCTCCATTTACCTATCTAGTTCAGTCTCCCTATCTATCTATCTATCTATCTATCTATCTATCTATCTATCTATCTATCTATCTATCTATATTTGCTTCACTCCCTTCATATTTATCTGCTTATCCATATCTGTACAGAAAAGAGCTCCTATTGTCCCAGGAAATGCAGTTAATGATATATTCGAATTGTGCCTCCTGGTGAAATATGCACCTGTCTTTTAACCAGCGCCAAAAAAAAAAAAAAAATGGCGAACACGTTAATAATGCCATAAAATTCTTCTACCTGCTTAACGCACAGCGAATGTCAGTTGTTGAGAACAAATTGGAATTTAAAACTTTCTTGTGAGAGTCGTTAAAACTAGCAGTTGCTGTAATAATCATTATACAAGTGATTAAAAAAATCTTGTCCTGGTGGGTATCGAACTCACGATCGAGAGGTTGCAAGACTGCAGTCGAATGCATGCTGCGCAACAGTTTAGCTCGATTTGTGCAGCCATCCACCTGCAACTCGTTCATCCTTTCTCTTTTCTCCTGTCAGCATCAGGCGCGTAGGCGTCACGTGACATACGAAATAAAAAGCGTCGCCATCTTGCCATTAATGCAGTGATTGGAATGACAGCCAAGAAAACTCGGAATGTTTTCACTTATTTTATTTTAGTGCTTTGCTTTGCCGCCGTAAAATGAGTCGATGTAATAACCTCTGGGTTAAACTTTTTTTAATCTACGGTTAGAGTTGGTTTCACCGCATTTTATTGCACCCATACAACTAGTAATGGTGATGAGAAGCAGTCACTGATATTCTAAGAATTCTCAATGATCTCTCAACAATTCTCCTCATATTCTTTCATTTCTACGCATAGGAAGATCACTATATTCTAGGAAAGCATGAAATTCCAGGAATGTCACCATGTTGCTCCCGATTCTTAAGACGTATACCAAAGCATATAAGCAAGAATTATTCATTCAGTTATGTTCCACGCTAAGACGATCATGTATCTTTCGAAGCAGATTTTTTTCCTGCAGTGGGTTGCCATTACTTTCTGCGGTAGACCAGTTGCCATCCAAGGGTATAAAACCCGGTCTAAAGAGTAGGATTAATAACTTTCCCAAGGGTATTAGCACGTGGCACTTAAAGAGAGATTATACAGTAAATATGTATCCATAGTTCAAAAATAATTTGGGCATATATTGTATAGAAAGACTTCCATTTATAAAGCCATTTTTTGTTTATTTCAATGAAGAACTTATCATCAAAGACAAAGAACATGGTTTTAATTTTACTGTATGTTTATTACTTGTTTTCCTGTTCATGATTTCAACCATGTTAAACCAAAGAGACATGTAAAATAAAAAAGTGAATTTTGCACTGATTTGAATTTCTAACCTGAAGGTAAGCAGCCAAGTGACAGCCATTATGGGAAAATATTCTGCTCTTTAAACAACACAATAAAATTAAATTGTTAATACAAAATTAGTCAGAATCCGTAGATACTACACTGATCTAAGACAACGGGGTTCTAATCAGAGAGCACTATACTTCCAAAGAAGAGAAAACAGATACTACTTTGATCTTAGACAACGGGGTTCTAATCAGAGAGCACTGTACTTCGAAAGAAGAGAAAACAGATACTACACTGATCTTAGACAACGGGGGTCTAATCAGAGTGCACTATACTTCGAAAGAAGAGAAAACAGATACTACACTGATCTTAGAAATCGGGGTTCTAATCAGAGTGCACTATACTTCGAAAGAAGAGAAAACAGATACTACACTGATCTTAGACATCGGGGTTCTAATCAGAGTGCACTATACTTCGAAAGAAGAGAAAACAGATACTACACTGATCTTAGACAACGGGGTTCTAATCAGAGTGCACTATACTTCGAAAGAAGAGAAAACAGATACTACACTGATCTTAGACATCGGGGTTCTAATAAGAGTGCACTATACTTCGAACGAAGAGAAAACAGATAATACACTGATCTTAGACATCAAGGTTCTAATCAGAGTGCACTATACTTCGAAAGAAGAGAAAACAGATACTACACTGATCTGAGACATCGGGGTTCTAATCAGAGTGCACTATACTTCGAAAGAAGAGAAAATAGATACTACACTGATCTTAGACATCGGGGTTCTAATCAGAGTGCACTATACTTCGAAAGAAGAGAAAACAGATACTACACTGATCTTAGACAACGGGGTTCTAATCAGAGTGCACTATACTTCGAAAGAAGAGAAAACAGATACTACACTGATCTTAGACATCGGGGTTCTAATCAGAGTGCACTATACTTCGAAAGAATAGAAAACAGATACTACACTGATCTTAGACAACGGGGTTCTAATCAGAGTGCACTATACTTCCAAAGAAGAGACAACAGATACTACACTGATCTTAGACAACGGGGTTCTAATCAGAGTGCACTATACTTCCAAAGAAGAGAAAACAGATACTACACTGATCTTAGACAACAGGGTTCTAATCAGAGTGCACTATACTTCGAAAGAAGAGAAAAGAGATACTCCATTGATCTTAGACAACGGGGTTCTAATCAGAGTGCACTATATTTCAAAAGAAGAGAAAACAGATACTACACTGATCTTAGACAACGGGGTTCTAATCAGAGTGCACTATACTTCCAAAGAAGAGAAAACAGATACTACACTGATCTTAGACAACGGGGTTCTAATCAGAGTGCACTATACTTCGAAAGAAGAGAAAAGAAATACTACACTGATCTTAGACAACGGGGTTCTAATCAGAGTGCACTATACTTCGAAAGAAGAGAAAACAGATACTACACTGATCTTAGACAACGGGGTTCTAATCAGAGTGCACTATACTTCCAAAGAAGAGAAAACAGATACTACACTGATCTTAGACAACGGGGTTCTAATCAGAGTGCACTATATTCCAAAGAAGAGAAAACAGATACTACACTGATCTTAGACAACGGGGTTCTAATCAGAGTGCACTATACTTCGAAAGAAGAGAAAACAGATACTACACTGATCTTAGACAACGGGGTTCTAATGAGAGTGCACTATAGTTACAAAGAAGAGAAAACAGATACTCCATTGATCTTAGACAACGGGGTTCTAATCAGAGTGCACTATACTTCGAAAGAAGAGAAAACAGATACTACACTGATCTTAGACAACGGGGTTCTAATCAGAGTGCACTATACTTCGAAAGAAGAGAACACAGATACTACACTGATCTTAGACATCGGGGTTCTAATCAGAGTGCACTATACTTCGAAAGAAGAGAAAACAGATAATACACTGATCTTAGACATCGAGGTTCTAATCAGAGTGCACTATACTTCGAAAGAAGAGAAAACAGATACTACACTGATCTGAGACATCGGGGTTCTAATCAGAGTGCACTATACTTCGAAAGAAGAGAAAACAGATACTACACTGATCTTAGACATCGGGGTTCTAATCAGAGTGCACTATACTTCGAAAGAAGAGAAAACAGATACTACACTGATATTAGACAACGGGGTTCTAATCAGAGTGCACTATACTTCGAAAGAAGAGAAAACAGATACTACACTGATTTTAGACAACGGGGTTCTAAACAGAGTGCACTATACTTCGAAAGAAGAGAAAACAGATCCTCCATTGATCTTAGACAACGGGGTTCTAATCAGAGTGCACTATATTTCGAAATAAGAGAAAACAGATACTACACTGATCTTAGACATCGGGGTTCTAATCAGAGTGCACTATACTTCCAAAGAAGAGAAAACAGATACTACACTGATCTTAGACAACGGGGTTCTAATCAGAGTGCACTATACTTCGAAAGAAGAGAAAACAGATACTACACTGATCTTAGACATCGGGGTTCTAATCAGAGTGCACTATACTTCGAAAGAAAAGAGAAAACAGATACTACACTGATCTTAGACAACGGGGTTCTAATCAGAGTGCACTATACTTCCAAAGAAGAGAAAACAGATACTACACTGATCTTAGACAACGGGGTTCTAATCAGAGTGCACTATACTTCCAAAGAAGAGAAAACAGATACTCCATTGATCTTAGACAACGGGGTTCTAATCAGAGTGCACTATATTTCGAAAGAAGAGAAAACAGATACTACACTGATCTTAGACATCGGGGTTCTAATCAGAGTGCACTATACTTCGAAAGAAGAGAAAACAGATACTACACTGATCTTAGACATCGGGGTTCTAATCAGAGAGCACTATACTTCAAAAGAAGAGAAAACAGATACTACACTGATCTTAGACAACGGGGTTCTAATCAGAGTGCACTATACTTCCAAAGAAGAGAAAACAGATACTACACTGATCTTAGACAACGGGGTTCTAATCAGAGTGCACTATACTTCGAAAGAAGAGAAAAGAGATCCTACACTGATCTTAGACAACGGTGTTCTAATCAGAGTGCACTATACTTCGAAAGAAGAGAAAACAGATACTACACTGATCTTAGACAACGGGGTTCTAATCAGAGTGCACTATACTTCGAAAGAAGAGAAAACAGATACTACACTGATCTTAGACAACGGGGTTCTAATCAGAGTGCACTATACTTCCAAAGAAGAGAAAACAGATACTACACTGATCTTAGACAACGGGGTTCTAATTAGATGTGCACTATACTTCGAAAGAAGAGAAAACAGATACTACACTGATCTTAGACAACGGGGTTCTAATGAGAGTGCACTATACTTCCAAAGAAGAGAAAACAGATACTCCATTGATCTTAGACAACGGGGTTCTAATCAGAGTGCACTATACTTTGAAAGAAGAGAAAACAGATACTACACTGATCTTAGACAACGGGGTTCTAATCAGAGTGCACTATACTTCGAAAGAAGAGAAAACAGATACTACACTGATCTTAGACAACGGGGTTCTAATCAGAGTGCACTATACTTCCAAAGAAGAGAAAACAGATACTACACTGATCTTAGACAACGGGGTTCTAATCAGAGTGCACTATACTTCGAAAGAAGAGAAAACAGATACTACACTGATCTTAGACAACGGGGTTCTAATCAGAGTGCACTATACTTCGAAAGAAGAGAAAACAGATACTACACTGATCTTAGACATCGGGGTTCTAATCAGAGTGCACTATACATCGAAAGAAGAGAAAACAGATACTACACTGTTCTTAGACAACGGGGTTCTAATCAGAGTGCACTATACTTCCAAAGAAGAGAAAACAGATACTACACTGATCTTAGACAACGGGGTTCTAATCAGAGTGCACTATACTTCGAAAGAAGAGAAAACAGATACTACACTGATCTTAGACAACGGGGTTCTAATCAGAGTGCACTATACTTCGAAAGAAGAGAAAACAGATACTACACTGATCTTAGACATCGGGGTTCTAATCAGAGTGCACTATACATCGAAAGAAGAGAAAACAGATACTACACTGTTCTTAGAAAACGGGGTTCTAATCAGAGTGCACTATACTTCGAAAGAAGAGAAAACAGATACTACACTGATCTTAGACAACGGGGTTCTAATCAGAGTGCACTATACTTCAAAAGAAGAGAAAACAGATACTACACTGATCTTAGACAACGTGGTTCTAATCAGAGTGCACTATACTTCGAAAGAAGAGAAAACAGATACTACACTGATCTTAGACATCGGGGTTCTAATCAGAGTGCACTATATTTCCAAAGAAGAGAAAACAGATACTACACTGATCTTAGACAACGGGGTTCTAATCAGAGTGCACTATACTTCCAAAGAAGAGAAAACAGATACTACACTGATCTTAGACAACGGGGTTCTAATCAGAGTGCACTATACTTCGAAAGAAGAGAAAAGAGATACTACACTGATCTTAGACATCGGGGTTCTAATCCGAGTGCACTATACATCGAAAGATGAGAAAACATATACTACACTGATCTTAGACAACGGGGTTCTAATCAGAGTGCACTATACTTCGAAAGAAGAGAAAACAGATATTCCACTGATCTTAGACAACGGGGTTCTAATCAGAGTGCACTATACTTCGAAAGAAGAGAAAACAGATACTACACTGATCTTAGACATCGGGGTTCTAATCCGAGTGCACTATACTTCCAAAGAAGAGAAAACAGATACTCCATTGATCTTAGACATCGGGGTTCTAATCAGAGTGCACTATACTTCGAAAGAAGAGAAAACAGATACTACACTGATCTTAGATATCGGGGTTCTAATCAGAGTGTACTATACTTCTAAAGAAGAGAAAATAGATACTCCATTGATCTTAGACAACGGGCTACTAATCAGAGTGCACTATACTTCGAAAGAAGAGAAAACAGATACTACACTGATCTTAGACAACGGGGTTCTAATCAGAGTGCACTAAACTTCGAAAGAAGAGAAAACAGATACTACACTGATCTTAGACAACGGGGTTCTAATCAGAGTGCACTATACTTCTAAAGAAGAGAAAATAGATACTCCATTGATCTTAAACAACGGGCTTCTAATCAGAGTGCACTATACTTCGAAAGAAGAGAAAACAGATACTACACTGATCTTAGACAACGGGGTTCTAATCAGAGTGCACTATACTTCGAAAGAAGAGAAAACAGATACTCCACTGATCTTAGACACGGGGTTCTAATCAGAGTGCACTATACTTCCAAAGAAGAGAAAACAGATACTACACTGATCTTAGACAACGGGGTTCTAATCAGAGTGCACTATACTTCGAAAGAAGAGAAAACAGATACTACACTGATCTTAGACATCGGGGTTCTAATCAGAGTGCACTATACTTCGAAAGCAGATAAAACAGATACTACACTGATCTTAGACAACGGGGTTCTAATGAGTGTGCACTATACTTCCAAAGAAGAGAAAACAGATACTAGACTGATCTTAGACAACGGGGTTCTAATCAGAGTGCACTATACTTCGAAAGAAGAGAAAAGAGATACTCCATTGATCTTAGACAACGGGGTTCTAATCAGAGTGCACTATACTTCCGAAGAAGAGAAAACAGATACTACACTGATGTTAGACATCGGGGTTCTAATCAGAGTGCACTATACTTCTAAAGAAGAGAAAATAGATACTCCATTGATCTTAGACAACGGGGTTCTAATCAGAGTGCACTATACTTCGAAAGAAGAGAAAACAGATACTACACTGATCTTAGACAACGGGGTTCTAATCAGAGTGCACTATACTTCGAAAGAAGAGAAAACAGATACTACACTGATCTTAGACAACGGGGTTCTAATCAGAGTGCACTATACTTCGAAAGAAGAGAAAACAGATACTACACTGATCTTAGACATCGGGGTTCTAATCAGAGTGCACTATACTTCGAAAGAAGAGAAAACAGATACTACACTGATCTTAGATAACGGGGTTCTAATCAGAGTGCACTATACTTCCAAAGAAGAGAAAACAGATACTACACTGATCTTAGACAACGGGGTTCTAATCAGAGTGCACTATACTTCGAAAGAAGAGAAAACAGATACTCCATTGATCTTAGACAACGGGGTTCTAATCAGAGTGAACTATATTTCGAAAAAGAGAAAACAGATACTACACTGATCTTAGACATCGGGGTTCTAATCAGAGTGCACTATACTTCCAAAGAAGAGAAAACAGATACTACACTGATCTTAGACAACGGGGTTCTAATCAGAGTGCACTATACTTCGAAAGAAGAGAAAACAGATACTACACTGATCTTAGACATCAGGGTTCTAATCAGAGTGCACTATACTTCGAAAGAAGAGAAAACAGATACTACACTGATCTTAGACAACGGGGTTCTAATAAGAGTGCACTATACTTCCAAAGAAGAGAAAACAGATACTACACTGATCTTAGACAACGGGGTTCTAATCAGAGTGCACTATACTTCCAAAGAAGAGAAAACAGATACTCCATTGATCTTAGACAACGGGGTTCTAATCAGAGTGCACTATATTTCGAAAGAAGAGAAAACAGATACTACACTGATCTTAGACATCGGGGTTCTAATCAGAGTGCACTATACTTCGAAAGAAGAGAAAACAGATACTACACTGATCTTAGACATCGGGGTTCTAATCAGAGAGCACTATACTTCAAAAGAAGAGAAAACAGATACTACACTGATCTTAGACAACGGGGTTCTAATCAGAGTGCACTATACTTCCAAAGAAGAGAAAACAGATACTACACTGATCTTAGACAACGGGGTTCTAATCAGAGTGCACTATACTTCCAAAGAAGAGAAAAGAGATCCTACACTGATCTTAGACAACGGTGTTCTAATCAGAGTGCACTATACTTCCAAAGAAGAGAAAACAGATACTACACTGATCTTAGACAACGGGGTTCTAATCAGAGTGCACTATACTTCGAAAGAAGAGAAAACAGATACTACACTGATCTTAGACAACGGGGTTCTAATCAGAGTGCACTATACTTCCAAAGAAGAGAAAACAGATACTACACTGATCTTAGACAACGGGGTTCTAATTAGAGTGCACTATACTTCGAAAGAAGAGAAAACAGATACTACACTGATCTTAGACAACGGGGTTCTAATGAGAGTGCACTATACTTCCAAAGAAGAGAAAACAGATACTCCATTGATCTTAGACAACGGGGTTCTAATCAGAGTGCACTATACTTCGAAAAAAGAGAAAACAGATACTACACTGATCTTAGACAACGGGGTTCTAATCAGAGTGCACTATACTTCGAAAGAAGAGAAAACAGATACTACACTGATCTTAGACAACGGGGTTCTAATCAGAGTGCACTATACTTCCAAAGAAGAGAAAACAGATACTACACTGATCTTAGACAACGGGGTTCTAATCAGAGTGCACTATACTTCGAAAGAAGAGAAAACAGATACTACACTGATCTTAGACAACGGGGTTCTAATCAGAGTGCACTATACTTCGAAAGAAGAGAAAACAGATACTACACTGATCTTAGACATCGGGGTTCTAATCAGAGTGCACTATACATCGAAAGAAGAGAAAACAGATACTACACTGTTCTTAGACAACGGGGTTCTAATCAGAGTGCACTATACTTCCAAAGAAGAGAAAACAGATACTACACTGATCTTAGACAACGGGGTTCTAATCAGAGTGCACTATACTTCGAAAGAAGAGAAAACAGATACTACACTGATCTTAGACAACGGGGTTCTAATCAGAGTGCACTATACTTCGAAAGAAGAGAAAACAGATACTACACTGATCTTAGACATCGGGGTTCTAATCAGAGTGCACTATACATCGAAAGAAGAGAAAACAGATACTACACTGTTCTTAGAAAACGGGGTTCTAATCAGAGTGCACTATACTTCCAAAGAAGAGAAAACAGATACTACACTGATCTTAGACAACGGGGTTCTAATCAGACTGCACTATACTTCAAAAGAAGAGAAAACAGATACTACACTGATCTTAGACAACGGGGTTCTAATCAGAGTGCACTATACTTCGAAAGAAGAGAAAACAGATACTACACTGATCTTAGACATCGGGGTTCTAATCAGAGTGCACTATATTTCCAAAGAAGAGAAAACAGATACTACACTGATCTTAGACAACGGGGTTCTAATCAGAGTGCACTATACTTCCAAAGAAGAGAAAACAGATACTACACTGATCTTAGACAACGGGGTTCTAATCAGAGTGCACTATACTTCGAAAGAAGAGAAAAGAGATACTACACTGATCTTAGACATCGGGGTTCTAATCCGAGTGCACTATACATCGAAAGATGAGAAAACATATACTACACTGATCTTAGACAACGGGGTTCTAATCAGAGTGCACTATACTTCGAAAGAAGAGAAAACAGATATTCCACTGATCTTAGACAACGGGGTTCTAATCAGAGTGCACTATACTTCGAAAGAAGAGAAAACAGATACTACACTGATCTTAGACATCGGGGTTCTAATCCGAGTGCACTATACTTCCAAAGAAGAGAAAACAGATACTCCATTGATCTTAGACATCGGGGTTCTAATCAGAGTGCACTATACTTCGAAAGAAGAGAAAACAGATACTACACTGATCTTAGATATCGGGGTTCTAATCAGAGTGTACTATACTTCTAAAGAAGAGAAAATAGATACTCCATTGATCTTAGACAACGGGCTACTAATCAGAGTGCACTATACTTCGAAAGAAGAGAAAACAGATACTACACTGATCTTAGACAACGGGGTTCTAATCAGAGTGCACTAAACTTCGAAAGAAGAGAAAACAGATACTACACTGATCTTAGACAACGGGGTTCTAATCAGAGTGCACTATACTTCTAAAGAAGAGAAAATAGATACTCCATTGATCTTAAACAACGGGCTTCTAATCAGAGTGCACTATACTTCGAAAGAAGAGAAAACAGATACTACACTGATCTTAGACAACGGGGTTCTAATCAGAGTGCACTATACTTCGAAAGAAGAGAAAACAGATACTACACTGATCTTAGACACGGGGTTCTAATCAGAGTGCACTATACTTCCAAAGAAGAGAAAACAGATACTACACTGATCTTAGACAACGGGGTTCTAATCAGAGTGCACTATACTTCGAAAGAAGAGAAAACAGATACTACACTGATCTTAGACATCGGGGTTCTAATCAGAGTGCACTATACTTCGAAAGCAGATAAAACAGATACTACACTGATCTTAGACAACGGGGTTCTAATGAGTGTGCACTATACTTCCAAAGAAGAGAAAACAGATACTAGACTGATCTTAGACAACGGGGTTCTAATCAGAGTGCACTATACTTCGAAAGAAGAGAAAAGAGATACTCCATTGATCTTAGACAACGGGGTTCTAATCAGAGTGCACTATACTTCCGAAGAAGAGAAAACAGATACTACACTGATGTTAGACATCGGGGTTCTAATCAGAGTGCACTATACTTCTAAAGAAGAGAAAATAGATACTCCATTGATCTTAGACAACGGGGTTCTAATCAGAGTGCACTATACTTCGAAAGAAGAGAAAACAGATACTACACTGATCTTAGACAACGGGGTTCTAATCAGAGTGCACTATACTTCGAAAGAAGAGAAAACAGATACTACACTGATCTTAGACAACGGGGTTCTAATCAGAGTGCACTATACTTCGAAAGAAGAGAAAACAGATACTACACTGATCTTAGACATCGGGGTTCTAATCAGAGTGCACTATACTTCGAAAGAAGAGAAAACAGTTACTACACTGATCTTAGATAACGGGGTTCTAATCAGAGTGCACTATACTTCCAAAGAAGAGAAAACAGATACTACACTGATCTTAGACAACGGGGTTCTAATCAGAGTGCACTATACTTCGAAAGAAGAGAAAACAGATACTCCATTGATCTTAGACAACGGGGTTCTAATCAGAGTGAACTATATTTCGAAAAAGAGAAAACAGATACTACACTGATCTTAGACATCGGGGTTCTAATCAGAGTGCACTATACTTCCAAAGAAGAGAAAACAGATACTACACTGATCTTAGACAACGGGGTTCTAATCAGAGTGCACTATACTTCGAAAGAAGAGAAAACAGATACTACACTGATCTTAGACATCAGGGTTCGAATCAGAGTGCACTATACTTCGAAAGAAGAGAAAACAGATACTACACTGATCTTAGACAACGGGGTTCTAATAAGAGTGCACTATACTTCCAAAGAAGAGAAAACAGATACTACACTGATCTTAGACAACGGGGTTCTAATCAGAGTGCACTATACTTCGAAAGAAGAGAAAACAGATACTACACTGATCTTAGACAACGGGGTTCTAATCAGAGTGCACTATACTTCGAAAGAAGAGAAAAGAGATACTACACTGATCTTAGACAACGGGGTTCTAATCAGAGTGCACTATACTTCGAAAGAAGAGAAAACTGATACTACACTGATCTTAGACAACGGGGTTCTAATCAGAGTGCACTATACTTCCAAAGAAGAGAAAACAGATACTACACTGATCTTAGACAACGGGGTTCTAATCAGAGTGCACTAAACTTCCAAAGAAGAGAAAACAGATACTACACTGATCTTAGACAACGGGGTTCTAATCAGAGTGCACTATACTTCCAAAGAAGAGAAAACAGATACTACACTGATCTTAGACAACGGGGTTCTAATCAGAGTGCACTATACTTCTAAAAAAGAGAAAACAGATACTACACTGATCTTAGACAACGGGGTTCTAATCAGAGTGCACTATACTTCTAAAGAAGAGAAAACAGATAGTACACTGATCTTAGACAACGGGGTTCTAATCAGAGTGCACTATACTTCCAAAGAAGAGAAAACAGATACTACACTGATCTTAGACAACGGGGTTCTAATCAGAGTGCACTATACTTCGAAAGAAGAGAAAATAGATACTCCATTGATCTTAGACAACGGGGTTCTAATCAGCGTGCACTATACTTCTAAAGAAGAGAAAACAGATACTACACTGTTCTTAGACATCGGGGTTCTAATCAGAGTGCACTATACTTCCAAAGAAGAGAAAACAGATACTACACTGATTTTAGACAACGGGGTTCTAATCAGAGTGCACTATACTTCGAAAGAAGAGAAAACAGATACTACACTGATCTTAGAAAACGGGGTTCTAATCAGAGTGCACTATACTTCTAAAGAAGAGAAAACAGATACTCCATTGATCTTAGACAACGGGGTTCTAATCAGAGTGCACTATACTTCCGAAGAAGAGAAAACAGATACTACACTGATCTTAGACAACGGGGTTCTAATCAGAGTGCACTATACTTCGAAAGAAGAGGAAATAGATACTCCATTGATCTTAGACAACGGGGTTCTAATCAGCGTGCACTATACTTCTAAAGAAGAGAAAACAGATACTACACTGTTCTTAGACATCGGGGTTCTAATCAGAGTGCACTATACTTCCAAAGAAGAGAAAACAGATACTACACTGATTTTAGACAACGGGGTTCTAATCAGAGTGCACTATACTTCGAAAGAAGAGAAAACAGATACTACACTGATCTTAGACAACGGGGTTCTAATCAGAGTGCACTATACTTCTAGAGAAGAGAAAACAGATACTCCATTGATCTTAGACAACGGGGTTCTGATCAGAGTGCACTATACTTCTAAAGAAGAGAAAACAGATACTACACTGATCTTAGACAACGGGGTTCTAATCAGAGTGCACTATACTTCGAAAGAAGAGAAAACAGATACTACACTGATCTTAGACAACGGGGTTCTAATCAGAGTGCACTATACTTCTAAAGAAGAGAAAACAGATAGTACACTGATCTTAGAAAACGGGGTTCTAATCAGAGTGCACTATACTTCCAAAGAAGAGAAAACAGATACTACACTGATCTTAGACAACGGGGTTCTAATCAGAGTGCACTATACTTCGAAAGAAGAGAAAATAGATACTCCATTGATCTTAGACAACGGGGTTCTAATCAGCGTGCACTATACTTCTAAAGAAGAGAAAACAGATACTACACTGTTCTTAGACATCGGGGTTCTAATCAGAGTGCACTATACTTCCAAAGAAGAGAAAACAGATACTACACTGATTTTAGACAACGGGGTTCTAATCAGAGTGCACTATACTTCGAAAGAAGAGAAAACAGATACTACACTGATCTTAGACAACGGGGTTCTAATCAGAGTGCACTATACTTCTAAAGAAGAGAAAACAGATACTCCATTGATCTTAGACAACGGGGTTCTAATCAGAGTGCACTATACTTCTAAAGAAGAGAAAACAGATACTACACTGATCTTAGACAACGGGGTTCTAATCAGAGTGCACTATACTTCGAAAGAAGAGAAAACAGATACTACACTGATCTTAGACAACGGGGTTCTAATCAGAGTGCACTATACTTCGAAAGAAGAGAAAACAGATAGTACACTGATCTTAGACAACGGGGTTCTAATCAGAGTGCACTATACTTCCAAAGAAGAGAAAACAGATACTCCATTGATCTTAGACATGGAGGTTCTAATCAGAGTGCACTATACTTCTAAAGAAGAGAAAACAGATTCTCCATTGATCTTAGACAACGGGGTTCTAATCAGAGTGCACTATACTTCTAAAGAAGAGAAAACAGATACTACACTGATCTTAGACAACGGGGTTCTAATCAGAGTGCACTATACTTCCAAAGAAGAGAAAACAGATACTACACTGATCTTAGACAACGGGGTTCTAATCAGAGTGCACTATACTTCGAAATAAGAGAAAATAGATACTCCATTGATCTTAGACAACGGGGTTCTAATCAGAGTGCACAATACTTCGAAAGAAGAGAAAACAGATACTACACTGATCTTAGACATCGGGGTTCTAATCATAGTGCACTATACTTCCAAATGTGAGAAAACAGATACTACACTGATCTTAGACAACGGGGTTCTAATCAGAGTGCACTATACTTCGAAAGAAGAGAAAACAGATACTACACTGATCTTAGACAACGGGGTTCTAATCAGAGTGCACTATACTTCTAAAGAAGAGAAAACAGATACTCCATTGATCTTAGACAACGGGGTTCTAATCAGAGTGCACTATACTTCGAAAGAAGAGAAAACAGATACTACACTGATCTTAGACAACGGGGTTCTAATCAGAGTGCACTATACTTCGAAAGAAGAGAAAACGGATACTACACTGATCTTAGACAACGGGGTTCTAATCAGAGTGCACTATACTTCGAAAGAAGAGAAAACAGATACTACACTGATCTTAGACAACGGGGTTCTAATCAGAGTGCACTATACTTCTAAAGAAGAGAAAACAGATACTACACTGATATTAGACAACGGGGTTCTAATCACAGTGCACTATACTTCGAAAGAAGAGAAAACAGATACTCCATTGCTCTTAGACAACGGGGTTCTAATCAGAGTGCACTATACTTCGAAAGAAGAGAAAACAGATACTACACTGATCTTAGACAACGGGGTTCTAATCAGAGTGCACTATACTTCGAAAGAAGAGAAAACAGATACTACACTGATCTTAGACAACGGGGTTCTAATCAGAGTGCACTATACTTCGAAAGAAGAGAAAACAGATACTACACTGATCTTAGACAACGGGGTTCTAATCACAGTGCACTATACTTCGAAAGAAGAGAAAACAGATACTCCATTGATCTTAGACAACGGGGTTCTAATCAGAGTGCACTATACTTCGAAAGAAGAGAAAACAGATACTACACTGATCTTAGACAACGGGGTTCTAATCAGAGTGCACTATACTTCGAAAGAAGAGAAAACAGATACTCCATTGATCTTAGACAACGGGGTTCTAATCAGAGTGCACTATACTTCGAAAGAAGAGAAAACAGATACTACACTGATCTTAGACAACGGGGTTCTAATCAGAGTGCACTATACTTCGAAAGAAGAGAAAACAGATACTACACTGATCTTAGACAACGGGCTTCTAATCAGAGTGCACTATACTTCGAAAGAAGAGAAAACAGATACTACACTGATCTTAGACAACGGGGTTCTAATCAGAGTACACTATACTTCCAAAGAAGAGAAAACAGATACTACACTGATCTTGGACAACGGGGTTCTAATCAGAGTGCACTAAAGAAGAGAAAACAGATACTACACTGATTTTAGGTAGAATCGCATAAGCATGATACTGTCATTTTTTTCTCCAGGTAAATCAGTTATGTGCCATGCGTGATACATGCTTAGGTGATCATCTATTTTTCGATACATGACTGACGAGGCAGATTTTACCTCCGCAGTTTATTACCATTTCTTTCTGCGGTAGACCTGTTGCCATCCAAGGATATTGAACCAGGTCTGTACTGCTATTTACCCATAGGGAGAAGAAGATTCATACCTTTCCCATGGGTATTTACACGTAAGTGAATGTAATGGATTCGACTGGAATTTGAACTCGGCTATACATTACTCCACCATTTTCATTTAGCATGTTTACTATGATTCCCATAGATTTTTATATCGGGTCTAACAGCCAAATTGTCCAAATCGTGGAACAGCATGCAATAATAATTAATTAAAAACTTAATTTCTATCATTTATATATCATTCCTTAAACCGGCTTCTAATGGTCAAGTTTGAGCGGCTTGGTGATAGTAGTCGTGGCTCCGGGGGCACAGTCCTATGGAGAGAATCTCAGTTGTGTTCCACCACGGAATTTGTGAGTGAGCGGCGCTATATTGAGTCTGATTTGCTACCTCTTCGTCACCGAGGCCCGTTAGAACAGTTGGTATGATGTTTGCTTGACAACCTAACTGTCAGGGTTTCACTTCTCGGTAGTGGATGCGCACTGCTGATGAGTCCCCAATATAGGACGAAACGGCCGTCCAGTGCTTTCCGCATTCTGTTGAGGTTTCTTTCAGACTCAATGAATTACTTATATATATATATATATATATATATATATATATATATATATATATATATATATATATATATATATATTGATAATATTAGTGGTCAATATATATATATATATATATATATATATATATATATATATATATATAAATTCCCAAGAGGATAGAATCCAGGTACAACTCGACGTCCAGGACAGAGTAAGAATATAATATAAAATTATAAAATAAAAATATTCCATGGTTATAATTTATTGCATTGGAATCGTAATCACGATCCAATTCATCAGGCCTAGAAATTCAAAACGTGATTATGATTCCAATGTAATAAATTATAACCATGTAATATTAGTGTTTGAGCCTTATATATATATATATATATATATATATATATATATATATATATATATATAAGCCGTCACTTCAGATTTGGAATCAGTTCCGCTTTCTGCTCGAGAATCTTGACTATTATGCTGTTTGTTTGTAAGTACGACCATTACGCTTTGTTACCTAGGATCAGAGTGTAGTATCTGTACCCGATCCCTGGCCCTTTTGATTTGGAATCAGTTCCGCTTTCTAAACGAGAATTTAGTTATTGGCCGCCTGTTGCCAATGAGTTCAATTACACAATCACTATATCACCAATTAATGAACATGGAGCCGTAAACCTACCTTGTCTGCCAGCAGCAACAGCGTCAGTGCAACTCTAATCAGTGGGTAGGTTAAGGTCTAAGGCTCCATATTCGCTACAAAAATTGCCAATGGCCTAGTGCATGAAAGCATTGATTTGTGAATTTGGTGACATAGTTGGTGTGAGTTCAATCCTTGGGTCGGGCAGTGTGTGTTTGGACTCAGATGCAACGGGTGTGCAGTAACTGAAAACTAAAAATAGGAGCTGGAAGATACATGGGTGGGGGAAAAAAGGACAGTTTACTCCCGTAGATTTAGATAAAGGTTTCAGTTCAGAATTCCCAGATCAGTATACATTCGAGGAAGCCCTGGGTTGGTGTCACAACGAGCTAAACATTCTGATAACAACAACAAAGATAAGGGCAATATTCCGAGTATAAATAGTGTAAACGATAATAGCGCCTCACTCCATAAATTCAGACAGAATCTCACGCGGATGGTCAATAATTTTAATTAAAATTTGTCCATTGACTAGAGTTCAGTCCTTAGCTGCTTCCTCTGATTCGAAATAGAAAACAGAATAAAAATATATTTTCATGGATAATGATATTAAAACGCAGCACAGAAAAGAAACTATGATAAATCGTACAGAAGGAAATCGAGAAGAAAGGATTAAACATCAATTGTAAGAAGACAGAATGTAAGGTTGTTAGCAAAAGGGAGAGACCAAGATGAAAGTTACAAATTGGAGATGTCAAAAATCAAGCAAGTACAATAATATCTGGGAAGCGTTTTCACAGAAAACAAAATGAGACACCAAAATCCGAAGGCGCTGGAAACGTTGGTGAAATACGAAAATTACTTTTCATTATACGAAAAATTAGTGAAATAAGAAATTACCTTCTGTACAGCCTAATAAACAAATTCTAGATGTAGTTTACTACCATTCAATCTTATGTTTGCCTTGGTTATTTCATTCATAATTCCTACGTGAAATACTTTTATTTTCCAAACATTTTAATATAAATATATATATATATATATTTTTGATAAAAATGGTTAGAAAGTCTTAAACTTTTCTCTTCCTTTGGTAATATTTTTTTAGGAATAATAATCGTTTTTTTTTTCTTATTTTAAAAGGACTGATATTTGAAAGATTCTTAAGACAAATGCCTCGCTCTGTCTGTTTTACAAATACTTTCACGGTAATTGCTCCGATGAGCTGCTTTCGCTGGTTCCCAGGCCTCATGAATTTAAACGTCCTACGAGGCTGGTATCCCGTTCCCACCCCTTCACCGTTGAAACTGTTAGATGTGGACGTCTCTTCTACTCCAATAGCTTCATGTCTCGCACATCTCGCCTGTGGAACTCCCTTCCTTATTCCTGTTTCCCTGACAAATATAATCTCCAACTATTTAAGTGTAATGTCAATCGACATCTCCAGTTGCCTTGATCTATCCACTTCCCTTCTCCACATCCTTTCACCTTTCATTCCTATCTGCTCTCGCTCCAAATCTTCTGTAACCCCTTTACCTTGATCGATCCACTATCTTTCTCCACATCCTCTCCTTTACCACTCCTATCTGCTCTTCCTCCAAACCTTCTGTAAACCCCTTGCGTGCTAGTGGCTTCCAGCCTTGCTTGTGGTGATAAGCTTAAAAAAACAAAAAACAATAAAGAAAATTTTATTTAAGAAGAAGAAAGAATCTCACCGACATATTGTCTGTTATCGTTAATGAATGAAGTCATTCGTTTAAATGTTTTAGTTTCTATTTAACAGTCATTTAAAAAAAATGGCACCGTCTTTACAATAAGTTAGAAATCCTAGTTTACTTTGGTTTACTAGTTTATAGGGCACACTGTGAGGATCGAGTTCACTATTCAGTAGTAATGATCAATCATAGTATATAATTAACCATTGCCTATACTACTCCGCGGTAGTAATCAACGAGACGGCCTCGCTAAAGATCATCTCACGCCGAGGCGCCATTGGCTACATTTCACTTCTATTTTTTTTTTGTAGGCAACAGAACGGACAGCATCTCTTAAAATGGCCGGTGGATAGACATGGCTGTAGGAAATCATGTTACACAGCACGACTTTTGAAGATGTCTGCCAAGTAGTTAATCAATAATACCCTTCATATTGATTATACAATTTAATAACACGCCATCTCCATCGTTAATATCGAAATGGAAAGTAAAAAAAAATAAAGGTAACTCCGAAAAACATGCATGTCGTTTAATAAAATTTGAACAAACTACATGAGATGAGTGGTTTAGTGAATATTTAGGTGTATGTACCCATCACCGTCGGAATATTACAATAAAGACAATAAAAAGAATAATAAAATTGTCAGTTTTAAGAATACCATTAACGCTAATAACTTATCTTAAAAGTAATTTCGTTTAGTAAACAGGCAAGAGATTTAACAGAGGACGGAAAGTACAACACTGAAATCTGAAGGTTAGCGAAACAATGCCTTCCAAAAGCTAAGCAAAGTATTAAGAAACAGGAAAAAATTCGTTAGGAAAAAAAATAGAAAGAGTACTGAACTGCTACGTAATATGAGTCCTCCTATATGGCAATGGATGCTGGACAATCTCCTCACAGATAAAGACGAGACTTGAAGCAAGAGAATCAAAGAAAAGAGTACTGAACTGTTATGTAATATCAGTCCCCCTATATGGCAGTGAATGCTGGACAATCTCCTCACAGATGAAGAAGAGACTTGAAGCAAGAGAAACAAAGAAAAGAGGACTGAACTGTTATGGAATATCAGTCCTCCTATATGGCAGTAAATGCTGGACAATCTCCTCACAGTTGAAGAAGAGACTTGAAGCAAGAGAAACAAAGAAAAGAGTACTGAACTGTTATGTAATATCAGTCCTTCTATATGGCAGTGAATGCTGACATATAGGAGGACGAAGAAGAAGGAACTTGAGTAAATGGAGGATGGAACAAGCTTTAGGAGAAATCACAAAAAGACAAAATCTATTAAAGCTACAAAGGATAGGAAATTGTGGAGAGCAATGATCGCCAACGTCCTTAAGGGACACAGCACCTAGAAGAAGAACTAGCTTGAGTAAATGGATGCCAGAACAAGGCTTATGAAAGATAAAAATACAAAGTTTTTTCAGATTTACAAAGAACAGGATGTTGTGGAGACCCATATTCGTCTACATTTTGAAGAGATATGGCACGCAGAAGAAGAAGAAGAAGGAGCTTGAGTAATTGGATGGCGGAAAGGAGAGATAGCAGAAAGACAAGATTTATTAAGAGCTTGGATGCGCGGGTGCTGTAATGGAATTGTTAATCGGAGAGCCGAGTTCCAATTCCAGTTGGGTTCGTTATATTCACTTAATACTTTGGGAAAGTTATGACTCCATTTCTCCCTCAAGCTATGGGTTAATTAGTAAGACTTGTATCCTTAAACCATTATTACCCCCCCAACCTAAAATATTTTTGGCTTTAAATAACCTGAAAAAGATTGATAAACCGTAGAAAACTAACCAATCAATGAAATACTGATTAGCTACACAGGCATGTCTTTTCGATTTATTTACATTCTCTGGAATAGAAATGTATAGAAACTACCGTGGACACAAAGTGAGGGAGCAGTTTATATGTTGATTGTAATATAGAATTGATCTCCCATTTTATATCCACATCGTAATTTCTCGTTTGTTCATCAAATTCTGATTAGGCATAAATCCATCTGTTCTCCCACCGCTATGGGTTAATTAGTAAGACTTGTATCAATAAACTATCTAAAAAAATCTTACAATCTAATATTTATTGGCTTTAAATAACCTCAAAAGGATTGATAAACCGTAGAAAACGAATCAATCAATGAAATACTAATTACCTACACAGATTATTTTAGTTTTATTTACACCCTTTGGAATATAAATGTGGCCACAAAGTGAGTGATCAGTTTACATATTGATAGTAATATACAATTGATCCTCCACTTTATATCCAAATTATTGTTTGTTTGTTTATCAAATTCTGATTAGGTATGAATCCACTTCATTTGCCCCCCAGCTATGGGTAAAGTAGTAAGACTTGTATCTCTAAACCATTATCATCTAAAAGAAAATTATTATAATCTAAAAATATTTTCTGACTTAATAATAATATATAGTAATATTGTGGAAAGAAAGTTATCCTGATCCGCCATTCTTCTATATGACAATGCAGGCGTCTCCAAGAGCTCTATTCTTGGCCCTACCTTGATTTTAATTTTCATTAACGTCATTCCCGATGGTATCATTTTCAATTTGATATCTATGCTGATAACACAACCATATACTCCTGTCCGAATCTTCCGATAAGATCAGATTGGCATCTGATGTCAAAAACGACCTTCAGTCTGTTGTTAACTGGGACAGCGGCTGGCTTATTAATTTGAACACCTACAAAACTAAACTGTTCTCGATTAATCAACTGAGAGACCCCTTTCTGCTAAAAGTGACTCGTTGCGCCTTCTCGGACTCACGTTCTTTGCTGATACGAAGTGGAAAAACTATTTTGAATCCATTGCTAGAACAGCTGCTAAGAAATTCGATTCACTGTGTCAGGCGAAATAATTTTTCTCGCCAGAATTTATCTTACATATCTACCGGGTGATTGAAAAGTAACTCCCTATTTTATGTATGATGGACTCTCCTGTCTTGTAAAACTTATACTTAGACCTTGTACAGTTGCGGCCAAAATGTTCAGAACGGCATTTTTTTAGTCAGAAAAGTAGGTATAATTTTTCATCAAAGTTGTTTTATATTCTATAATTTACACAGACAACAAATTACATATTATTTGTTATTGTCTGAGATTTGGGGGTAATTTGAGAGGATAATACAAAAGTTACGGATGATTTAATGATTTACTGCAAAACCCATGGCGGCCAAAATGATCAGAACGGTTGCTTTTACTCCGTGTTTTAGTATATTTAACCGGCGAACTCTATTTTTTAAAAATTTGTTTACTAAACATTAGTAAGAATATCTGCAGTGTACTTTGTTAATATAATGACACTTACTCCGTTACCAATTCGTCAGCAGATTATTAAGCTTCGAAAGAAGGATAATTTAAGTATTGGGTTGATTGCAAAGATTGTTAACAAGTCAAAAAGTGTTCACGGTATTCTTAAGGTCTATGATGATTGTGGTTCATGTGAAGCAAGAAAGTCTACAGGTAGGTCAAGAAAAACGAGCAAGAGAAAAGATCGTGCTATGGTAAAGTTGGTTAAAAAGGACAGATTTAAAACTGCTGCTGCTGTTTCTCGGGAAATGAGCATTGTACTGAAGAAAACTTTATCTCGAAAAACTGTGTCTCGTCGTTCAGTTGAACATGACCTACAAGCAAGCGCACCTGCAGTGAAGCCACTGATCAGCTCCAAGAATAAAAAGTGTCGTCTTACCTTTGCAACCGAACACGTGTTGTGGTCTCAAGAAAAATGGCAAACGGTGCATTTCAGTGATGAATCTCAGTTTATGTTATTTGGCTCAGATGGGAAAAGGTACGTTCGTCGAAAAGTTGGTGAAAAATTATTGCCTAAATGCCTTAAGACTAGTGTTAAATTCGGTGGAAGAAGTGTCATGGTTTGGGGGATGATATCTGGAGATGGTGTGGGCCCTTTGGTGCGATTACATGGAAAGGTAAATGCAGGAGTTTATAAATAACTTGCAAAAGATCATGTCTTGCCTGTTCTGAGAAATTCAACTAAGCGACCACCTATATTCATGCAGGACAATGCCGCATGTCACAAGGCTAAGGTGGTCATGAACTTCCTCAAAGCTGAAAAGGTTATTGTTATGGATTGGCCTGCTCAAAGCCCAGATCTCAATCCTATAGTGTGAAATATTCTAGGAGAACGTTCGAAATCCAGAAATCCTAAAACAACCGAGCAATTGTGGAATGCCCTTCAAGAAGAATGGAATAAGATCACCCAGCAAGAAATTGAAAATTTAATTTCCTCATGCAGTCGAAGATGTCAAAGTGTGATTGAGTCACTTACCCAGGTCTGTAAAGTTGCCTCCCTGTGTCTTTTCTATAAATACGTCCATGGTAATTGTTCGGATGAGCTCTTTAGGTTAAGTTAGTTACCTTAGCTAGGAAATGTATGGGCATTGACCCCTTTTATTTCTGTCTCTATTTTTTTTTAGTTTAATTCCTTTTCCCTCCCCGTTTAATTGAGCAGTTCCCCGGTGGATGCGGGGCGCCTTTCGTTTTCGTATATGTTGTTGTGTTTGAATGAGTGTTTGAGTGAGTGCTTGGAATGATTCAATGTTTTATAGTATTACAGTCCCGAATTGATTTCGCCCAGTTAATTGATGTTTCTGCCGCATTTAGTGATTGTGATGGATTTTGTTACTAACATTATTTTGTTTACTTTCTTGTAAATAGTTTTGTTCATTTTTGTAAATATTTATTTTTAAAACTTGTTTTTTTATTCTCCCCGCCCAGACAATGAATTGTACGTATAAGGACTATTTAGGGCGCTCATAGAGACAATGAGGTATTATGGGGAATGTGGTAAGAAAGGTAAGTAAGAATGCGTTGTTTTGGCGTAAGAAATATTGTTGTATGTTTGTGGTTGGCTAAGTTTAACGTTAAAACAGAAGAAGAAGACCGTCCTTTTCCCCATTCCCCTATTTAGCCTTGTGCCACATTTCTGTATATAAACGGAATAAATATCGACCTTCGTCATGATACCTAGACTGTATGAATTCAATCGCAGAACTAGTGACAGTGAAAATGGCAGGGTGTGCCCTAGCTGTGAAGGTCTGAACTAGTGGAAAGCAAAAGTAATTGGGAGAGAGCCTGATAGTATATTATTGTACTTTTCTTTCTCATTATCTAGGTCAACTGTTGATGTCTGTGGCATACCAGAAATGAAAAGCCTGAGAGAATGAGTAATTTCTGGCACCGCCCGCGTGTACGCTATGACTTTGGGTTAAACCTTGGGGAAGAGTGGGGTCGGTTTCAATTTATTTAACTAGCATTTACATTTATATAAGCGGAACACATATTTTTATTTATAATAAATAAATTCTTCCAGTAAGAAACTAATGAAGACATTTCTTTGTTACACGATTGCCCTACCCAAAGCCCCGAACTTAACGAAATCGAACTCATATTTAGGGCAGTGATTCCCAAACCTATTTTTTTCTGGGCCACATTTTCGGAATTAAAATTTGCTCACGCTTCACCAAATTTTATATGATAAAAATACATTTAAAAATAAAATAAACAGAGGGTTAAAGGGAGCTAACCGCGGATTCGAAGTCAGAACATTATTATTGATAACTCTCTCCTCCAATTTGTGGACCCTAGTTTCTATATTCTTAATACTTGATGTAATGCAGAAATATCACAATGATAAAGTCAGTCAATACTTATTTATAATATTTATAATTAAAAAATTATTCATATATACTGGGACTCCTGCATGCAATTACAAGTAATCCATAATAATATTTTAAATTTTGAAATCATATTTATTTTTGGTATATGAATTTTTTAAATGGTTTCTCAGTCTTTGATTGTCTTTCAATCATTCCACTTCACCTGCTATCCTCTTCTGCTGCACCTATGAGGCAATGCCACACTGTTTGGGAACCACTGACTTAGATGTTAAAACAGATAAGTGTCTTTTTTAGTGCTTAGAGTAGTTGTACCTAATCTTTTTCTCTGGGCTTCATTATCAGAAGGAAAATTTTCTTGTGCCTCAACAATTTTTATGTGATAAAAATTACATTTAAAAATAAAAACCAGGGTTAAAAGGAGCTAACTACAGATTTGAAGTTAGAACATTATCATTGATAACTCTCCCCTTCAATTTGTGGACCCTAGTTTCTATATTCTTAATACTTGATGTAATGCAGAAATATCACAATGATAAAGTCAGTCAATAATTATTTATAATATTTATAATTAAATAATTATTCATATATACTGGGACTCCTGCATGCAATTACAAGTAATCCATAATATTATTTTAAATTTTGAAATCATATTAATATTTGGCATATGAATATTTTGAAACTGCTTCTATGCTGAAGACATGGTTATTCATTGTTGGGACAAGAATGACTTTGAACCAAAATCAATATTGTCTATCAAGTCTTTTAAGAAAATAAACTCAAAATAAACATTTCCCAAACATAGACAAAGATCTGGAAATTTTTCATTATTTTAATCATTTCACCCCAAGAAAGGCGCCACTTGTACTCAGAGTGTTACAGAGAGTGAAGGTGAAAGAAAAAAATTGTGTATAGGGGGATTGAGGATAGGATAAAAGATGAACGGGGTTCAAGACAACAGAAGATGGCGATTGACGTTGCATTTAAACTTTTGAAGATTGTAGTTATCAGGGAAGCAAGTAAACAGAAGGGATTTCCATAATCGGGAAGTGTGATAAAAGAAACTGATGAAGTAGAAGTGGGGGTGGGGGTGCATTCAGCTATTTCAACAGTAAATGGTTGGGACCTTGATGCCGATCTACGTAGCGCATCTTAAATCTATATAGTCGGGCCACCAGGGAAAAAAGCTCGCCAGAGCAGTTACCTTGAAAATATTTGTAAAAAAGACAGAGGGAAGCCATATCATGTCTGTGTGAAAGTGACTATTATTTTGTTAGAAACCTCGATATGAATAGCAGGAGCACCAAATCAGATGTGGCAAGATCGACGCTGACGAAAAAAAAAAAAAAAAAACTTTTGGCACGATACAGTGACTCAACTTTCCTTGCAGTAGATGCAGTTATTGATTCGATGTAGTTTTTAATATCATCATAATAATTCGGGATGTGGAATTATTAAATACCAAACACTTTAAATACATCGACGTATGGATCAGTTATGACAAATGAAGTATAGAAGAAAAGGAAATTGAGCATAGAATAGACTGCGCCAGAGGTAGTTTCGCCCAATACCGCACGTTTGTACAAAACTGAAATATTAACCTGAAAGCTCGTGTCGTGTTCTTAAGTAGATTCATCAGAACGAGACTTTCATATGGATGCCATGCAGTGCGCTGAACTTGTTCAGAAATACCTAAACTGTCAGTTGTATACAGCCGATTTTTAAGATCAATGTTTAAAAATGTCTTTGAGCGAGTGAAGTCTGATGGTCTTGGCGAAAACGACAATTCTTCGAATGTTGTGGACAGCAGAATCACAAACAAAATACCAAATAGCAGAAACCACATCATTTGAGGACTTCCAACAGCAGCAACAGTTAAAATGGATAGCACATGTAACGCGAAGAGAATGACATAATCAAGCTGTTGACATTTCACACTACTTGAAATAAAAGATTGGGAAGGTAAACTCCATCAATACATGAAAGAGCGATAACAGCTACTGGACTCGAGAAACCTAATATTCTGGAAGATTTTTTAAAGATTTCAAAAATTTCAACCCACGGTAGCACTTGCTAATGAATACCGAATATTTTCTCATAAGGAAACGCTTAATAGGATAAGTATTACCATATACCTATGTAGCGAGTCCAATTGTTATATTAAACTTCGAACCGTTTTATTTGAGAAATGATTAAAGATATCTTATTGGAATACTCCGATGTTTTTGTGACACTATTGGACTCTACATTGAGTAATAAGAATCTATAATTACTCTCCAAGCTTAACAGACGAATCGTGATGAAATCGATCATAAATGAAAATGACTTGTTCATCATTAATTAATCGTAGCTAAGGATCGGAAGATCATGAAGGATTGAAATAAAGTTAATATATATATATATATATATATATATATATATATATATATATATATATATGAAGAAATATAGTCTTATAGTTTGCTATATTTATGGGATAAAGTGCTCGATATCAGAGATAGAGCGTGTGTAAATATAAAAGTGAATATCGAAGTCAACACTTAGAGGCGACAGTCTGTTTCATGCTAGATGCAATCGTCGGGCCACGACGATTGCATCTAGCATGAAACAGACTGTTTAATGTGTTTTTATGTATATATATATATATATATATATATATATATATATATATATATATATATATGTATATGTATATATATATATATTTCAGGATAATTTTCCAACTTATTCATGATGACCTTCGCTTTCTCTAACTTTCTAACTTTCTGTCCTGGATTCACAAGGTGCTTCACAGGTTTCACATACAATTACATTTTCAAGTCTTTTTGTTCACTGCTCTTTGGTCTGTCATAGCTGAAACTTCTCTCTCACGTTCCAAATGTCTTCTGAATTGAGTTGGATCTTTTCTAATTGATCTCTTTAGTCCTAAGTTGAAATGATGATCCCTCTTCCTGTTGTGACCTCTTGATCCAGTTTTTCTCTCCACTGCTCCCTCTTTTTAAACTTATTCAACATTCTCTTGATGGTTTTTGAATGAACTTTGAAGATGGAGTATAAATGTTGTTACAATTAGTAAAGGCCTAAATTATCTTTTTCGTCTCTCCATTTCTCACTTGGGAAGACAGTGGGGCATCACAAAACGATTTTAACCTGTTCTCTTTCTTCTGAATAACTCAAATCGTTTTTCAGTGATTCTTATGACAAATGGTGTCAAGATGGCTAGACGTCTTATCTGAAAAGCTGGGACAAAAAAAAGAAACCCAATTTGTTTAGTGGTTTTTTAGATATTAAACATTTTGTGGGATGGACAATTATGCTATAACACGATTTGGACAATTTTGCTGTTACACCCGCTATATATCTATCATTACATCTACTTACACACACACACACACACGCCCTTACATATAGATAGTGGTAAGGGACGTGTGTCTGAAATTACAGGGCGTATTGAAAAGATTTTATGAAGTTAATCTGTGCGATATTGCAGTAAACATAACGTAACTAAAAAAAAAAAAAAAAAAAAAAAAAAACGCGTAAAAGCCAAGAGATAGTCACGCACATATTTTTTTTTAAACATTCGTCGACAAACGGTTTTGTTATTTTGGTAATATGGGGGAACCTGTCCCTGACATGACAAAAATAAATGTAAGATGAACAGATGCGAGATCTTTCATGCTCTGTTATCTTTCGACCGCCATTAAATAACTGACATCTTTTGTTCATCATGAGTTGTGTATGCGTTATATTTTGGTACCAAGAAACAAAACACATTTTTTAGCTAATTTGATGGCGCTGATTTCGAAAATGACCTTAGTTTTTCATGGTTAACTATCATTTTTTTCTGTACTGAAATTGCTCATTTTTGTTAAAAAAAATATCAATTTACGATCTTGGCTGATCGCAAAATTTAGTTAATAATGGTAGATATCCATTAATTTTCAGATAGATCGCAATTTATGTCAGCCACTTGAAATAAACTATTTTTATAAGAAAAAAGTGTTTTTGAGTCAAACATTTTAAAGTAGAAGTACCGAATTTTTTCCAATTTATCGCCAAAATTCAAATTAACTGATAAACTTTATCAGTAATGCACTTTAGTAAACCTGATAATTAAGGTATCATCAAACAAATGAAACCCTAAAATCTTCCGTCTGATATTCATAGATTTATCCCATCTCTTTTATCCCTTCACTATATAAGGAACCAAGCACATTGATTGTATTTTGTTTTCACAGTTGATAAGAAACTGCAACTAAAGACATCCCAATTGAATGCACCTATTCCATTGTAGATGATACTGCTAGAGTATCAAAAGGGACTTAAATAACATTGAACATGACAGACAATCAAGAAAGAGAACATTTTTACCATAGTTCTTATGCTTACGAAGGTTTTATTTCTGCTGTTAGTTTATTAAATGATTTGATGAAAATACTTGTTGTTCTTGGTATATTCAATCGTCTTATTTTTAAAGACTTAGGGTCTGATTGTTGAAAAAGAGACAAGGGAAAACAACGCATGACATACTTAGCGGCCTTAAGTAAGTGGATGGCTGAACGTGGTCTAGGGGGTGGTAAAGGGAAGGAACTTGTTGAGAGCTGCAAGGGATAGAGGGAGGTATGATCGCCTACGTCCTGAAAGAAAAAGAAGGTCCACTCTGTACAAGACAAGAGAGGCACTCGAGATAGAGGGTTACGTTAGGAGGCAGTTTGTACCGATTAAAGGGAAAGAAAACGGTTAAGATTGTAGTGATTGTGGAAACATCCTCTTGGGAGTCGGTTCGACAGAGCAGTAGTTCGCGGGAAGTTTTTCGCGTAAAACTGATTTCTCATCGATGGAATACGGGCGGAATGTGGGTGATTTGCTGCAATGTGAGTGGCATGGTGGGTCCTAGCCGTGAAGGTTAGACCTGTGGAACCAAGGAAGGTAGTTCGCCCGAGCACTTTCCGTGAGGGTAGCGATAGAGCAGCGAGAGGCTTGCCACATCCCGCCTGTGAGAGTGAGGTTGGAGGGTGGAAAATAATTCGTCACTGACAAGGACTCAGAGAGGTTTTGGGATTCTGTTGACTGCGGTCTGGGCAGCTCCCGCCAAAATATGACAACAGTACTCCATTTTTGGCCTAATAATTTAAGGGTAGTGGATAGCACGTGGATCAGGTACTTACTCTAGCGGTACAGTGATGCCGCCATTTTACCTGAATCTTTGGCGATGACTCGTATGTACAACTTGCACTTGAGGTCAAGTGTGAGTATAATGTCTAAAAGAGGGCCGGAGAACTGACTAGTCAAAATATTGTGACTAAAACATAGGAAATTAAGATATAGTTATAAAAAGAATCAACTTAGGCATAATTCTCGAACGAATAATTTTTTCTTTGGACAAATATTTTAAAATCAATGATGATTTCAAGCACTTTGTTATGGAGCAATATTTAGCAAGCTTGTCTCGCTATAATAGACTATGACTGATCACTGAGTGCCCCGTACTTTCGGTCTTGCGCCATATCTCAGCTACGCTTACAAAATCATTTTGAGTTCAATCCTCACTGGGTGCTCCATATTTTTTACCTTGTGCCACATCTAAGCTATGCTTAGTAAATCGGTATAAGTAATATTGGAAAGATTAACATGAACACGTCGACAGCCTGACATGAGCTGCAAATTCAGACATTTTCGTGACGTGGTTTCGTTGTCATATTGTGCATTTAAAACTTGAGAGAATTTAAAAATTAAGACATCCGCTACATTTTCAAACTTTATTTTCGTAAAAAAAGTGTTTATTGACGTTCGTTCAGTTACAGCGATAAAATAAATTTCTATGGCGTTGCGATTGATTTTGTTCATTGTACGCATGCGCAGTTGATACAACTAAGAAATGTCAGCCATTTTCTTTTTTTATTGAACTGGAAATCAACACTTATGGTTTCAACACTGGGCAATACGAAAGATAAAAAAATGGTTGCTCACACATACACAGATAAGAAAAGGTAGCGGTAGAGAGAGAGAGAGAGAGAGAGAAATAAAAGAGAGAGGTAGAGAATAAGAAGAAGAAGAAGAAGAAGAAGATGAAGATGAAGAAGAAGAGAATAATAGGGTGTGAGAGAAAAAAGGACAAAGAGAGAGAGAGAGAGAGAAAGAAAAGACAAGGTAGAGAGCGAGAGAGTGAAACAAGAATGGAGGAAAGGGAAAGAAGAAGAAGAAGAAGAAGAAGAAGAAGAAGAAGAAGAAGAAGAAGAAGAAGAAGAAGAAGAAGAAGAGGAAGGAAGAAGAAGAGGAGGAGGAAGAGGAAGGAGGAAAAAAGACGACGACGACGAAGAAGAAGAAGAAGAAGAAGAAGAAGAAGAAGAAGGAAAATAAGAAGAGGAAGAAGAAAAAGAGGAAGAGGAAGAAGAAAAGGAGGAAGAAGAAAATAAGAAGAGGAAGAACAAGAAGAGGAAGAAGTAGAGGAGGAGGAAGAGGAAGGAGGAAAGAAGAAGAAGAAGAAGAAGAAGAAGAAGAAGAAGAAGAAGAAGAAGCGGAAGAGATGAGAAGGTGAGAGAGATAAAAGGATAGAAAAAATAGAGAGAAAGAAAAGAAAACGTAGCAGTAGTGAGAGAGAGAGAGAGAGAGAGAGAACGAGACAAAGAAGAGAGAGGGAAGTAGAGAAGAAGACGAAGAGTGAGAGTGAGAGAGAAAAAGTATAGAATGAGGGAGACAGAAAATGTAATGGTAGAAAGAGAGAGAGAGGGGGAAACAAAGAAGAGAGAGAGAAGAAGAAGAAGAGATAAAAAGAGTGGGTGAGCAATCATGTCTCAATACATGACTGACGAGGCCAAAGATTTTTCCCGCAGTAGGTTGCCATTTCTTTCTGCAGTAGACTGTGTGGGTGAGAGAAAGTGGAGAAAGGGACAGAGAGAATAGAAGGAAAGAGAAAGAGAGAGAAAGAGAGTGAAAAGTAGCGGGGCTAGTGAGTAAGAAGAACAGAAAGAAATAAAGAGAGATATAGAGAGAAGATTGAAAAAGCAGTTTGGTTCCTTTAACGGCATATCAACATCTTATGGGTCATTTAATGCTGAAATTTAATTTCCTTGGGAACTTTGTGTTATATACCGTACATATGAACACTAATCGTTATGCCCCAATCCTCATAAATACATTGGACACTATTGTAAGTGGGGGTAATAATGCTGTATAAGTAGTTCACCACTAGCAGTGGTTTACCTACTTCACGCCGCTGGCGAGTATTGTATTTTGTTGATGTTATAAAGATTACCATTTCATTTCCAACCTCCGTATTGGTTATTCTTCATTCAGTAACCCTTTCTAAGTTACAACACTTTGGTAATTTTTTTTAATATCTTTTGTTGGAAATCTTTACTATAAAGTCTATTTTTATACTTTCATAGTGTTTTGACCCCAGTTTTGGGGTTCACTATTTGCCCATAGCTAGGACTCTAAAAGGTGCTACTACTCCGGGTTAGGGTGGACCTGGGAACAGCATCAAATAAGAAGTGGTTCCACATTCCTCAAAACCTCCTGATCAGAGGCCTTGCTGCAGGATGTAGTTTATCGTCATATCCAGGACACTGGAAAAACAGAGAGAGAAAGAGAGAGAGAGAGAGAGAGAGAGAGGTGGGTATAAAGAGTTTGACAGATTCACTTACACACAAATACTCTTGGGAAGGTATGAATCCATCTTTTCTGCCCCAGCTATGGGTTGAATAGCAGGACAGACTGTTTATTAGCTTTGGTTGACAACCAGTCTACTGCAGAAAGAAATGGCAACCTACTGCGGGAAAAATCTTTGGCCTCGTCAGTCATGTATTGAGACATGATTGCTCAAACGTGTGGCATTTAACTGATCATTATACAGAACTTTTGTCATGTCAACGAACCTTCGTTGCCATTTTTGTAATGTCAACGAATATTCGTTGTCACTTTCGCAATGCTCGTTGTAGTAGAGACTTTGTAATCGCAGATACAAACATAGTAACGCCGTTGAACAATGCTGGTGTCAGACGCCTTCGAATAGCACTCGCACTAGTAGTACTTGCTCGATAATACTCGCTCGAATAGTAATTCGTATAGTGATCCGAATAGAGAAATAGTATAGTGAATATAGTAGAGAATAGCGCTCCGTAGAGTAATAGAGGATAGAATAGAAATAGACATCGTTAGTCGTCAGCTACTTCCTACATAGATGCGTTTCCTCTATGGTCACGTGGTCTACTTAATTCTATAATGGGATCGCCAGTGTTTACTCAATGGCGATCTTTGTTCAAACTCAAGTGTCGGCAGTGACATTTTATTCCTATATAACAAGAATGAATGTCGAAAATTGTTAAAACAAATTTTAGATCAAAATTTGCAGAAGTCAATAATTTTGTATCTACTTGTTCTTCTTGATTTATTTCACTACCAAGCACACATCTAAATACATTTTAAGCCAGTTTCACAGTGTTCCGCCTCAACTGACAGGCGAGGCCCGTGTACCTGATTTTGTCTCTATGAAAGACGAGCCCGACATTTTCTATTCCAGATTTGGCACGACCGACTGAGTTGATAAGCAACACGATATGCGGACGAATGAAAGTCGTATAGGATTGCCAGTTCATTTCGCTTTGATATTATTTTAAGGTCAGTGAAAACGTTCTCAACAATGTCGTTCTCTGTAAACAGAGGTACAAACTCCACATACCAGGCTGTTTGTGACAATTTCAACAGTGAGGTGTGTGGACAGATTGCGCATTGATTGTATTAGAAAATTGGCAAAATAACTCTCAATCCTCTTCGGGGCTTTTATTTAAGGAAAAAAAAACCCTGCTTTAACAGAATTAATCAAGGAAGCAAGAATTATATTACTAATCGAAATAACAGTTAATGCATTTATTCATTTGTAAAAACAATTGCGACGATAATATATATATATATATATATATATATATATATATATATATATATATACGTAATGACATATAATAAAGATATTTAGTCAAAAATAATATCCTGAGTACGGCACAGTTTGGGTAGGGTCTCAGCTATAGGTAAATAGAGAACCCCCAAAACGGTGTCAAAACACTATGAAAGTAAAAAAAATACATTTTTATAGTAAAAATACCAGCAGTATATGTTTATACAAAAAGTTACCAACAATAATTATGTATAGTAAAATTACCAACAAAATATTTTATAGTAAAAATAGCAACAAAACATTTTATAATACAAATAGCAACAAAACATTTTATAGTAAAAATAGCAACAAAATATTTTATAGTAAAAATAGCAACAAAATATTTTATAGTAAAAATAGCAACAGAATGTTTTATAGTAAAAATAGCAACAAAATATTTTATAGTAAAAATAGCAACAAAACATTTTATAGTAAGAATAGCAACAAAACATTTTATAGTAAAAATAGCAACAAAACATTTTATAGTAAAAATGACAACAAAACATTTTATAGTAAAAATAGCAACAAAACATTTTATAGTAAAAATGACAACAAAACATTTTATAGTAAAAATAGCAACAAAATATTTTATAGTAAAAATGACAACAAAACATTTTATAGTGAAAATAAAAACAAAATATTTTATAGTAAAAATAACAACAAAACATTTTATAGTAAAAATAGCAACAAAACATTTTATAGTAAAAATGACAACAAAATATTTTATAGTAAAAATGACAACAAAATATTTTATAGTAAAAATAAAAACAAAATATTTTATAGTAAAAATAACAACAAAATATTTTATAGTAAAAATAACAACAAAATATTTTATAGTAAAAATAGCAACAAAACATTTTATAGTAAAAATGACAACAAAACATTTTTATAGTAAAAATAAAAACAAAATATTTTATAGTAAAAATAACAACAAAATATTTTATAGTAAAAATAGCAACAGAATGTTTTATAGTAAAAATAGCAACAAAATATTTTATAATAAAAATAGCAACTAAAAATTTTATAGTAAAAATAGCAACAAAAAATGGCCGCTGTGCAAAAGAAATATGTCGGGGAAAATATTTTTTGTCGTTCGCTAACTTTTGACACACACACACAAACACGCACAAAAGCACACGCACACAAGAGCGCGCGCACATATGCACACACAGACATTTATTTTTTCTTCGTCTATATGCGTTGTCGCATCAGGACGTTGGCAATAATGGCTCTCCACAATTTTCTGCCATTTGTAGCTATTAATACATTTTGTCTTTTGGTTATCTCTCCTAAACCTTATTCGGCAATGAATTTAATCGAGCTGATTTTTCTTTTTAAATGTGCAGTGTCCCTTCAGGACGTAGGCGATCATGGACCTCCACAATTTCTTGTCCATTGAAACACTTAATAAATATTGTCTTAGTATGTCACCTAAATCTTGTTGCACAAACCATATAGTCAAACACATTCTTCTTCTATATGCTGGATTCCTTCAGGAGGTTGGAACTCCTAGATCTCCACCAAATCCAGTCCTTCGGAGCTCTTAATAAATTCTGTGAGGAGATTATCCATCATTCACCGCCATATAGGAGGACTGATATTACGTAACAGTTAAGTACACTTTTATTTGTTTCTCTTGCATCAAGTCTCTTCTTCATCTGTGAGGAGATTGTCCAGCATTCACTGCCATATAGGAGGACTGATATTACATAACATTTCAGTACTCCTTTCTTTGTTTCTCTTGCTTCAAGTCTCTTCTTCATCTCCGAGGAGATTGTCCAGCATTCACTGCCATATAGGAGGACTGATATTACATAACAGTTCAGTACGCTTTTCTTTGTTTCTCTTGCTTCAAGTCTCTTCTTCATCTGTGAGGAGATTGTCCAGCATTCACTGCCATATAGGAGGACTGATATTACATAACAGTTCAGTACGCGTTTCTTTGTTTCTCTTGCTTCAAGTCTCTTCTTCATCTGTGAGGAGATTGTCCAGCATTCACTGCCATATAGGAGGACTGATATTACATAACAGTTCAGTACGCGTTTCTTTGTTTCTCTTGCTTCAAGTCTCTTCTTCATCTGTGAGGAGATTGTCCAGCATTCACTGCCATATAGAAGGACTGATATTACATAACAGTTCAGTACGCTTTTCTTTGTTTCTCTTGCTTCAAGTCTCCTCTTCATCTGTGAGGAGATTGTCCAGCATTCACTGCCATATAGGAGGACTGATATTACATAACAGTTCAGTACTCCTTTCTTTGTTTCTCTTGCTTCAAGTCTCTTCTTCATCTGTGTGGAGATTGTCCATCATTCACTGCCATATAGGAGGACTGATATTACATAACAGTTCAGTACTCCTTTCTTTGTTTCTCTTGCTTCAAGTCACTTCTTCATCTGTGAGGAGATTGTCCTGCATTCACTGCCATATAGGAGGACTGATATTACATAACCGTTCAGTCCTCTTTTCTTTGTTTCTCTTGCTTCAAGTCTCTTCTTCATATGTGAGAAGATTGTCCAGCATTCACTGCCATATAGGAGGACTGATATTACATAACAGTTCAGTACTCCTTTCTTTGTTTCTCTTGCTTCAAGTCTCTTCTTCATCTGCGAGGAGATTGTCCAGCATTCACTGCCATATAGGAGGACTGATATTACATAACAATTCAGTACTCTTTTCTTTGTTTCTCTTGCTTCAAGTCTCTTCTTCATCTGTGAGGAGATTGTCCAGCATTCACTGCCATATAGGAGAACTGATATTACATAACAGTTCAGTACTCTTCTCAGTATTTCTACTGCTTCAAATCTCTTGATCGCTCGCATCCCGAAGGGACACTACATATTACGTTTCCCTATGTAAAATCTATTTTTGTTTGCCGGCTTTCAATGAAAATGCATGTTTCTGACCGTATCCCGTTGAAACACCTGTTCTCAAACGTTCACAGAAGCTAAGCAATGTCCAGGCTTTTCAGTACATAGATGGTTGTCGGCCTGGGAATACCAGATTTAAATTTGCTTATTTTGTTTTACAGGATATCAATCTGAATGGGCTATTTAATGCTGAGAAGCTTTGTATGAGAGGTTCGAATGAATAGAATATTTTAAGAAATCAGTTTACAGATCAGGTTTCATTGACATATATTTGTAATAGGGTTTTTGTCGACAGTGTGCTTCGGTTTGCTGTATTTTGTTTTACGGTTTATCAACCTCAATGATTTATTTAATACACAGATTTTTAGGATAGATTCGGATGAATATAATATGTATTCATTTTTTTCTAAAATGTATTGCTGGTAGTATTTTTCCCACAAAATATACTGCTGGTATTTTTAATATACAAAACTATTTTTATACTTTCATAGTGTTTTTACCCCAATTTGTGGGTTAACTATTTGCTCATAGCTGTGAAGCTTAAAGGTGCTACCACCGCGGGTCATGGTGGACCAAGAAACAACAGCAATTAAGATGTGATTCCACGCCCCTCAAAACATCTCAAATGATGCCGGATGTAGTTTTTTGTCCTGTCCAGGACGGGGGAATACGAAGTACTGTAAGTTTGACTCTGCATGTGATGTAATGGATAACGAGTCGGAATTCGAAATCAAAGACTTGAGTTCCAATTCCAATAAGGTTCGTTTATATTCACTCGCGTGAAAATTCCTTTGTCATTTGGTCATATTCTTAAATACTGTTCTATTATTGTCCTCTTTTTTCCCCCATCTTCTCTGACGCTGGTTCACTCTGATTTTGAAAGAGGAAAACTAAAGTGATTTATATTTTTTGATTGCTAACTTTTCACAAAATTTGATAAAAATTTACTGGCAAAAGTCGTTACTTCAGAGTTCATTTCACTTTTAGTGTAGCTTATGAGGATATGTGGGGAAGATAACGGTTGATCCAAGACTTGAAGAGGTAAAGATTGTAGTGATAGGGGAAGCATCCTCTTGGGAGTCGCTTCCACAAAGCAGGTAGAGGGTTACAGAGTAAGAGGCACAGTTTATGGGGATATGTGGAGAAGATAAGAAATCTTGCATGCATTCATTTCAACTCTTCTTATTAATAACTGCATTGTTTCTTTCCAGGTACGAGGGTGGGCTGAAAAGTTCATAGGTTGACTATGAAGGAGTGATGCTAGAGCTGTGAAATCTTGCATGCATTATTCATTTTAACTCTTCTTATTAATAACTGCATTGTTTCTTTCCAGGTATGAGTGTGGGCTGAAAAGTCCATAGGCTGACTAGGAAGGAATGATGTTAGAGCTGTGAAATTTTGCATCCATTCATTTCAACTCTTCTTATTAATAACTTCATTGTTTCTTTCCAGGTGAACTGATATCTAACTGTTCAAAGAATATTTCACATGTAACTATTTGCAACTATTCTTGAAAATGGACAAAATGCGCCATGGTGATATCATCCGGTACCTGTATAAAATGCTTTCAAGGACATTCATGCTGACATGTTTGTTACGTTAGGGGATGTCACTCCGACTTTATCATCAGTACAAAAGTCGGCTTAAAGGTGACCTCTTTTGCTAGTGTTATGGTGAAACACACCTATTCTATAGTTATTAGACTCTCCCACCTAATATAAGTAGGAGTAGTAAGAGGAACGAGGGTCAGTCAATGTCGGACGACAGTCAGCAGCACGTTAAGTGCTAGACGGTCGAACTCTCTGCCTCTGAGCAGAGAGGAACCCGGACGAGGCTCCACCGAAGGGCGGAGTCTCGTTCGGGGAGGTTGACCAACCCGATCCCGTTTATACGGGTTCTACGAGTATTTTTTGGCCGAGCCTACGGGATAGGGAATACCCCCACTTTAAACACGGCCTTGTGACACATCTATCCCACGTTGGTGGGGGACAGTAAATACTGTCGATGTCGGACGACAGTAGTCGACAGTTAGTCGAATACGAAAGTAGTCAGCGACCACAACAAGATTACTCTGCGTAATACCTATTACATCAAGTTCCTAACGTTTGGTACGTCGAACATTTTTAGGACCGATTTTAGGGACAAATACAAGCCTCCACTGCGAAATAATTCCACAACAGCTAGACATCCGTCAACTGCCACCACCTAGAAAAACATTCATCTTGTTAACCACATGGTAATGAATGAGAGACTATAATCAAATAGCCAATTCTGTTAGTGAGAAAGTTGATAATATTTTGCACAATGAACTTGTCATGACGATGTGTTCTGCTCGATGGAGGCCACATCTTCTGACAACTGATCAAATGCGCTCCAGGCTGATCTCATCAGAGAATGATCTGATATTGTTTAAGGCAGATCCGACTGCCTTGAACTTTTTCTAACACATGATGAGCGTTGGGTTCATCACTTTGAACCAGAGACAAAACCATCTCTCAATAATATCAACTATGAACACGGCCACAACGTGTTGACCGTGTTCAGAAATGAAAGAAAACATCCCCATCCCTATAGATACATATAAATAAAAATCTACGTATTCAGTTAAACAAAGAAAACTGTTATATACCGTACCTATGAACACTAATGGGTCTGTCCCAATCCTCATAAATACGCTGGACACTAGTTTAAGTGGGGGTGATATGCTGTATAAGTAGTCCACCATTAGCAGCGGTTTACCTATTTCACGCCGCTGGCGAGTATTGTATTTTGTTGATCTTATAAAGATTACCATTTCATTTCCGACCTCCGCTTTGATTATTCCTAATTCAGTTACCCTTTCTAGGTTACAACAAAACATTCCTGATAATGGCTAATAGATTTTAAACATTCTATGTAATATGTTGTTGTTGTTATCATGATCATCATCATTTGTGTAAGTTATGTTTCCTGCTTTGCATCCTGTAGTATCGGATCCAAACTATGGTCCTTAGGCCATATAAGAGAATTGTCATTTAATTGATAGCACTTTTCCTAGTATATGGGATGTTCCTAGTCTGGCGATTTTCTGGGCAAGTTGTACGTTTATGTTACCTGAGACACCGTTATTAAAATTGTCCATTTCTTTTCTTACGAGTCTCAGAGCTTCTTTACTGTTGGTACAGTCCCAGTGTTCATTTCCCACACCCTGTTAATCTCGATCTCCAGGTCCTTGTATTTTGACAATTTCTCGATAGTTTTCATGGAGGTGTTTCTCTCCGATGTTATTGCTATGTCAATAAATTTACACTTCTCGAATTTCTTGTCTGTTGGCTTTTTCACTGTCAGTTTGACTTGGCATGTCCCAGCGGATAGTTACATTGTTATTTTCGGTAACTGTGTCTGGTTGGTGCTCATATCATCTCTCAGTGGTTTCGATGTTGTGCTTCTGGCATATCTTCCAGCGCACATATGTCGCTACCTTGTTATGTCTGTGGGTATATTCATTTTTTGCCAGTTCTGAACATCTTGAGATAATATGGTCGACCGTTTCATCATATTTCCACAAATCTTGCATTTCGGGTTAGTTCCACCTTTGATTATATGACAGTGATAGGATCTGGTTGCGAGGCTTTGGTGCTGAGCTGCAATAATTAGGCCTTCTGACTCAGCTTTCAACCTGGTTTTCCTCAGCCACTGATGTGTTTTCTGTTGGTCCAAATCTGCTTCTTTCGTTCTTTTTAGGTATTTGCCATGCAACGCCTGTCCCCCCCTTTTTAAAATTTCATTTGGCCAAGATGTTTTGCTTTCTGCTTTACTCGTTTGCACGTAGATGCCATTCACCTCATTTTTTGTTGGCAGGATTTCAGGTATATTAAGCTGTTTCTTGAAGAGTGCAGAGTCTTTGTTGATGGAGTGGTTTGATCTTTTACTATTTGTAGGAGAGTGCCATTGGTTTTTGTGAGGTATGTTTCCAATGTGATTTTTGTAATTTTTAAAGTTAGTTCAATTATTATTATTTACAGTAAGATTCACTCTGTACAAGGCCCGGGTGCCGCTGGAGGTAAAGGGTTACATTAAGGGGTAGCTTATATGGAAAGGAAGGGAAGATAACGGTTATTTTCTAGACTTGAACAGGTTAAGATTGTAGAGATCGGGAAAACATCCTCTTGGGAGTTGGTTCCACAAAGCAGGGAGTTCCACAAGCGAGAAGTGCGAGAAAAGAAACTGTTAGCATAGAACTTACGGCAACTTCTAGCCAGCTCAACTGCAATTGATCAGATCTCGACTTCAGCGTAGTACTGCGCTTAAATTAAAAAAACACACACTACGTACGATAGCGAAAGGCTCTCCCGAACAATTACCATAAAATCATTATTATTATTATTTATATACTAGTTCAAGTTGAATTATTAGTATTATTATTTACAGTAAGATTCACTCTGTACAAGGCCCGGGTGCCACTGGAGGTAAAGGGCTACATTAAGGGGTAGCTTATATGGATAGGAAGAGAAGACAACGGTTGATTCTAGATTTGAACAGGTTAAGATTGTAGAGATCGGGAAAACGTCCTCTTGGGACGGTGGCTCAAGAGAAGAAGCCGTTTGAGTGGAACTTCTCGCCGATAGGGAATGTGGATGGTATGCTACTATGTGAGTGGCATGACGGGTCCTAGCCGTGAAGGTGAGACCTGGTGGAACGTGAAGATGCAGTTCGTCCGAGCACTTTACTTGGAAGTAGCGATAGAGCAGTGAGAGATTCGCCACATCCTGCCTGTGAAAGAGAGAGGTTGGAGGGTGAAAAACAATTCTTCTCCAACAAGGACTCGTAGACGCTTTTGAACTCTATCAAGGCTGAAAAGTCTGGTCTAGGCAGCTCCGGCGCAAATATGACAACAGTATTTCGTTTTCGGCCTGATCTGGCGCTTATAAAGCATGGGTTAGCATGTGGAGTCAGGTACTTGCTAGAGCGGTACGGGGAGCCGATCATTTTACCTGCATCTTCAGCGATGGGTCGTATATAGGAATTCCACTTGAGGGTCGGGTGTGAGGCCCAATATCCTCTCAAGGCACGGTGCCTCCTTGAGGTGACATCCGATCACTGTGAATGTTCTGGGCCTGATCGGCGGTGATAGAAGGTAACCAGTTTTTTTTCGAGTCATTGAATGCAACCAGCCAGTTTTTTTTTACCTACTGGGATATTAGCGCTATTTTAGAAGAGAGGTCAGCTGCCAAGAGTTTTAGAGGTGCGACCATAAAGTGATTACCGTGTTTTCCGGCCTAGAAGGCGCGCATATTTCCCTAAAAATATCCTGAAAAATACGTGTACGTCTTCCAAGACAAATGCAAGGCAACGCCCAGACACAAGTAAGCTTGGACAGTCACCTAATTGGCTTGACTGATAGGGACGTGGATTTGTATGTTGAGTCATTACACTATAATGTCAGCTATCTATCTAATTCAGATTTGTATATGATGTAACCTCGGTACTTAGATGTTACAAGTATTTCCAAGACTATAAACCTTCCTGGAGCCGAGCCAGAAGCTTAAACATGCTCTGTTTACTAGCAGCGGCGGGAGCCTTTCTGCTCTTGATTGCCATTGCCATATAAACAAAATCGGACGAGTAATTAATGTAAACAATATGTGGCACCAGTATGTGAGGGACACATGGTGAATGTGTTGTTGTATGAGAATGACTTTTTTTTTCTTAGAAATTTTTTTCCAATATTAGGGTGCGTCTTCCATGCCGGAAAATATGGTATATATGTGTGCGTGTAAACTTTTAAGTTGGCTCTGCTGGAGGTCAACTGCCAATCTCTGATCGTCAAGAGTTTTAGAGGTGCGACCGTAAAGTGATTCTAGTTAATGTCTACTGCTAGGAAAGATGGATATGTAATGTCATTCCAGACATTTTTTCTCGTCAGAATCCATCTTGCACATTTATAAATCTACCATTCGTCTGTGTATTGAATAATGCTGCTATATCTGGTCTGGGGCTCCTATAATATATCTCGAGATTTTTGACAAAATTCAAAGAGTCTGCAATATAACGGATTCTGACCTGGCATCTCGGCTCCAGTCATTTTCTCACTGTCGTGACGTAGCTTACTCTTGTCTTTTTTAAAAATATTTTCATAGCATCTGTTCTGATGAGCTTTTCTAATTAGCGACTTGACTGCGTAAAATTAAGCGTGCTACTCGATTGGCAGTTAGGTCTCGCCGTTTTATTGTTGAACTAGCTAATATTTTAACAGCGTCTTTTCTCGGACTTCTCTTATGTGGAACTCACTTTCGATTTATTGCTTCCCTATCAACTAGAATCTTCAAAAATTTAAATGCAACGTCAATCGCCATCTTCTATCTTCCCGAATTCTGTTCCTTTATTGTCCTTTCCTCACTTCACCTCACTAAAGTATTCTCATTCTGTTTCACTCCCAGTAAACACCTGCGTCTTAGGGGCATTATTTCCTTGTTTGAGATGAAATTAAAAAAAGAAAAGAAGACTGCCCAAAGACAAACCATCTATTTGTAATTAAAAAGGAATATTATTTAAAAAGTGACGAGAATCAAATCGGTCTTTTACTTCAATACCTTGAAGCATACGAAAGCCTTTCCTTTACTTCGTTTTGTGTTTAGTTCGGAAAATAACGTTCCTCGACCATCAGGCAATTCACGATATCGAATAAATTTTGTTTAAAAAAAGCTTAAAGCTGCACGAGCACAATGCCTGTGTGACGACCGGAGAAAACATCGCCAAAGGATTATGCTTGGTATCCTTACTAAAAACAAAAATCAAAATAAAAGAAAATAGTGTTTTAAGATATCCACGCATTGCAGTGGAGAGTGGGATCAGATTTCAGCGAAAGTGTTTAAAATATGTCAAGGATCCGTCACACATCTTGAACTTGCAGAAAAACGAAAAGAAGCCAAACGCATGCGTTTGCGCATGCGTGTATCTACTGAATAAGCTTTTTCATTTTCTAACCTAAGAAATAATTCTCTGTTAATAAAAGTTGTCGATATCAGTTATTGTTTCTGTCCAAAGGTCAGTCAGAAATCGACAATTTAATTTTTTTAAAATATGCCCTGCATGCGTTTTAGGAAAAAAAAATTATAACGACTGGATTATAAAATTATTATCATCTGAATAATGTGAATAATCTTATTAAAATTATTTAAAAATACAAATGTACTGTAAGAAAATTTCCTTATGGAATTCTATAGTAAAAATTATTTTATAAGGTAATTGCTAAAATATTTTGTGGAAAATATTTCCTGATGAATATTTATCGTATCATTCTTTTTAATTATATTTCAAATAAAAAAAAAATCATAAGACATTTTTATGGCAAAATAATTTCTCAAAGGGTTTGTAGTAAAATTATTAAAAAATATTTGTTGAAGTTTAATTAATAAATTTTCATAGTCAAATGATCGGAAAAAATTATTTTACATTATTATGTCAAAATCATTTCCCAATGCATTTTTATAGTAAAATCATTTCCCAATGCATTTTTATAGTAAAATCCTTTCCCAATGCATTTTTATATTAAAATCCTTTCCCAATGCATTTTTATATTAAAATCCTTTCCCAATGCATTTTTATATTAAAATCCTTTCCCAATGCATTTTTATATTAAAATCCTTTCCCAATGCATTTTTATATTAAAATCCTTTCCCAATGCATTTTTATAGTAAAATCCTTTCCCAATGCATTTTTATAGTAAAATCCTTTCCCAATGCATTTTTATATTAAAATCCTTTCCCAATGCATTTTTATATTAAAATCCTTTCCCAATGCATTTTTATATTAAAATCCTTTCCCAATGCATTTTTATAGTAAAATCCTTTCCCAATGCATTTTTATAGTAAAATCCTTTCCCAATGCATTTTTATATTAAAATCCTTTCCCAATGCATTTTTATATTAAAATCCTTTCCCAATGCATTTTTATAGTAAAATCCTTTCCCAATGCATTTTTATAATAAAATCCTTTCCCAATGCATTTTTATATTAAAATCCTTTCCCAATGCATTTTTATATTAAAATCCTTTCCCAATGCATTTTTATAGTAAAATCCTTTCCCAATGCATTTTTATAGTAAAATCCTTTCCCAATGCATTTTTATATTAAAATCCTTTCCCAATGCATTTTTATATTAAAATCCTTTCCCAATGCATTTTTATATTAAAATCCTTTCCCAATGCATTTTTATAGTAAAATCCTTTCCCAATGCATTTTTATAGTAAAATCCTTTCCCAATGCATTTTTATATTAAAATCCTTTCCCAATGCATTTTTATATTAAAATCCTTTCCCAATGCATTTTTATAGTAAAATCCTTTCCCAATGCATTTTTATAATAAAATCCTTTCCCAATGCATTTTTATATTAAAATCCTTTCCCAATGCATTTTTATAGTAAAATCCTTTCCCAATGCATTTTTATAGTAAAATCCTTTCCCAATGCATTTTTATATTAAAATCCTTTCCCAATGCATTTTTATAGTAAAATCCTTTCCCAATGCATTTTTATATTAAAATCCTTTCCCAATGTATTTTTATAGTAAAATCATTTCCCAATGCATTTTTATATTAAAATCCTTTCCCACTGCATTCTTATAGTAAAATCATTTCCCAATGCATTTTTATATTAAAATCATTTCCCAATGCATTTTTATATTAAAATCCTTTCCCAATGTATTTTTATATTAAAATCCTTTCCCAATGTATTTTTATATTAAAATCATTTCCCAATGCATTTTTATAGTAAAATCCTTTCCCAATGCATTTTTATATTAAAATCCTTTCCCAATGTATTTTTATAGTAAAATCATTTCCCAATGCATTTTTATAGTAAAATCCTTTCCCAATGTATTTTTATATTAAAATCCTTTCCCAATGTATTTTTATAGTAAAATCATTTCCCAATGCATTTTTATAGTAAAATCATTTCCCAATGCATTTTTATAGTAAAATCATTTCCCAATGCATTTTTATAGTAAAATCCTTTCCCAATGCATTTTTATAGTAAAATCCTTTCCCAATGTATTTTTATAGTAAAATCCTTTCCCAATGCATTTTTATAGTAAAATCCTTTCCCAATGCATTTTTATAGTAAAATCATTTCCCAATGCATTTTTATAGTAAAATCCTTTCCCAATGCATTTTTATATTAAAATCCTTTCCCAATGCATTTTTATAATAAAATCATTCCTAAATGCATTTTCTAGTAAAATCATTTCGCAATGAATGTTTATAATAAAAACTTTTCCCAATGCATTTTTATATTCAAATTTTTTTCCCAATGCATTTTTATATTAATATCCTTTCGTAATGTTGCTACATAAAATATTCACGCTACTATGTAAAATGCTATTGGCGAAAAGGACAATTTTTTTTCATTGAAACAGCCGGACAGACATTGCCGCTCGGATTCAAAGAAGCAGCCGGAGAAATTCCATGAACGGCACGCATGTTGCACATCGGCTTACCATCACTAGGCGTGTGGTCTTAGCCGATTTCTCAAACCAGGCTGTGGGAAGCGTATCGACGTTTCAAAATTCTGTGGACTTCCTCAGTAGAATTCGCCTCCAAAACCCAGACAAAGGCAATCGATCACTGACTAAATATCACATCCGCGATACAACCCGGTCAACCGCTGACCATTCTGTCCTTTGCATTCTCAAACACTGTTTTGATTCTGTTGAATCCAACATTAGAAAACCAATCAAGAATATTGTAAGATCTGGTTACGATCGTTCCACAAAAATGTGCCGTCTATTTTTGTGCACCATATATCGCAGATTTTAGTTAGTGCCAGCAGCTGTTGTTTTTTCCTTCCAATCCATATATTGTTTTTGGTGCCCGATATATATATATATATATATTTTAGGATTGGACATTGTCCGACAATTTATTTAAAGACATTTAAATACTTGTATCTATAAAAAGAACGTTAAACATAATATAAATGTCTTTATATATATATATATATATATATATATATATATATATATATATATATATATATATATATATATATATATATATATATATATATATATATATATATATATATATATATATATATATATATCCGAATCTAAAAAATAAACACGCTAAAATTCACCTCCATCCCGTACCGTACGCTGATGGCTTAACGGGTAGAGATTCCGACTGACGCAAAATCAGTCGGGTTTCGATCGTAGAGGCTAGAGGCAACCGGACGTCTAGCCACACTGATGAGCTGTGAAACAGCGAAACAGTCTGTCTGTGGATGACAAAAATATATATATATATATATATATAGATAGATAGATAGAGAGAGAGAGACTGATCCAGAAAGATGTTTTGCCTGTCCATCAATATTCTGAGGCCAGTGTGATGCTGATTATGTAGGCGGAACGGGCCAAAGGTGGGAGACACGGATCAACCAACATTTACCTGTCAATTTTCGCAAGGGAAAGGTGTATAGTTCATATAGTTGTATTAAGAAATCAGGGCTTGCGATAACGGAACATTTGATTAAAAACCAGTAGTGTGCCCTTATATAGAAAAAATAAAGAGTAAATTTATTCGATAAAATCCCCATTTCAGTTCATCTTTGGTGCCACAAGGAATTTTGTTCGTCTCTTGCACAACTGTGTCCCACATATATTAATCGAAGGGACTGCGGTCTGGGGAGTTTGATGGGGAGTTTGTAAGGGGTGATGTGGTCTCAGAAATGGTTTGACAGCAATAAACGTACTATCCTGCTTTTTTGGCATGTCGCAGAGCCCTGTTGCCAGACAGTGTCCTCCAGAAGCCACCCTATTGACCCAGGGCAGCACTACCCCGTCAAAGTACTTGATGTAGGCCTCTGTGTTGAGTCTGAGGTCCTTACCAACAAATTCGCGAGGTCTATTCTTATTAGAACGACGAGAGTGAGTTTTTGGGCTGCCATACCTTCGTAATCACCATTATACTCATCCAGCTCTTTCCGAAACCCCTGCACAGTCCTCAGATAGACACTCTGAATTATCTCCAGTCATACCGAACGGTTATAATCTCAATCAGCCTACTTGACTTGGACATCTATTGAGGTTCAAAGCCCATCTCAGACCACCAAGTGAATCCATCTCAGACCCCCAAATGCATCCATCCCAGACTCCCAAATGGGTCCATCCCAGATCCCCATTCCGGACCCCAAGTGCATATATCCTTGAACACCAAGTGGATCCATCCCGGACCCCAAATGGATCTATCCCAGACCCCCATGTGGATCCATCCCTGACCCGCATGTAGGTCTATATCAGACCCCAAATGGATCAATTTCAAACATTAAATGGATCCATCTAGGACGAAATTGTGGATCAATCCCAGACCCCCATGTAGTTCCATTTCAGACCCCATGTGCATCTATCCCGGACCCCAATGTGGATCATGCAAGACCCTAAGCGGATCAATCGCAGACTCTCAAATGGATCCATCCAAACCCCAGTGTGGATCCATCCTGGATCCCAAAGTCGATCCATACCAGACTCTCGAGTGGATCAATCCAGGACCCTCAAGTGGACCCATTATAAACTCCAAATGCTTCCATTCCAAACCCCCATGAAGATCCCCATGAGGATCTCGGACCTCATAGTGAATCGACCCCGGGCTCTCAAGTGGATCCATCCCGGACCCCAAATGGATATATCCCAGACCCCCATGTGAATCCATCCCAGACACCCATGTGGATCCATATCAAACTCACATGTGGATCCATTCCAGACCCCACATGGATCCATTTCAAACCACAAATGGATCTATCTCGAACACCCTTGTGGATCTATCCCGGACGCCAAGTGGATCTATCCCGGACCCCAAGTTCATTCATCCAAGACCCTAAGTGGATTCTCAAGTAAGATCCCTTTATTTTAACCTCTTCAAGTTACGGTCTATTCTACATATTCTCAAATTCGACACGTACTACCTTCATTTACGGCCCTTATTCAGTAATACTCTGTATTGATTGGCTTTCTGGCCTTGATTTTGAGTGAAAAAAAAAGACTTGTAAAATCGTTGCTGTTAATTACCCCTTGGTCGAGTTTCCAACAGCAGGGCCTTTGATCGGGATATTTTGAGGAGCGTGGAACCACCTCTTCATTGCTGGTGATCCCAGGTCTACTCTGACCCGGGGTGGTAGCAACTTTTAGGGTTCCAACTATGGGCAAATAGTTAACCTCGAAGCTGTGGTCAAAACACGATGAAAGTGTAAAAATATATCTTTTGGAAAAAAATATTACCAGCAATAATTTTTTTAAGAAAAAAGTGATGACCATTATTACCAGCAATATATTTCTGAAAAATAATATTACCAGCAATAAAAATCTTGTCGGCATTAAATAACCTATTGATGTGTTGATATGCCGTAAAACAAACCAAACCAAACCAACTGCAACGACATTTGGTGACATTTTTTTAATTTTAAATTATTTTTTTTAATTTTAAATTTATTTCAAATTTTAAATTATTTTCAATTCAAAATATTTTTTATTTAAAATTTATTTTAAATCATAAATTATTTTAAATTTAACTTTCTCAGCGTCTCTTTTACGTTCATGCGCATGCGTAGTCGCATCAACATAACAAATTCTTTCCGATGATGTCCTAAAGGGCGAAACGCATCACTCGAAAACTTTTTCAACTTTGTCATAAACCTTTCCCCTAAATTTGTTCTTGATATGAAGGTTCAGTATCTTTTATCCGAAATTACAAAATCTGAAAACCTCGAAAATCCGAAACTTTTCCAGGTGCTGACATGACTTGCCATAAATGAAAGATTTCAGAAAGCAACATGGCTACCCGAAGCTGATCATCATTCCAGATTTCATTTTGTTATTTATAAGATCAGTTTTTTTAGTGGATTTTCTCTAGTCGCTTAGTTATGGATCGTGTATCCGAACGGTTGAACATGATATCAAGAAAAATCAATAGTAGCCCTTATCCGAAATTCCAAAGTTCGAATATTTTTCATGTGCTGACACAACTTGGATGCTTTATTTTTTTTAGCGGCATATCAACACCTCTATGGGTTATTTAATGTGAATAGAATTTTATGGATTCACCGAAATATATTTTGAACGTAATTGTATGCCTTCAATTACAGATAAAATGCATTCTTTGTCATTTTGTTTCAAAGATGTATTGTTGGTAACTCTGCTATAAAATATATAGTTCGCATATATAAAAGTGGACATAGAAGTCAACACTTAGAGGCGACAGTCTGTTTCATGCTAGATGCAATCGTCAGGCCACCGATGATTGCATCTAGCATGAAACAGACTGTCGTCTCTAAGTGTTGACTTCTATGTTCACTTTTATATTTACACACGCTCTATCTCTGATATTGAGCACTTTATCCCATAATTATAGCACACCTTAAGACTATATTTCTTCATAGTTCGCATATATTAAATATATATTGGTTGGTTTTGTTTAGCGGCATATCAACACCTCTATGGGTTATTTAATGCCGAAATCTAAATATTTTGAACACAATCTTATGGCTTCACCTACAGATATGACGTCTGTACTAGTCAGTTTGAAGACTGACTCCAGATGGCTAGTTATTTACCAAACTTCCCATAAGGCATGATGTCGTACAACGCCGGGTTTTACGTGGGGTTATTCCGAGACTGTAGGCCCAGGCAAAAATTCCCCTCAGATCCGAGGTCGGATTTGTCTACCTCCCCAGACGAGACCGTGATCTTCGGCATAGCCTCTGGGTTCCTCTCTGTCCAAGGGTAGAGAGATCGACAAGCCTGTCGCGAACCAGGCAGCGAACTGCCTGTGTCGAAGCAGCTGGTATTTACCAACCTCCCGACGAGGCAGGATGTGACATAAGGCCGATTTTTATGTGGGGCGATTCCGTGAACGTAGGCCTGGGCAAAAGTTCCCCGTAGACCCCGCATAGCCTCCTCTGGGTTCCTCTCTGTCCGACCGAAGGCAGAAGCAGCTACTGTAGCGCTCTTTATAGTCAATATATTCACCGGAGGGTACTATTGACTCCATAGCACTTACCGATATAAAATCTTCTTTATTAGCATAATGGGTGCGCTGAAACAGATTTATTTTGAGTTGAATATCTACAATATGGGTGTGCAAGCGGAAATGGCTGATCAAAGTGACGTGACGTGGGTATTGTGCTTTCGTTTACTTAATATTTTCGTTCCCTAGACAGAGATGTCGCGGTGGGTGCAAAACAAAACAAAATAAAAAGAGGATCGTTCGTTTGTTATTCGCGACTCAAATAAGCGAGCATGACATCGGTTTTAGAATAAGGGGCATAATTTAGGTCAACGAACATGCTTCTTATATTTACTGCTTACTGCACCCTCAAAATAAGGGCTTCTCCCCCTATAGGTTAATTAGTAAGACTTGTATCACTAAATCACTTCCCCCACAAAAAAAAAAAAAAATTCTTATAATCTAAAAATATTTACTAGGTTTAAATAAACGGGTTGATAAACCGTAAAACGAATCAATAAATGAAATATTAATTAGCTACACAGGCATGTTTTTTGTTAGATGTATTTACATTCTCTGGAATATAAATGTATAGAAACTAATGTGGCAAAAAGTGAGGGGTCAGTTTATATATTGATTATAATATAAAAATGATCCCCCACTTTATATTCTATTAAAGTTTCTTGTTTGTTTATCAAATTCTGATTAGAAAAAATTCTCCAATCAACAAATATTCCCCGGCTTTAAATAACCTACAAAGGGTTGATAAGCCGTAAAAAACGAATCAATCACTGAAATACTCTTTAGCTACACAGGTATGTCTTTTAGATATATTTACATTCTCTGGAATATAAATGTATAGAAACTACCGTGGTCAGAAAGTGAGGATTCAGTTTACGTATTGATTGTAATATAAAACTGATCCCCTTGTTTATCTCCGCAGTAAAATTTTCTTGTTTACTAAATTCTAAGGTATGCCCCCATCTCTTCCCCAAGAAGCTATAGGTTAATTAGAAATAGGTTAAACCATTATTGTCTCCCCAAAATTCTTACAACCAAAAAATATTTTCTAGCTTTAAATAACCTGCAAAGGGTTGATAAGCCGTAAAAAACGAATAAAGCAATCATTAACATTCCTTTTTGCCTGACGTACCGAGTTTATTTCAAGGTGTCGTGCCAGGCATTAGTTTCTGTAAGTTATGTAACACGTTAGATTCCATGTTACATTGTAGTAGTTTTGGAACGTTTTATTTAATTAATTCATTTTTTCTGTGAAATTAGACATATTTAATATGTTTGTACTTAAAGTGAAATAAATTTTATTAAATGTTATTCCATTATTGTCAAGGCTTCTATTATCATGAGGAGTTTTTTCTTTAGAATATGCAAAGCGAACAAATTCTCGTTTCTATATACAAGGCTGGGCTGAAAGGTTCATAGGCTGACTATGAAGGAGTGATGCTAGAGCTGTGAAATCTTGCATGCATTTATTTCAGCTCGTCTTATTAATAACTGCATTGCTTCTTTCCAGGCACGAGGGTGGGCTGAAAAGTTCATAGGCTGACTATGAAGGAGTGATGCTAGAGCTGTGAAATCTTGCATGCATTCATTTCAGCTCTTCTTATTAATAACTGCATTGTTTCTTTCCAGGTACGAGGCTGGGCTGAAAAGTTCATAGGCTGACTATGAAGGAGTGATGCTAGAGCTGTGAAATCTTGCATGCATTCATTTCAGCTCTTCTTATTAATAACTGCATTGTTTCTTTCCAGGTACGAGGGTGGGCTGAAAAGTTCATAGGCTGACTATGAAGGAGTGATGCTAGAGCTGTGAAATCTTGCATGCATTCATTTCAGCTCTTCTTATTAATAACTGCATTGTTTCTTTCCAGGTACGAGGCTGGGCTGAAAAGTTCATAGGCTGACTATGAAGGAGTGATGCTAGAGCTGTGAAATCTTGCATGCATTCATTTCAGCTCTTCTTATTAATAACTGCATTGTTTCTTTCCAGGTACGAGGCTGGGCTGAAAAGTTCATAGGCTGACTATGAAGGAGTGATGCTAGAGCTGTGAAATCTTGCATGCATTCATTTCAGCTCTTCTTATTAATAACTGCATTGTTTCTTTCCAGGTACGAGGCTGGGCTGAAAAGTTCATAGGCTGACTATGAAGGAGTGATGCTAGAGCTGTGAAATCTTGCATGCATTCATTTCAGCTCTTCTTATTAATAACTGCATTGTTTCTTTCCAGGTACGAGGGTGGGCTGAAAAGTTCATAGGCTGACTATGAAGGAGTGATGCTAGAGCTGTGAAATCTTGCATGCATTCATTTCAGCTCTTCTTATTAATAACTGCATTGTTTCTTTCCAGGTACGAGGCTGGGCTGAAAAGTTCATAGGCTGACTATGAAGGAGTGATGCTAGAGCTGTGAAATCTTGCATGCATTCATTTCAGCTCTTCTTATTAATAACTGCATTGTTTCTTTCCAGGTACGAGGCTGGGCTGAAAAGTTCATAGGCTGACTATGAAGGAGTGATGCTAGAGCTGTGAAATCTTGCATGCATTCATTTCAGCTCTTCTTATTAATAACTGCATTGTTTCTTTCCAGGTACGAGGCTGGGCTGAAAAGTTCATAGGCTGACTATGAAGGAGTGATGCTAGAGCTGTGAAATCTTGCATGCATTCATTTCAGCTCTTCTTATTAATAACTGCATTGTTTCTTTCCAGGTACGAGGCTGGGCTGAAAAGTTCATAGGCTGACTATGAAGGAGTGATGCTAGAGCTGTGAAATCTTGCATGCATTCATTTCAGCTCTTCTTATTAATAACTGCATTGTTTCTTTCCAGGTACGAGGCTGGGCTGAAAAGTTCATAGGCTGACTATGAAGGAGTGATGCTAGAGCTGTGAAATCTTGCATGCATTCATTTCAGCTCTTCTTATTAATAACTGCATTGTTTCTTTCCAGGTACGAGGCTGGGCTGAAAAGTTCATAGGCTGACTATGAAGGAGTGATGCTAGAGCTGTGAAATCTTGCATGCATTCATTTCAGCTCTTCTTATTAATAACTGCATTGTTTCTTTCCAGGTACGAGGCTGGGCTGAAAAGTTCATAGGCTGACTATGAAGGAGTGATGCTAGAGCTGTGAAATCTTGCATGCATTCATTTCAGCTCTTCTTATTAATAACTGCATTGTTTCTTTCCAGGTACGAGGCTGGGCTGAAAAGTTCATAGGCTGACTATGAAGGAGTTATGCTAGAGCTGTGAAATCTTGCATGCATTCATTTCAGCTCTTCTTATTAATAACTGCATTGTTTCTTTCCAGGTACGAGGCTGGGCTGAAAAGTTCATAGGCTGACTATGAAGGAGTGATGCTAGAGCTGTGAAATCTTGCATGCATTCATTTCAGCTCTTCTTATTAATAACTGTATTGTTTCTTTCCAGGTACGAGGCTGGGCTGAAAAGTTCATAGGCTGAATATGAAGGAGTGATGCTAGAGCTGTGAAATCTTGCATGCATTAATTTCAGCTCTTCTTATTAATAACTGCATTGTTTCTTTCCAGGTACGAGGCTGGGCTGAAAAGTTCATAGGCTGACTATGAAGGAGTGATGCTAGAGCTGTGAAATCTTGCATGCATTCATTTCAGCTCTTCTTATTAATAACTGCATTGTTTCTTTCCAGGTACGAGGCTGGGCTGAAAAGTTCATAGGCTGACTATGAAGGAGTGATGCTAGAGCTGTGAAATCTTGCATGCATTCATTTCAGCTCTTCTTATTAATAACTGCATTGTTTCTTTCCAGGTACGAGGCTGGGCTGAAAAGTTCATAGGCTGACTATGAAGGAGTGATGCTAGAGCTGTGAAATCTTGCATGCATTCATTTCAGCTCTTCTTATTAATAACTGCATTGTTTCTTTCCAGGTACGAGGGTGGGCTGAAAAGTTCATAGGCTGACTATGAAGGAGTGATGCTAGAGCTGTGAAATCTTGCATGCATTCATTTCAGCTCTTCTTATTAATAACTGCATTGTTTCTTTCCAGGTACGAGGCTGGGCTGAAAAGTTCATAGGCTGACTATGAAGGAGTGATGCTAGAGCTGTGAAATCTTGCATGCATTCATTTCAGCTCTTCTTATTAATAACTGCATTGTTTCTTTCCAGGTACGAGGCTGGGCTGAAAAGTTCATAGGCTGACTATGAAGGAGTGATGCTAGAGCTGTGAAATCTTGCATGCATTCATTTCAGCTCTTCTTATTAATAACTGCATTGTTTCTTTCCAGGTACGAGGCTGGGCTGAAAAGTTCATAGGCTGACTATGAAGGAGTGATGCTAGAGCTGTGAAATCTTGCATGCATTCATTTCAGCTCTTCTTATTAATAACTGCATTGTTTCTTTCCAGGTACGAGGCTGGGCTGAAAAGTTCATAGGCTGACTATGAAGGAGTGATGCTAGAGCTGTGAAATCTTGCATGCATTCATTTCAGATCTTCTTATTAATAACTGCATTGTTTCTTTCCAGGTACGAGGCTGGGCTGAAAAGTTCATAGGCTGACTATGAAAAAGTGATGCTAGAGCTGTGAAATCTTGCATGCATTCATTTCAGCTCTTCTTATTAATAACTGCATTGTTTCTTTCCAGGTACGAGGCTGGGCTGAAAAGTTCATAGGCTGACTATGAAGGAGTGATGCTAGAGCTGTGAAATCTTGCATGCATTCATTTCAACTCTTCTTATTAATAACTGCATTGTTTCTTTCCAGGTACGAGGGTGGGCTGAAAAGTTCATAGGCTGACTATGAAGGAGTGATGCTAGAGCTGTGAAATCTTGCATGCATTCATTTCAGCTCTTCTTATTAATAACTGCATTGTTTCTTTCCAGGTACGAGGCTGGGCTGAAAAGTTCATAGGCTGACTATGAAGGAGTGATGCTAGAGCTGTGAAATCTTGCATGCATTCATTTCAGCTCTTCTTATTAATAACTGCATTGTTTCTTTCCAGGTACGAGGCTGGGCTGAAAAGTTCATAGGCTGACTATGAAGGAGTGATGCTAGAGCTGTGAAATCTTGCATGCATTCATTTCAGCTCTTCTTATTAATAACGGCATTGTTTCTTTCCAGGTATGAGGCTGGGCTGAAAAGTTCATAGGCTGACTATGAAGGAGTGATGCTAGAGCTGTGAAATCTTGCATGCATTCATTTCAGCTCTTCTTATTAATAACTGCATTGTTTCTTTCCAGGTACGAGGCTGGGCTGAAAAGTTCATAGGCTGACTATGAAGGAGTGATGCTAGAGCTGTGAAATCTTGCATGCATTCATTTCAGGTCTTCTTATTAATAACGGCATTGTTTCTTTCCAGGTACGAGGGTGGGATGAAAAGTTCATAGGCTGACTATGAAGGAGTGATGCTAGAGCTGTGAAATCTTGCATGCATTCATTTCAGCTCTTCTTATTAATAACTGCATTGTTTCTTTCCAGGTACGAGGCTAGGCTGAAAAGTTCATAGGCTGACTATGAAGGAGTGATGCTAGAGCTGTGAAATCTTGCATGCATTCATTTCAGCTCTTCTTATTAATAACTGCATTGTTTCTTTCCAGGTACGAGGCTGGGCTGAAAAGTTCATAGGCTGACTATGAAGGAGTGATGCTAGAGCTGTGAAATCTTGCATGCATTCATTTCAGGTCTTCTTATTAATAACGGCATTGTTTCTTTCCAGGTACGAGGGTGGGATGAAAAGTTCATAGGCTGACTATGAAGGAGTGATGCTAGAGCTGTGAAATCTTGCATGCATTCATTTCAGCTCTTCTTATTAATAACTGCATTGTTTCTTTCCAGGTACGAGGGTGGGATGAAAAGTTCATAGGCTGACTATGAAGGAGTGATGCTAGAGCTGTGAAATCTTGCATGCATTCATTTCAGGTCTTCTTATTAATAACGGCATTGTTTCTTTCCAGGTATGAGGCTGGGCTGAAAAGTTCATAGGCTGACTATGAAGGAGTGATGCTAGAGCTGTGAAATCTTGCATGCATTCATTTCAGGTCTTCTTATTAATAACGGCATTGTTTCTTTCCAGGTATGAGGCTGGGCTGAAAAGTTCATAGGCTGACTATGAAGGAGTGATGCTAGAGCTGTGAAATCTTGCATGCATTCATTTCAGGTCTTCTTATTAATAACGGCATTGTTTCTTTCCAGGTATGAGGCTGGGCTGAAAAGTTCATAGGCTGACTATGAAGGAGTGATGCTAGAGCTGTGAAATCTTGCATGCATTCATTTCAGCTCTTCTTATTAATAACTGCATTGTTTCTTTCCAGGTACGAGGGTGGGATGAAAAGTTCATAGGCTGACTATGAAGGAGTGATGCTAGAGCTGGGAAATCTTGCATGCATTCATTTCAGGTCTTCTTATTAATAACGGCATTGTTTCTTTCCAGGTATGAGGCTGGGCTGAAAAGTTCATAGGCTGACTATGAAGGAGTGATGCTAGAGCTGTGAAATCTTGCATGCATTCATTTCAGCTCTTCTTATTAATAACTGCATTGTTTCTTTCCAGGTACGAGGCTGGGCTGAAAAGTTCATAGGCTGACTATGAAGGAGTGATGCTAGAGCTGTGAAATCTTGCATGCATTCATTTCAGGTCTTCTTATTAATAACGGCATTGTTTCTTTCCAGGTACGAGGGTGGGATGAAAAGTTCATAGGCTGACTATGAAGGAGTGATGCTAGAGCTGTGAAATCTTGCATGCATTCATTTCAGCTCTTCTTATTAATAACTGCATTGTTTCTTTCCAGGTACGAGGGTGGGAAGAAAAGTTCATAGGCTGACTATGAAGGAGTGATGCTAGAGCTGTGAAATCTTGCATGCATTCATTTCAGCTCTTCTTATTAATAACTGCATTGTTTCTTTCCAGGTACGAGGCTGGGCTGAAAAGTTCATAGGCTGACTATGAAGGAGTGATGCTAGAGCTGTGAAATCTTGCATGCATTCATTTCAGGTCTTCTTATTAATAACGGCATTGTTTCTTTCCAGGTATGAGGCTGGGCTGAAAAGTTCATAGGCTGACTATGAAGGAGTGATGCTAGAGCTGTGAAATCTTGCATGCATTCATTTCAGCTCTTCTTATTAATAACTGCATTGTTTCTTTCCAGGTACGAGGCTGGGCTGAAAAGTTCATAGGCTGACTATGAAGGAGTGATGCTAGAGCTGTGAAATCTTGCATGCATTCATTTCAGGTCTTCTTATTAATAACGGCATTGTTTCTTTCCAGGTACGAGGGTGGGATGAAAAGTTCATAGGCTGACTATGAAGGAGTGATGCTAGAGCTGTGAAATTTTGCATGCATTCATTTCAGCTCTTCTTATTAATAACTGCATTGTTTCTTTCCAGGTACGAGGCTAGGCTGAAAAGTTCATAGGCTGACTATGAAGGAGTGATGCTAGAGCTGTGAAATCTTGCATGCATTCATTTCAGCTCTTCTTATTAATAACTGCATTGTTTCTTTCCAGGTACGAGGCTGGGCTGAAAAGTTCATAGGCTGACTATGAAGGAGTGATGCTAGAGCTGTGAAATCTTGCATGCATTCATTTCGGGTCTTCTTATTAATAACGGCATTGTTTCTTTCCAGGTACGAGGGTGGGATGAAAAGTTCATAGGCTGACTATGAAGGAGTGATGCTAGAGCTGTGAAATCTTGCATGCATTCATTTCAGCTCTTCTTATTAATAACTGCATTGTTTCTTTCCAGGTACGAGGGTGGGATGAAAAGTTCATAGGCTGACTATGAAGGAGTGATGCTAGAGCTGTGAAATCTTGCATGCATTCATTTCAGGTCTTCTTATTAATAACGGCATTGTTTCTTTCCAGGTATGAGGCTGGGCTGAAAAGTTCATAGGCTGACTATGAAGGAGTGATGCTAGAGCTGTGAAATCTTGCATGCATTCATTTCAGGTCTTCTTATTAATAACGGCATTGTTTCTTTCCATGTATGAGGCTGGGCTGAAAAGTTCATAGGCTGACTATGAAGGAGTGATGCTAGAGCTGTGAAATCTTGCATGCATTCATTTCAGGTCTTCTTATTAATAACGGCATTGTTTCTTTCCAGGTATGAGGCTGGGCTGAAAAGTTCATAGGCTGACTATGAAGGAGTGATGCTAGAGCTGTGAAATCTTGCATGCATTCATTTCAGCTCTTCTTATTAATAACTGCATTGTTTCTTTCCAGGTACGAGGCTGGGCTGAAAAGTTCATAGGCTGACTATGAAGGAGTGATGCTAGAGCTGTGAAATCTTGCATGCATTCATTTCAGGTCTTCTTATTAATAACGGCATTGTTTCTTTCCAGGTACGAGGGTGGGATGAAAAGTTCATAGGCTGACTATGAAGGAGTGATGCTAGAGCTGTGAAATCTTGCATGCATTCATTTCAGCTCTTCTTATTAATAACTGCATTGTTTCTTTCCAGGTACGAGGCTAGGCTGAAAAGTTCATAGGCTGACTATGAAGGAGTGATGCTAGAGCTGTGAAATCTTGCATGCATTCATTTCAGCTCTTCTTATTAATAACTGCATTGTTTCTTTCCAGGTACGAGGCTGGGCTGAAAAGTTCATAGGCTGACTATGAAGGAGTGATGCTAGAGCTGTGAAATCTTGCATGCATTCATTTCAGGTCTTCTTATTAATAACGGCATTGTTTCTTTCCAGGTACGAGGGTGGGATGAAAAGTTCATAGGCTGACTATGAAGGAGTGATGCTAGAGCTGTGAAATCTTGCATGCATTCATTTCAGCTCTTCTTATTAATAACTGCATTGTTTCTTTCCAGGTACGAGGGTGGGATGAAAAGTTCATAGGCTGACTATGAAGGAGTGATGCTAGAGCTGTGAAATCTTGCATGCATTCATTTCAGGTCTTCTTATTAATAACTGCATTGTTTCTTTCCAGGTACGAGGGTGGGATGAAAAGTTTATAGGCTGACTATGAAGGAGTGATGCTAGAGCTGTGAAATCTTGCATGCATTCATTTCAGGTCTTCTTATTAATAACGGCATTGTTTCTTTCCAGGTACGAGGGTGGGATGAAAAGTTCATAGGCTGACTATGAAGGAGTGATGCTAGAGCTGTGAAATCTTGCATGCATTCATTTCAGGTCTTCTTATTAATAACGGCATTGTTTCTTTCCAGGTACGAGGGTGGGATGAAAAGTTCATAGGCTGACTATGAAGGAGTGATGCTAGAGCTGTGAAATCTTGCATGCATTCATTTCAGCTCTTCTTATTAATAACTGCATTGTTTCTTTCCAGGTACGAGGGTGGGAAGAAAAGTTCATAGGCTGACTATGAAGGAGTGATGCTAGAGCTGTGAAATCTTGCATGCATTCATTTCAGCTCTTCTTATTAATAACTGCATTGTTTCTTTCCAGGTACGAGGCTGGGCTGAAAAGTTCATAGGCTGACTATGAAGGAGTGATGCTAGAGCTGTGAAATCTTGCATGCATTCATTTCAGGTCTTCTTATTAATAACGGCATTGTTTCTTTCCAGGTACGAGGGTGGGATGAAAAGTTCATAGGCTGACTATGAAGGAGTGATGCTAGAGCTGTGAAATTTTGCATGCATTCATTTCAGCTCTTCTTATTAATAACTGCATTGTTTCTTTCCAGGTACGAGGCTAGGCTGAAAAGTTCATAGGCTGACTATGAAGGAGTGATGCTAGAGCTGTGAAATCTTGCATGCATTCATTTCAGCTCTTCTTATTAATAACTGCATTGTTTCTTTCCAGGTACGAGGCTGGGCTGAAAAGTTCATAGGCTGACTATGAAGGAGTGATGCTAGAGCTGTGAAATCTTGCATGCATTCATTTCGGGTCTTCTTATTAATAACGGCATTGTTTCTTTCCAGGTACGAGGGTGGGATGAAAAGTTCATAGGCTGACTATGAAGGAGTGATGCTAGAGCTGTGAAATCTTGCATGCATTCATTTCAGCTCTTCTTATTAATAACTGCATTGTTTCTTTCCAGGTACGAGGGTGGGATGAAAAGTTCATAGGCTGACTATGAAGGAGTGATGCTAGAGCTGTGAAATCTTGCATGCATTCATTTCAGGTCTTCTTATTAATAACGGCATTGTTTCTTTCCAGGTATGAGGCTGGGCTGAAAAGTTCATAGGCTGACTATGAAGGAGTGATGCTAGAGCTGTGAAATCTTGCATGCATTCATTTCAGGTCTTCTTATTAATAACGGCATTGTTTCTTTCCATGTATGAGGCTGGGCTGAAAAGTTCATAGGCTGACTATGAAGGAGTGATGCTAGAGCTGTGAAATCTTGCATGCATTCATTTCAGGTCTTCTTATTAATAACGGCATTGTTTCTTTCCAGGTATGAGGCTGGGCTGAAAAGTTCATAGGCTGACTATGAAGGAGTGATGCTAGAGCTGTGAAATCTTGCATGCATTCATTTCAGCTCTTCTTATTAATAACTGCATTGTTTCTTTCCAGGTACGAGGCTGGGCTGAAAAGTTCATAGGCTGACTATGAAGGAGTGATGCTAGAGCTGTGAAATCTTGCATGCATTCATTTCAGGTCTTCTTATTAATAACGGCATTGTTTCTTTCCAGGTACGAGGGTGGGATGAAAAGTTCATAGGCTGACTATGAAGGAGTGATGCTAGAGCTGTGAAATCTTGCATGCATTCATTTCAGCTCTTCTTATTAATAACTGCATTGTTTCTTTCCAGGTACGAGGCTAGGCTGAAAAGTTCATAGGCTGACTATGAAGGAGTGATGCTAGAGCTGTGAAATCTTGCATGCATTCATTTCAGCTCTTCTTATTAATAACTGCATTGTTTCTTTCCAGGTACGAGGCTGGGCTGAAAAGTTCATAGGCTGACTATGAAGGAGTGATGCTAGAGCTGTGAAATCTTGCATGCATTCATTTCAGGTCTTCTTATTAATAACGGCATTGTTTCTTTCCAGGTACGAGGGTGGGATGAAAAGTTCATAGGCTGACTATGAAGGAGTGATGCTAGAGCTGTGAAATCTTGCATGCATTCATTTCAGCTCTTCTTATTAATAACTGCATTGTTTCTTTCCAGGTACGAGGGTGGGATGAAAAGTTCATAGGCTGACTATGAAGGAGTGATGCTAGAGCTGTGAAATCTTGCATGCATTCATTTCAGGTCTTCTTATTAATAACTGCATTGTTTCTTTCCAGGTACGAGGGTGGGATGAAAAGTTTATAGGCTGACTATGAAGGAGTGATGCTAGAGCTGTGAAATCTTGCATGCATTCATTTCAGGTCTTCTTATTAATAACGGCATTGTTTCTTTCCAGGTACGAGGGTGGGATGAAAAGTTCATAGGCTGACTATGAAGGAGTGATGCTAGAGCTGTGAAATCTTGCATGCATTCATTTCAGCTCTTCTTATTAATAACTGCATTGTTTCTTTCCAGGTACGAGGCTGGGCTGAAAAGTTCATAGGCTGACTATGAAGGAGTGATGCTAGAGCTGTGAAATCTTGCATGCATTCATTTCAGCACTTCTTATTAATAAAGGCATTGTTTCTTTCCAGGTACGAGGGTGGGATGAAAAGTTCATAGGCTGACTATGAAGGAGTGATGCTAGAGCTGTGAAATCTTGCATGCATTCATTTCAGCTCTTCTTATTAATAACTGCATTGTTTCTTTCCAGGTACGAGGCTGGGCTGAAAAGTTCATAGGCTGACTATGAAGGAGTGATGCTAGAGCTGTGAAATCTTGCATGCATTCATTTCAGGTCTTCTTATTAATAACGGCATTGTTTCTTTCCAGGTACGAGGGTGGGATGAAAAGTTCATAGGCTGACTATGAAGGAGTGATGCTAGAGCTGTGAAATCTTGCATGCATTCATTTCAGCTCTTCTTATTAATAACTGCATTGTTTCTTTCCAGGTACGAGGCTAGGCTGAAAAGTTCATAGGCTGACTATGAAGGAGTGATGCTAGAGCTGTGAAATCTTGCATGCATTCATTTCAGCTCTTCTTATTAATAACTGCATTGTTTCTTTCCAGGTACGAGGCTGGGCTGAAAAGTTCATAGGCTGACTATGAAGGAGTGATGCTAGAGCTGTGAAATCTTGCATGCATTCATTTCAGGTCTTCTTATTAATAACGGCATTGTTTCTTTCCAGGTACGAGGGTGGGATGAAAAGTTCATAGGCTGACTATGAAGGAGTGATGCTAGAGCTGTGAAATCTTGCATGCATTCATTTCAGGTCTTCTTATTAATAACGGCATTGTTTCTTTCCAGGTACGAGGGTGGGATGAAAAGTTCATAGGCTGACTATGAAGGAGTGATGCTAGAGCTGTGAAATCTTGCATGCATTCATTTCAGCTCTTCTTATTAATAACTGCATTGTTTCTTTCCAGGTACGAGGCTGGGCTGAAAAGTTCATAGGCTGACTATGAAGGAGTGATGCTAGAGCTGTGAAATCTTGCATGCATTCATTTCAGCTCTTCTTATTAATAACGGCATTGTTTCTTTCCAGGTACGAGGGTGGGATGAAAAGTTCATAGGCTGACTATGAAGGAGTGATGCTATAGCTGTGAAATCTTGCATGCATTCATTTCAGCTCTTCTTATTAATAACGGCATTGTTTCTTTCCATGTATGAGGCTGGGCTGAAAAGTTCATAGGCTGACTATGAAGGAGTGATGCTAGAGCTGTGAAATCTTGCATGCATTCATTTCAGCTCTTCTTATTAATAACTGCATTGTTTCTTTCCAGGTACGAGGGTGGGATGAAAAGTTCATAGGCTGACTATGAAGGAGTGATGCTAGAGCTGTGAAATCTTGCATGCATTCATTTCAGCTCTTCTTATTAATAACTGCATTGTTTCTTTCCAGGTACGAGGGTGGGATGAAAAGTTCATAGGCTGACTATGAAGGAGTGATGCTAGAGCTGTGAAATCTTGCATGCATTCATTTCAGCTCTTCTTATTAATAACGGCATTGTTTCTTTCCAGGTATGAGGCTGGGCTGAAAAGTTCATAGGCTGACTATGAAGGAGTGATGCTAGAGCTGTGAAATCTTGCATGCATTCATTTCAGCTGTTCTTATTAATAACTGCATTGTTTCTTTCCAGGTACGAGGGTGGGATGAAAAGTTCATAGGCTGACTATGAAGGAGTGATGCTAGAGCTGTGAAATCTTGCATGCATTCATTTCAGCTCTTCTTATTAATAACTGCATTGTTTCTTTCCAGGTACGAGGCTGGGCTGAAAAGTTCATAGGCTGACTATGAAGGAGTGATGCTAGAGCTGTGAAATCTTGCATGCATTCATTTCAGGTCTTCTTATTAATAACGGCATTGTTTCTTTCCAGGTACGAGGGTGGGATGAAAAGTTCATAGGCTGACTATGAAGGAGTGATGCTAGAGCTGTGAAATCTTGCATGCATTCATTTCAGCTCTTCTTATTAATAACTGCATTGTTTCTTTCCAGGTACGAGGCTAGGCTGAAAAGTTCATAGGCTGACTATGAAGGAGTGATGCTAGAGCTGTGAAATCTTGCATGCATTCATTTCAGCTCTTCTTATTAATAACTGCATTGTTTCTTTCCAGGTACGAGGCTGGGCTGAAAAGTTCATAGGCTGACTATGAAGGAGTGATGCTAGAGCTGTGAAATCTTGCATGCATTCATTTCAGGTCTTCTTATTAATAACGGCATTGTTTCTTTCCAGGTACGAGGGTGGGATGAAAAGTTCATAGGCTGACTATGAAGGAGTGATGCTAGAGCTGTGAAATCTTGCATGCATTCATTTCAGGTCTTCTTATTAATAACGGCATTGTTTCTTTCCAGGTACGAGGGTGGGATGAAAAGTTCATAGGCTGACTATGAAGGAGTGATGCTAGAGCTGTGAAATCTTGCATGCATTCATTTCAGCTCTTCTTATTAATAACTGCATTGTTTCTTTCCAGGTACGAGGCTGGGCTGAAAAGTTCATAGGCTGACTATGAAGGAGTGATGCTAGAGCTGTGAAATCTTGCATGCATTCATTTCAGCTCTTCTTATTAATAACGGCATTGTTTCTTTCCAGGTACGAGGGTGGGATGAAAAGTTCATAGGCTGACTATGAAGGAGTGATGCTAGAGCTGTGAAATCTTGCATGCATTCATTTCAGCTCTTCTTATTAATAACTGCATTGTTTCTTTCCAGGTACGAGGCTAGGCTGAAAAGTTCATAGGCTGACTATGAAGGAGTGATGCTAGAGCTGTGAAATCTTGCATGCATTCATTTCAGCTCTTCTTATTAATAACTGCATTGTTTCTTTCCAGGTACGAGGCTGGGCTGAAAAGTTCATAGGCTGACTATGAAGGAGTGATGCTAGAGCTGTGAAATCTTGCATGCATTCATTTCAGGTCTTCTTATTAATAACGGCATTGTTTCTTTCCAGGTACGAGGCTGGGCTGAAAAGTTCATAGGCTGACTATGAAGGAGTGATGCTAGAGCTGTGAAATCTTGCATGCATTCATTTCAGGTCTTCTTATTAATAACGGCATTGTTTCTTTCCAGGTACGAGGGTGGGATGAAAAGTTCATAGGCTGACTATGAAGGAGTGATGCTAGAGCTGTGAAATCTTGCATGCATTCATTTCAGGTCTTCTTATTAATAACGGCATTGTTTCTTTCCAGGTACGAGGGTGGGATGAAAAGTTCATAGGCTGACTATGAAGGAGTGATGCTAGAGCTGTGAAATCTTGCATGCATTCATTTCAGCTCTTCTTATTAATAACTGCATTGTTTCTTTCCAGGTACGAGGCTGGGCTGAAAAGTTCATAGGCTGACTATGAAGGAGTGATGCTAGAGCTGTGAAATCTTGCATGCATTCATTTCAGCTCTTCTTATTAATAACGGCATTGTTTCTTTCCAGGTACGAGGGTGGGATGAAAAGTTCATAGGCTGACTATGAAGGAGTGATGCTAGAGCTGTGAAATCTTGCATGCATTCATTTCAGCTCTTCTTATTAATAACTGCATTGTTTCTTTCCAGGTACGAGGCTAGGCTGAAAAGTTCATAGGCTGACTATGAAGGAGTGATGCTAGAGCTGTGAAATCTTGCATGCATTCATTTCAGCTCTTCTTATTAATAACTGCATTGTTTCTTTCCAGGTACGAGGCTGGGCTGAAAAGTTCATAGGCTGACTATGAAGGAGTGATGCTAGAGCTGTGAAATCTTGCATGCATTCATTTCAGGTCTTCTTATTAATAACGGCATTGTTTCTTTCCAGGTACGAGGGTGGGATGAAAAGTTCATAGGCTGACTATGAAGGAGTGATGCTAGAGCTGTGAAATCTTGCATGCATTCATTTCAGGTCTTCTTATTAATAACGGCATTGTTTCTTTCCAGGTACGAGGGTGGGATGAAAATTTCATAGGCTGACTATGAAGGAGTGATGCTAGAGCTGTGAAATCTTGCATGCATTCATTTCAGCTCTTCTTATTAATAACTGCATTGTTTCTTTCCAGGTACGAGGCTGGGCTGAAAAGTTCATAGGCTGACTATGAAGGAGTGATGCTAGAGCTGTGGAATCTTGCATGCATTCATTTCAGCTCTTCTTATTAATAACGGCATTGTTTCTTTCCAGGTACGAGGGTGGGATGAAAAGTTCATAGGCTGACTATGAAGGAGTGATGCTAGAGCTGTGAAATCTTGCATGCATTCATTTCAGCTCTTCTTATTAATAACGGCATTGTTTCTTTCCAGGTATGAGGCTGGGCTGAAAAGTTCATAGGCTGACTATGAAGGAGTGATGCTAGAGCTGTGAAATCTTGCATGCATTCATTTCAGGTCTTCTTATTAATAACGGCATTGTTTCTTTCCAGGTACGAGGGTGGGATGAAAAGTTCATAGGCTGACTATGAAGGAGTGATGCTAGAGCTGTGAAATCTTGCATGCATTCATTTCAGCTCTTCTTATTAATAACTGCATTGTTTCTTTCCAGGTACGAGGGTGGGATGAAAAGTTCATAGGCTGACTATAAAGGAGTGATGCTAGAGCTGTGAAATCTTGCATGCATTCATTTCAGCTCTTCTTATTAATAACGGCATTGTTTCTTTCCAGGTATGAGGCTGGGCTGAAAAGTTTATAGGCTGACTATGAAGGAGTGATGCTAGAGCTGTGAAATCTTGCATGCATTCATTTCAGCTCTTCTTATTAATAACTGCATTGTTTCTTTCCAGGTACGAGGGTGGGATGAAAAGTTCATAGGCTGACTATGAAGGAGTGATGCTAGAGCTGGGAAATCTTGCATGCATTCATTTCAGCTTTTCTTATTAATAACGGCATTGTTTCTTTCCAGGTACGAGGGTGGGATGAAAAGTTCATAGGCTGACTATGAAGGAGTGATGCTAGAGCTGGGAAATCTTGCATGCATTCATTTCAACTCTTCTTATTAATAAATGCATTGTTTCTTTCCTGGTACGAGGGTGGGATGAAAAGTTCATAGGCTGACTATGAAGGAGTGATGCTAGAGCTGTGAAATCTTGCATGCATTCATTTAAGCTCTTCTTATTAATAACTGCATTGTTTCTTTCCAGGTACGAGGGTGGGATGAAAAGTTCATAGGCTGACTATGAAGGAGTGATGCTAGAGCTGTGAAATCTTGCATGCATTCATTTCAGCTCTTCTTATTAATAACGGCATTGTTTCTTTCCAGGTATGAGGCTGGGCTGAAAAGTTCATAGGCTGACTATGAAGGAGTGATGCTAGAGCTGTGAAATCTTGCATGCATTCATTTCAGCTCTTCTTATTAATAACTGCATTGTTTCTTTCCAGGTACGAGGGTGGGATGAAAAGTTCATAGGCTGACTATGAAGGAGTGATGCTAGAGCTGGGAAATCTTGCATGCATTCATTTCAGCTCTTCTTATTAATAACGGCATTGTTTCTTTCCAGGTACGAGGGTGGGATGAAAAGTTCATAGGCTGACTATGAAGGAGTGATGCTAGAGCTGGGAAATCTTGCATGCATTCATTTCAACTCTTCTTATTAATAAATGCATTGTTTCTTTCCAGGTACGAGGGTGGGATGAAAGTTTCATAGGCTGACTATGAAGGAGTGATGCTAGAGCTGTGAAATCTTGCATGCATTCATTTCAGCTCTTCTTATTAATAACTGCATTGTTTCCTTCCAGGTACGAGGGTGGGATGAAAAGTTCATAGGCTGACTATGAAGGAGTGATGCTAGAGCTGTGAAATCTTGCATGCATTCATTTCAGGTCTTCTTATTAATAACGGCATTGTTTCTTTCCAGGTACGAGGGTGGGATGAAAAGTTCATAGGCTGACTATGAAGGAGTGATGCTAGATCTGTGAAATCTTGCATGCATTCATTTCAGCTCTTCTTATTAATAACTGCATTGTTTCTTTCCAGGTACGAGGCTAGGCTGAAAAGTTCATAGGCTGACTATGAAGGAGTGATGCTAGAGCTGTGAAATCTTGCATGCATTCATTTCAGGTCTTCTTATTAATAACGGCATTGTTTCTTTCCAGGTACGAGGGTGGGATGAAAAGTTCATAGGCTGACTATGAAGGAGTGATGCTAGAGCTGTGAAATCTTGCATGCATTCATTTCAGGTCTTCTTATTAATAACGGCATTGTTTCTTTCCAGGTACGAGGGTGGGATGAAAAGTTCATAGGCTGACTATGAAGGAGTGATGCTAGAGCTGTGAAATCTTGCATGCATTCATTTCAGGTCTTCTTATTAATAACGGCATTGTTTCTTTCCAGGTACGAGGGTGGGATGAAAAGTTCATAGGCTGACTATGAAGGAGTGATGCTAGAGCTGTGAAATCTTGCATGCATTCATTTCAGCTCTTCTTATTAATAACTGCATTGTTTCTTTCCAGGTACGAGGGTGGGATGAAAAGTTCATAGGCTGACTATGAAGGAGTGATGCTAGAGCTGTGAAATCTTGCATGCATTCATTTCAGCTCTTCTTATTAATAACTGCATTGTTTCTTTCCAGGTACGAGGCTGGGCTGAAAAGTTCATAGGCTGACTATGAAGGAGTGATGCTAGAGCTGTGAAATCTTGCATGCATTCATTTCAGCTCTTCTTATTAATAACTGCATTGTTTCTTTCCAGGTACGAGGCTGGGCTGAAAAGTTCATAGGCTGACTATGAAGGAGTGATGCTAGAGCTGTGAAATCTTGCATGCATTCATTTCAGCTCTTCTTATTAATAACTGCATTGTTTCTTTCCAGGTACGAGGCTGGGATGAAAAGTTCATAGGCTGACTATGAAGGAGTGATGCTAGAGCTGTGAAATCTTGCATGCATTCATTTCAGGTCTTCTTATTAATAACGGCATTGTTTCTTTCCAGGTACGAGGGTGGGATGAAAAGTTCATAGGCTGACTATGAAGGAGTGATGCTAGAGCTGTGAAATCTTGCATGCATTCATTTCAGGTCTTCTTATTAATAACGGCATTGTTTCTTTCCAGGTACGAGGGTGGGATGAAAAGTTCATAGGCTGACTATGAAGGAGTGATGCTAGAGCTGTGAAATCTTGCATGCATTCATTTCAGGTCTTCTTATTAATAACGGCATTGTTTCTTTCCAGGTACGAGGCTGGGCTGAAAAGTTCATAGGCTGACTATGAAGGAGTGATGCTAGAGCTGTGAAATCTTGCATGCATTCATTTCAGGTCTTCTTATTAATAACGGCATTGTTTCTTTCCAGGTACGAGGGTGGGATGAAAAGTTCATAGGCTGACTATGAAGGAGTGATGCTAGAGCTGTGAAATCTTGCATGCATTCATTTCAGCTCTTCTTATTAATAACTGCATTGTTTCTTTCCAGGTACGAGGGTGGGATGAAAAGTTCATAGGCTGACTATGAAGGAGTGATGCTAGAGCTGTGAAATCTTGCATGCATTCATTTCAGCTCTTCTTATTAATAACTGCATTGTTTCTTTCCAGGTACGAGGGTGGGATGAAAAGTTCATAGGCTGACTATGAAGGAGTGATGCTAGAGCTGTGAAATCTTGCATGCATTCATTTCAGCTCTTCTTATTAATAACTGCATTGTTTCTTTCCAGGTACGAGGGTGGGATGAAAAGTTCATAGGCTGACTATGAAGGAATGATGCTAGAGCTGTGAAATCTTGCATGCATTCATTTCAGCTCTTCTTATTAATAACTGCATTGTTTCTTTCCAGGTACGAGGGTGGGATGAAAAGTTCATAGGCTGACTATGAAGGAGTGATGCTAGAGCTGTGAAATCTTGCATGCATTCATTTCAGCTCTTCTTATTAATAACTGCATTGTTTCTTTCCAGGTACGAGGGTGGGATGAAAAGTTCATAGGCTGACTATGAAGGAGTGATGCTAGAGCTGTGAAATCTTGCATGCATTCATTTCAGGTCTTCTTATTAATAACGGCATTGTTTCTTTCCAGGTAAGAGGGTGGGATGAAAAGTTCATAGGCTGACTATGAAGGAGTGATGCTAGAGCTGTGAAATCTTGCATGCATTCATTTCAGGTCTTCTTATTAATAACGGCATTGTTTCTTTCCAGGTACGAGGGTGGGATGAAAAGTTCATAGGCTGACTATGAAGGAGTGATGCTAGAGCTGTGAAATCTTGCATGCATTCATTTCAGGTCTTCTTAGTAATAACGGCATTGTTTCTTTCCAGGTACGAGGCTGGGCTGAAAAGTTCATAGGCTGACTATGAAGGAGTGATGCTAGAGCTGTGAAATCTTGCATGCATTCATTTCAGCTCTTCTTATTAATAACTGCATTGTTTCTTTCCAGGTACGAGGGTGGGATGAAAAGTTCATAGGCTGACTATGAAGGAGTGATGCTAGAGCTGTGAAATCTTGCATGCATTCATTTCAGCTCTTCTTATTAATAACTGCATTGTTTCTTTCCAGGTACGAGGGTGGGATGAAAAGTTCATAGGCTGACTATGAAGGAGTGATGCTAGAGCTGTGAAATCTTGCATGCATTCATTTCAGCTCTTCTTATTAATAACTGCATTGTTTCTTTCCAGGTACGAGGGTGGGATGAAAAGTTCATAGGCTGACTATGAAGGAGTGATGCTAGAGCTGTGAAATCTTGCATGCATTCATTTCAGCTCTTCTTATTAATAACTGCATTGTTTCTTTCCAGATACGAGGGTGGGATGAAAAGTTCATAGGCTGACTATGAAGGAGTGATGCTAGAGCTGTGAAATCTTGCATGCATTCATTTCAGCTCTTCTTATTAATAACTGCATTGTTTCTTTCCAGGTACGAGGCTGGGCTGAAAAGTTCATAGGCTGACTATGAAGGAGTGATGCTAGAGCTGTGAAATCTTGCATGCATTCATTTCAGGTCTTCTTATTAATAACTGCATTGTTTCTTTCCAGGTACGAGGGTGGGATGAAAAGTTCATAGGCTGACTATGAAGGAGTGATGCTAGAGCTGTGAAATCTTGCATGCATTCATTTCAGGTCTTCTTATTAATAACTACATTGTTTCTTTCCAGGTACGAGGCTGGGCTGAAAAGTTCATAGGTTGACTATGAAGGAGTGATGCTAGAGCTGTGAAATCTTGCATGCATTCATTTCAGCTCTTATTAATAACTGCATTGTTTCTTTCCAGGTACGAGGCTGGGCTGAAAAGTTCATAGGTTGACTATGAAGGAGTGATGCTAGAGCTGTGAAATCTTGCATGCATTCATTTCAGGTCTTCTTATTAATAACGGCATTGTTTCTTTCCAGGTACGAGGGTGGGATGAAAAGTTCATAGGCTGACTATGAAGGAGTGATGCTAGAGCTGTGAAATCTTGCATGCATTCATTTCAACTCTTCTTATTAATAAATGCATTGTTTCTTTCCAGGTACGAGGGTGGGATGAAAAGTTCATAGGCTGACTATGAAGGAGTGATGCTAGAGCTGTGAAATCTTGCATGCATTCATTTCAGGTTTTCTTATTAATAACTGCATTGTTTCTTTCCAGGTACGAGGGTGGGATGAAAAGTTCATAGGCTGACTATGAAGGAGTGATGCTAGAGCTGTGAAATCTTGCATGCATTCATTTCAGCTCTTCTTATTAATAACTGCATTGTTTCTTTCCAGGTACGAGGGTGGGATGAAAAGTTCATAGGCTGACTATGAAGGAGTGATGCTAGAGCTGTGAAATCTTGCATGCATTCATTTCAGCTCTTCTTATTAATAACTGCATTGTTTCTTTCCAGGTACGAGGCTGGGCTGAAAAGTTCATAGGCTGACTATGAAGGAGTGATGCTAGAGCTGTGAAATCTTGCATGCATTCATTTCAGCTCTTCTTATTAATAACTGCATTGTTTCTTTCCAGGTACGAGGGTGGGATGAAAAGTTCATAGGCTGACTATGAAGGAGTGATGCTAGAGCTGTGAAATCTTGCATGCATTCATTTCAGGTCTTCTTATTAATAACTGCATTGTTTCTTTCCAGGTACGAGGGTGGGATGAAAAGTTCATAGGCTGACTATGAAGGAGTGATGCTAGAGCTGTGAAATCTTGCATGCATTCATTTCAGCTCTTCTTATTAATAACTGCATTGTTTCTTTCCAGGTACGAGGCTGGGCTGAAAAGTTCATAGGCTGACTATGAAGGAGTTATGCTAGAGCTGTGAAATCTTGCATGCATTCATTTCAGGTCTTCTTATTAATAACGGCATCGTTTCTTTCCAGGTACGAGGCTGGGCTGAAAAGTTCATAGGCTGACTATGAAGGAGTGATGCTAGAGCTGTGAAATCTTGCATGCATTCATTTCAGCTCTTCTTATTAATAACTGCATTGTTTCTTTCCAGGTACGAGGCTGGGCTGAAAAGTTCATAGGCTGACTATGAAGGAGTGATGCTAGAGCTGTGAAATCTTGCATGCATTCATTTCAGGTCTTCTTATTAATAACGGCATTGTTTCTTTCCAGGTACGAGGGTGGGATGAAAAGTTCATAGGCTGACTATGAAGGAGTGATGCTAGAGCTGTGAAATCTTGCATGCATTCATTTCAGCTCTTCTTATTAATAACTGCATTGTTTCTTTCCAGGTACGAGGGTGGGCTGAAAAGTTCATAGGCTGACTATGAAGGAGTGATGCTAGAGCTGTGAAATCTTGCATGCATTCATTTCAACTCTTCTTATTAATAAATGCATTGTTTCTTTCCAGGTACGAGGGTGGGATGAAAAGTTCATAGGCTGACAATGAAGGAGTTATGCTAGAGCTGTGAAATCTTGCATGCATTCATTTCAGCTCTTCTTATTAATAACTGCATTGTTTCTTTCCAGGTACGAGGCTGGGCTGAAAAGTTCATAGGCTGACTATGAAGGAATGATGCTATAGCTGTGGAATCTTGCATGTATTAATTTCAACTTGACATATAAGATGAAAATGAGTAACTGCCGACACCGAGGTTCGAGCGTGACACCCTGGATTTATGAATATATGTTTTCCGTCAGATGTATAAATAACGTTGTCAAGCTAATGATTATGGAATGACTATTGAGTGGAACTATGCAGCCGAATTAGTGTGAACTATTGTGCGTCGATAATTTGGGTTTTGATTTTGGATTTACCGGACGTTAAGTCGAGCCGTGCTACTAACAAGGTATTCAATGAAATGGTTAATTATCTTTGGGTGACTTTTACTTCTTTGTTCTTGTTAAGTATTTATTTGTGGTTGTAATTAAATACTGTCTTATCTTAACGTTGAAGTCTAGAGGATGCCTTCATGATCAATACAATCTTAACGTGGTCAAGTCGAGGGTTAACCGTTTTTATTATTATTATTGAAAATAATCACACATGACACAGATTTTCTGTCTGTTCATCTCTCTCTCTCTCTCTCTATCTATCTATCTATCTATCTATCTATCTCTCTCTCTCTATCTCTCTCTTTCTTTTGTGACCCTGGGTTTCAAACTAGCGATCGTCAGAAACTCACATCAATCCAACCAAATATGTTAGCTCTATCTCTGACATTGAGCGCTTTCTAATAAGTACCGCGCATATAATATATATATATATATATATATATATATATATATATATTTCACACACACACACACACACACACACACACACACACACACACACACACACACACACATATATATATATATATATATATATATATATTGTGAGAATTTCTTCTTACACAGATTAACCCTTGGCAGGGACAAGAAAGTCAAACAAATCAACAAGGCTTACCTTAAAACTCAAGACAAATTTTATTGTAACCTTGCAAAAAAAGATTTTGCCCTTTTTTGCCCCTGGGAACAGGGTAGGGTAGTTCAACGAAAAAAAAAGGAAGTCTCTTCTTATTCTGTATATCTCAACTGAGAAAGGCAGTCTAGCTGGTGTGGAGGCGCATTACCATTTGGTTGCGCAAGTAGAAACTCCAATGCCTAATTATTAGGCTTGGGCACTCAAGGCCCTATTAAATTGTTTCAAGTGAGTCCGGTCTCTTCCAAGGATTTGTCGCGACTGCCTCTGAAGCATTTCCATTTTGGATGCTGGTGGACATTCAATGCCTAATTAATTTAGGCTTGGGCACTCAAGGCCCTGTCAATGGCTCAAATGAGTCCGGACACTTCTAATCCTTTGTCGCGACTGCCTCTGAAGCATTTCCATTTTGGATGCTGGTGGACATTCAATGCCTAATTAATTTAGGCTTGGGCACTCAAGGCCCTGTCAATGGCTCAAATGAGTCCGGACACTTCTAATCCTTTGTCGCGACTGCCTCTGAAGCATTTCCATTTTGGATGCTGGTGGACATTCAATGCCTAATTAATTTAGGCTTGGGCACTCAAGGCCCTGTCAATGGCTCAAATGAGTCCGGACACTTCTAATCCTTTGTCGCGACTGCCTCTGAAGCATTTCCATTTTGGATGCTGGTGGACATTCAATGCCTAATTAATTTAGGCTTGGGCACTCAAGGCCCCGTCAATGGTTCAAATGAGTCCGGACACTTCTAATTCTTTGTCGCGACTGATTCAAAAGGTGGCGGGCTGTTCTAAAATGCCCGCGAAAAAAACCCAGTCAAAGTTCGACCAATGAGATTGGTCGTTACAAAATTAGCCAATAGGCGCTTAATTTGCAGAATTTCTTACAATATACAAGTATAGGATTCATCTACGCGGAATAAATTCCAATAACCATAAAACACTATTCTTAAAAGAGTGCTCAATACTGAGAAGAGCAAATATAATTTATTCGAAAATTATAACATAAACATGTTATAAAACTACTACAAAAATAGCCATTTTGTTTCAACACTTCTGGTGTCTTATCAGATGATTGTGTTAAATGTAGAATAATGGGTTTTTAAAAGGTTCAAATCGACCAAACACCCCTCGCTAGGGGAAACGCTGTTACGCAAGCTGCAATGACCAATCAAAATACAAGTATATGAAAATTAAAAAAACTTGACAACAAACCTTGGTTATAATTATTAATAACTTAATGTTCGGGTTAGACTGAAATAGAAAACATTCTATTTAATATTAAATTTTAAAAATTGAAAATTAAAAACTACCAATTTTAAATTTAATCTGTATTAAGTTTAAAATATTATAAAATTATTTAAAGAAGAAAGTGAGGAAAATATTTTGTTGTTTATTTAGTTTTAATTGAAAGGCCAAAGACTCAGTTAGAATAAACGTTAAAATCTAATGTGGATGTAAAGCTTCGTTACAACTTAGATACATTTGAAGTGATGATATGGGCAGGGGAGGGTGAAATCTTGCAAAAGACAATACACACACAATCAGATTATAATACGCAAACACGTAGACATATTTAGATATATAAACACGCAAAAACACGAACGAAACAGGAAATAGATGTCCACAACCCTTAAAAATTGTAAAGTTATTTGAAACTATCTTCTGAAAACATTTTTAAACATTTCTACTTGTAGTTTTCAAATATGTTATAATTATAAACAAGACGAAAACATCCTAAAAAACTAATAAATATGAATATACCCACCACAGATACTAGTAAAAAAATAAATTAATTATATACTATACTAAATTTCATATATCTAATTTAATCATTGGTAATGACTCCGCCTCAAGAACTAACGTGTTGCAGAAAACCAACATTGTATATAAATTTAAATTTTCTCTTGGAAAAATTGTATCTTCAACAGGAAAAAATTATGATGACCACACTACGACCACGTTGTCTCAGCAGCTGAGTTTTCACTTGGTTGATGCGTCTAACATTTCTAAACATTTACAAGAGCATGCCTGTCCACATTTGCAATTTAGAAAAATTCTCGTCGAAAATACATCTATACATTTTCATGAAAATAGTATTGACAAATAGTATGGCATGCCGTTTCCAAATTTCTGGTGGAGTAAATTAAAAATATAAAATGCCGAAAATTTACCCATTGCACCTGTATATCTCGAACATTAATGACACGGTATCATAATATTAACATAAAACAAAGTAGATAACACCAAAATATTTTATAGAACTCAATGCAAAAAAGATACAAAATTCTTGAAGTCCTTGTAATACAAGGGAAGCAGCCAACATTAAATAGAGCATATTTACTCTTGTTTTGTAACACTCTACCTCGAGTAGTTCTCGGGACTTGTACAGGGTGAATAATTCACAGATAATAATGAAAACGTGTGGAGAGTTATGAGCACCTACGGCCTCGGGGGTAGAGCACTAAAACTGTTTCTATAGAATTTACATAATGGTAATGGCACTGCGCTGTTGTAAATATACAACGAGGACTCTCTCCTACTACAGTTCTGTTCCTCTTTACGCCACATTGCGCGGCTGGTAACTCTCTCACGGATGGTCTGAAACTACTCTCTAACGGGTGGTCGGGAACTCCTCTCGACGGACAGCGTGCCTCCTACCCACAGGTAATATCGGAAACTACTTTCAGTTCTAACTGTGTCATTTATATAAGCGGAACATTCGGCCAAGTGTCAAATTTAAAAAAAAAAAATCATTCCATTTATGTAATTACTAGCTTAAAAGCCGCCCTTCGTTCGGACTTTTAAACTGGCCCTGCGGAAGCTAATTGAGCCCCCGGTCCAAAAATAAAGCGACTAATGAATTGAGGGATAATGAAGAGTAAACACACGTGTTGTATTTAACGAAACAAGACAAGGAATGTATCTACAAATTTACACATTTAAAGTTGTCAGTAGCTTGTTTCAGGAAAAGGAATCAAATATTTAATGTTCGTGGTTTCGATAAATTGTCAAGAAGAGAAAATGTTTATATTAAATCATCGGACACAAATTAATATTAAAAAATGTTTAAAACAAATCGAGTTCGTTTTTAACATAAAAGTTATACGGTTGTATTCAACATGAAGGAAAAGATATATTTTAAGGTACTTAGCTTTGGAGTTGAATAGAGATTTCGATTTGTGGGAAAACAACTGCATATGTTTTTTTCATCCAAAACTTATAAAAGAGTGTCCCTCCAAATTCCTAGAAGTGTATTTGAGGCTTACCTGTAGGTTATTTAAGGGGGTCCTTGGAATAAATTTGAGGAGTTGACGGACTTCTGCTGCAGGAACCCTAGTCGCCGCCGCCCTGAAAGAATAACAACGCAGAGAATTTTAAACATCAAAGGATGAGAAAGGACCATCAAAGTCGCTCCAACATCAAGGAAAATTTTTCGGTTGGTGTGCTTGTTTTATTCTTTGCTGTTACCAGGAACTTTGCTTCGAAAATTGTACCAAATTATTCTTTGAAAACTATTCGGAGAAGTATTTCTCCGTTTCTTCATTTTATGTCGTTTCCTTTTCTGAAGACTTTCTTGTGCAACATTATAATTTTTATTGTCAAAAGGCAGATTTCATTTGCTTTGATAATTTACATACATCTTATTGGCCATCATTTGGCAAGCAAGGCACTTACTTTGTGTAATTCATCCATTTTTGTGTTAACAATTTATCGTCTGTTTTTTTAAACTAGGCTTGTCGTCTGTCTTTGTTGTGTGCCCATATAAATTAAATGTTAACTCAAACATTTTTTAACTATTTTTGTCGTGGGGTTTATTTACCAAATAAAAAATCCTATAATATCGAGCAAGTCTCGCCCAAGTCAGAGGGGGTTTCAGACACACGGACGGAGAGACAGAGTACACCATTTATTTATTTAGATATTATTTTTTCTATTGTTACCATTAGTTGGCCGCTTTGAAGATCTTATTTCGTGGAATTTATTGGTCATCATTAAAACGGCAAAAACGTCTGACTCCAAACAAAGTCCTTTATTGTTCATTTCTTGGTGAATGTCCTAATCCTATGCCGGCATCATTGATTTACTGGGATATAATGTCATAATCCTGTAGTATGCCATCATATCTTTCTATTGTATAGATCTGTGTCTGAACACTATTGTACGCCATTAAAACTCATATGCCAAGATGTAATACTGGGAAAGCTTATAATTTGTCGCTGTTTTATAATTTTCCCTGTCAGTTTGAATTTGTCTGTGTAATGTATCCGTCGTCCGTGCAAAAATAAATAAATAAAAACCTACAAATAAAGAAAGAGAAAACAATTCGAAACTCAAAACTTTCAGCAAAAGAAAAAAATCTGTGCAATATTTGGCCGCCATGTTTTAAGCAAATTGAAGATAAAGACTGTCGAAAATTGTAACAACAGTTTTACATTTCCAGGCGTTTCTTTCTTTCTTGAAGTTTTAATATACTTAGAGCAGGCCAGGTGGGGTGCAAGGTTTCGTTTCTGGAAGATTTCGAGATCAGATTTTTCCGATGTATCGCTCGCTGAGCTGAGCATAAATTGCAACAGGACTGGATAAAAAAAATAATAGCATGGCATTCCCAAACGAATTCCTCCAGATTTTAAAAGCAATAATTCTCACATATAAGACCCTAGCTTCGCTTGATGTAGAAAACATCTTTACCAAAGTCCCAGTTGGTGAAACAATCAACATAATTTATGACTGCATCTACAAACATCCGTCAATTCCCACTCCCAAAAATTCGACAAGCAACTCTTCGGAAACTACCCCTCATTTGTATTACAAAGCACCCATTTTACGACCATAATGGTAACACCTACATATAAACTAATGAAATCAGTATGGGGAACCAAGTAGGCTCTGTCTTTTTTATCCTTTACATGTCACATGTTGAAAGCAAAGCTTTCGAAGAAACAGATAAATCCCAAATCTGTTGGGACCCGTATACCCAGGTTTTAGTTGCTATCTGAGTTTCTGGATTTCAAACATTTAACAACAAGAGCAACATCTTTTAGATGAAACATAAAAAATGTTATTTTATGAAAGAAAACTAGAAACAGAACGTTACTTGAAATAAGATTTATATATTATTTTCAGAAATGTACAATATGGTTTTTAAAGTAATTAAACGCTCGTAGAAAGCTTACACTACACATGTCTGAATATTCGCCCACTGGGAGACATTTACAACAACATCCGTGTTCACATTCACAATATAGAAAATTACTAATCGACAACACAACTATCCTACACTAAGAAAACAACAAATTCAGATTACAGATACTAGAAGCAATTTATATTAAAAATTAAATCCGGCACTAAACAGAATCAACTATGAATACTGCGGTAATGTTCTGAAATGCCTGTAAAGGAACAGTTTTTTCACGTTTTAATGTGCGGGCGATGATGACATTATAACATAGAAGGAAAAATTCCATAATGGATAATTCTTTTACATTCTAATGAAGACATTGTCAACAGTTTTGCATTTAAAACCATAATGAAAAAAAAATAGGTAATGGACAATTTGGTATAAATACTTGTACTAATGAACAACATATAGTTTTGTACTACTTGCATCCATGAAGATGATCTTCAAAGAAGATCGAAAGTACTTGGGAAATGAAAATAAAAGGAATTTAAACAGCTATAGCAGATTTATCTCATCCTTTAACATCAATACACGGAAGGTTATTCGTGAGAATGAACGGATTTTGTTAAAAATTAGCATACATAGTTGAATCTGACATGCCTAAAAAAATTTACTTTCTGTCTATATTTATGAGATGAGGTGTTATGTACATTATTTACATTATTCGGACCATTGTCCTCATCTTTGTCGCCATATTTATTATTACAACGTTTCGGTCGTTGTACGCTCCGGCCTTCTTCAAGTGGTTGGAATGTCGAACTGAGCCCTTTATTTCGCTCATTGCGGTAGACTGTTCTAGTTCCACGTGCCATGTTTAATGGATGTCAGTTATCAGTTATCTCCTGTTAATTTCCCTCTGAAAGTTCTCGACTGCCTTAACCGGGTATTGGACTCACACTCTTTGGCTCCTGTCACTGGATCTAACTAACGCCTTTATCCACTGTGCCATGTGTCGTCGAGGACCCATGGCACAGTAGATAAGGGCGTTACAACAAAAACATGTAAGAATCGCTACACATGTAACAATCGATATTTTGTGGGATGGATAATTACGTTGTTACACGATTTGTACAATCTTGGTGTTACATCGCATATATATATATATATATATGTGTGTGTGTGTGTGTTTGTGTGTGTGTGTATGTGTTTGTGTGTGTGTGTGTGCTTGTGTGTGTGTGTGTGTGTTTTAAATGCAAAACTGTTGACAATGTCTTCATTAGAATGTAAAAAAATTATCCATTATGGAATTTTTCCTTCTATGTTATAATGTCATCATCACGCGCGCATTAAAACGTGAAAAAACTGTTCCTTTACAGGCATTTCAGAACATTACTGCAGTATTCAGAGTTGATTCTTTTTAGTGCCGGCTTTAATTTTTAATATAAATTGCTTCTAGTATCTGTAATCTGAATTTGTTGTTTTCTTAGTGTAGGATAGTTGTGTTGTCGATTAGTAATATTTTATATTGTGAATGTGAACAAGGATGTTGTGTGTGTGTGTTTGTGTGTGTGTGTGTGCTTGTGTGTGTGTGTGTGTTTGTGTGTGTGCGTGTTTGTGTGTGTTTGTGTGTGTTTGTGTGTGTGTGTTTGTGTGTGTATGTTTGTGTGTGTGTGTGTGTGTGTTTGTGTGTAATCTAACATGTCTCATAATTATTAAAGCTTCATCATTACACCAACTGCACATCCAAACTTACAGCACCTGGTATTCATAAACGCTCACCCATGTAGATACTGACCAGGCTGGACGTTGCTTAACTTCGGTGATTCCACGGGTACTAGGCTCCCCGAGTAATAACTCCGAGCCATTATCCACTATAACCCTCACACATCCAAGCTTACAACACCTGGCATTCGCAAACGGTCACCCATCCAGGTACTGTTCAGGCTCGATGTTGCTTAAACATAGAAGTAGTTATGGGACAACCTGATATAAGCCTTGTTTGTCAAACATTACCGAAATAGAACCTCTTTTTTGACTCTCGTGAGGGTGAAAAGCAAACCCGCGCAAAGAAATCTGTCAGTGAGGCGTTCATGCGTTTGTCGAGGCTTCAAGATTTCACGCAGATTTGGGTTACGGCATTTGGCGGGGTTGAACGGTGTCGGATTGATGATGAACAGTTTTAAGTTGCGTTCTCTACGGCGAGATGGAGAGACGGCAATTTCATGTTCGTCTGGTTGCGGCGGGAATAGCAGGCGTCATTTGGGTGGGTGAGAAACAAACGCGGATGGCAGCACAGCCGGCAGGGAAGACACGGCGACTGTTTGATCAGTTTCTTACCTTTTCCCAAGGAGACTATTTCCTTCCGTTTTTTTTTGTTTTGTTTTTATCTATGGGGGTATTTCCTTCCTTCCTTCCTTCCTTCCTTCCTTCCTTCCTTCCTTCCTTCCTTCCTTCCTTCCTTCCTTCCTTCCTTCCTTCCTTCCTTCCTTCCTTCCTATTCGGTTCGTCACGTTGACTTTTATACATTCCCAGCCTCTTTACTTTCCCACAGCTGAATAGCATCTTTCTTTCTTTCGTTCTTTCTTTCTTTCTTTCTTTCTTTGTTTGTTTCTTTCTTTCTTTCTTCTTGTCTTTTATTCGTACAATTTCTGGGGCCTACACAATTTAGGATTATTCTAAATATGGCCGCTTGTAAGCAAATACAAATGACGCACGTTTTGTATATATTTTTTTGCCAACTGCGCATGTGCGAATGAATATATCCTGTCTCATGGCGCAATAAAATCCCCTTGAGAGGAACGAGAGAAGAGACAATCTGTTTTCGTTTTCAGCTACACGAAAGATGTTTTTGATGGGGCTCCTGTATCTGTTTACAATTTCTTTTCTTGCAGTCCAGCAGTGTAAAAAAATAAAAAAATAAAAACGTAAAAAGAAGACAAAGCACCTTGATAGATGAAATTGCAAAGAAAAACTGCAATATTTATTTTTACAGCATCCATTCCATGGGTTAATGTTTTCAAAAAACAGTTAGGTATATGTGTGGCGGTGTTATCGCTGATCTGAGTTCAAATTACACCTTAATCTGCCACGTTCACTTTCACGCGATAACTCTTTGAAAATCACGAACCAATTTATTTCCCACTGCTATGGGTTAAATAGCAAAGTAGTCTAGATTAAATAGTTGTATCATCAGCGTAGATGCCGAGTTGAAAACTGAAGATAATTAAAGAGTTCGTTGATAAAAATTAGGGACGACATAGGTCAAAGAATAAAATTAAACAGCATTAATGAAAAAAATCTAGAAGAGTAGCCACTCAAGACAACTTTAATTTCGTGATTTGATAAGAAAGACCTAATCAGTTCAAAAATTCACCGAGAAATACCAAAACAAGTATGCCAAACCCTGTCAAATGCCTTCGAGATATCCAAAACAACAGACCGAGCTTCATCATTCTTATCTATAGCTTGATAGATTCTTTCAGCAACAATCGTTAACACATCAGTAGAGGATTATGCGTGGATAAAGGAAGAAATAAACACGGATCTCCATATGAGAATCAGTGTGTCACGTATTTATGTAGTCTTATGTATGCGTGTTATTTTCTAGAGATCGGCAGCCGATAGGCAGCGAGCTGTATTAATACTACTGCTTACGTTTGTAAAAAAAAAACTCAGTCCGTATGTTTTTTGTGTCAACGTCGCTAAAACATTTTTTGTAATATAGTTTATTCAAATAAATAAATGTTAGTAATTAATTAAGGTAATTTCCGCTTGTATAACAAGGAACGACTCTGGTCAAAGGTTAACTGAAAAACTAATTTACTAACTTCCCAATATTTATAATAAAAATATAGGCTCCAGAAATCTACAATTTAGATGTTACTAAACTCATAAGTGTATTGGTTGATAAATATTTTCCCAACGTTTAAATAATAAAACGATGAAACCGAGTTGCCAAATTAGTAGTACGCTTAAGGTCAAACAGTCGATGTACGAAGGAGGAAAGCCTATTGTGATGAAAATATTCATAGAAAGGGTAGAAGGAAGCCAAGTGACGGCAGTGGTAATGTGACTCAAGTCAAGTAGGACCGATAACATTACAAAACCATCTTTGGATTTTGTCGAGAATCTCGAGATATATAGCTAACGATGGTCAAAATATTCAATGCTGGGACAAATAGTTGATTTAGAAATATATGGATTCTTACGAGAAATGTAGTCTGGGATGACACAGTAGACGTAGCAATTGATTCATGTCAAGAACACGTGAGATTTTATAGGTTAGCATCAGCCATTTGCGCTCTTAGAGGTTAGCACCGGTCATCTAAACCTACCTATCCATTCCTAACACACGCAAGTGTGGCATGTTTCCAAACTATTTTGGTTATTTTTTACGGGAAAGAATGCTCCTTTAGAGGGTAGCATCAGTCATTTGCTCTCTTACAGGTTAGCATTAGCAATCTAAACCTCCCCATCCATTCTTAACACATGCAAGTGTTTCATCTTTTCCAAAATCTTTAAGTTATTTTTTTTATGGGAAAGGATGCCTTCTTAGTGGTTAGAATCAATTATTTGTTCTCTTACAGGTTAGCATCCGCCATTTGCTTTCTTAGAGGTTAGCATCAGCCATTTCCTCTCTTAGAGGTTAGCATCAGCCAACTAAACCACCCTATCCATTCCTAACACACGCAAGTCTTAAATGTTTTTCAAGACCTTTAAGTTAATTTTTAAGGAAAAGAATGGTCTCTTAAATGTTAGCATCAGTCACTGGCTGACTTAGAGCTTAGCATCAGCTAATTGATCTCTTAGAGATAATCATCAGCCATTTGTCACTTAGAGGTTAGCATCAATCATTTGTCACTTAGAGGTTAGCATCAGCCATTTGTCACTTAGAGGTTAGCATCAGCCATTTGCTCACTTAGAGGTTAGCATCAGCCATTTGGTCTTTTAGGGGTTAGCATCAGTCATTTAATCGCTTAGAGGTTAGCATCAGTCATTTGCTCTCTAAGAGTTTAGCATCAACGATCTAAACCATACTGTAAATTCTTAACATGCAAGTGTTGCATGTTTTCCAAGATCTTTAAGGTAATCATTATGAGGAAAGATTGTTCTCTTAGAGGTTAGCATCAGCCATTTGCTCTCTTAGAGGTTAGCATCAACCACTTGCTTACTTCGAGGTTACCCTCAGCCATTTGCCTCTTAAAGGTTAGCATCAGCCATTTGCTCTCTTAGAGGTTAGCATCAGCCATTAGCTCACTTAGAAGCTAGAATCAGCCATTTCCTCTCTTAGAGTTTAGCATCAGTGATTTTCTCACTTATAGGTTAGCATCAGTCATTTACCTTCTTAGATGTTAGGATCAGTGATTTGTTCACTCTGAGGTTAGTATCAGTCATTTTCTCTCTTAGAGGTTAGCATCAGTCATTTGCCCACTCAGAGTTTAGCATCAGCCATCTAAACCACGCTGTCCATCCTTAACATGCAAGTGTTGCATGTTCTCCAAGATCTTTAAGGCAATTTTTATGAGGAAAGATTGTTCTCTTAGAGGCTAGCATCAGCCATTTGCTAACTTAGAGCTTAGCACCAGCCATTTGCTATCTTCGTGGTTAGCATCAGCCATTTGCTCACTTAGAGGTTAGCATCGGCCAGTTGTTCACTTAGAGGTTTACATCAGCAATTTGTTCACTTAGAGGTTAGCATCAGCCATCTGATCTGTTAGTTGTTAGCATCAGCCAATTGCTCTCTTGGGAGGTAACATCAGCCATTTGCTCACATAAAGGTTTACATCGGTCATTTGCTCACTTAGAGGTTAGCATCGGCCATTTGCTCACTTAGAGGTTAGCATCGGCCATTTGCTCACTATATATATCTATATTTATTCATTTGGTTTAACCCCCTTTCAACTTAGAGGTAAAATGTAACATAGGGAAGTTATTTTTAAAATTACTTACTAAAACTTCACCTAAAAATCAGAATTACATAAGATTTTTAACAAAAACACAGTTAAATTAGTCTGTCCCTGAACTAGTAAGTTAGTAACAACAAAAAATAGACAAAAGGTCATCAATGTCAAAACTAACGCGCAGCAAAATATAGTTAACACTAGTAATTTATGCAACCAGAAATAAAAATAGATGTCCATTATATAGACCTTGTAAAACCGAAGCAATAATCTGTAAAACAGAAATTAGTAGTCAGAATAAAACGTACATAGTATGTACTGAAGGTACTTTCAAACGAAGATGGTACTATCATAGGTTGTTATTCACGCTAGTAAGTCTTAGATGCTCTACCAAACTAGCTAACCATGTGTGCAATTTCAAAGAAAAAAGCAGCAGAGATTCAATTGTAAGGTGGAAAATTTTAAAACAGGCGGAGCCTTACAACATTTGCAACCCCTGCCAAGAGGAAAAATTAGCAATTGTCACATTTCCGGATCCCCAAACTCTTTTGAACCAGAAACCCGAAGTCACGGGCCGTTTCATACAAACAAAAAAATTCCTCTTAAGCTCATATGAGGCTGGTTAAAAAAGTATGTACATTACAATTAACTCTCCACCGAGACATTTATAATACACTTGCTTTTCTCCTGCTCCCCCTTCTTCTTCTCTTTCCTTCTTCGCATTCTCCTCCTCCCTTTTTATCACACCCAACACTGTGCGTTTGTTTATTTATTTTTTTAAATAATATAGCGTTCATTGTTCTTTTTTATTTTTAAAATTAAGCGTCGAGAGGTCAACTGATAAAAGTCGCCTGAGGATAGAGTAATGTTGAAACCAAGGTAGTGGATTCAACTGATCTCCTAGTTTTAAATGTTTTATATATATATATATATATATATATATATATATATATAGGGGTTGGACAAAATAATTGAAACATTTGTTAAATTCAAAGAAAATTTATTTAATATGGAGTTGGTACTTCTTTAGCCTCCCATACAGCTATAATACGTCTAGGAATGGAATCATACAGCTTCCTGACTTCATCCAGAGGAATTCTTCCATTAAAACATTCTACAGCTCTTTAAGACACGACGGTGGAGGATAGCGGCTCCTAACTTGTCGCTCCAAAATGCACCACAAATGTTCAATAATATTGATATCTGGAGATTGGGGAGGCCACTCCATGTGTTCTAGCTCACTTTCATGCTCTTCATACCAATTCTTAACCACTCGAGCGGTTTGTATTGGAGCATTATCGTCTTGGAAGATGCAGTCACCATCAGGAGATAAAGTCTGGGCCATTCGATGAACATGATCACCCAAAATGTTCAGGTAATCTTTGCTGTTGATTCTACCATGCAGGGCAACTATTGGACCGAGACATTTCCATGATATGGCGGCCCAAACTATCACTGATCCACCACCATGCTTCACTGTTGGGAGAAGGCAGTCAGGGTTGTAAGCTTCTTTGGGCTGCCTCCACACATAAACTCGCCCTGAAGTTGGGAAAAGAGAAAAACTGGACTCGTCTGAGAATATGACTTGCTTCCGTTGGTCTACAGACCAGGCATTGTGATCTCTGCACCACTTCAACCTCTTCTGAATGTTGTGAGTGGAGAGAAGAGGTTTCCTCATGGCGGCTCTTCCATGATATCCAGGCTTATAGAGCTCACGAGGAACAGTTTTAGTAGAAACTGGACTATTCAGATGATTATTCAACTCAGCAGTCACTTTGGCCGCAGTAGTCCGATGATTTTTCGCCACATTACGTTTCAATGCACGTCGGTCCATATCAGTAGCTTTGCAAGTCCGGCCCGAATTGCTACGGTTGCTAGACGTTTTACTCCGTTTCTTGAATTGCGTCATAGTTCTTGATATCGTAGCTCTTGAAAACCCAAACAGTTATGCAACCTTAGTGATCGAGGCTCCTGCCATGCCAGTACCAACAATTTGCCCATTTTCGAACTCAGAGAATCTTTGAAATATAGGAGCGAAATTTGCACCTGTTCCAATTATTTTGTCCAACCCCTATATATATATATATATATATATATATATATATATATATATATATGCGCGCGCGCGCGTGTGTGTGTGTGTGTGTGTGTGTGTGTGTGTGTGTGTTTACATTTAATAGGCTGGTTAATGAAATCGAGAGAAAAAAGCAACAAAAATGATATTAATATTGTTAATAAGACTAATAATGTTTATTTAATATTACTAGAACTTGAAGAGAAGGATTTTAAAGTGGGAATTTTCGGAGACGCCTGTGGCACTAGCACGCAAGTGATTACAGAGAGTGAGAGTAAAGAGAGGTGTCTGAAGAAAGGATAAAGAGAAGGACGGGGACCAGGATCAAGGCACCAGAATATGTCGATTGACATTACATTTTAATATTTGAAGATTATAGCTTTCAGGTAAAGGAAATTCCGCTATCAGGAAGTTCGAGGGGAGGAGTTGTTGGAATAGAAGAGAGGGATGCATTTGTTTCGACAGTAAAAGGGTGGGGCCGAGAAGTCAAACTAGTGGCAGGCTTAAATTCATGCAGTTGGGGTACCAGTGAAAGTAGGTCGTCAAAGCAGTTGAAATGAAAATATTTGTAGAAAAGACAGAAGGAAGCCACATCACATCTGTGCGAAAGTGACTGAAGACGAGATGCCAGGTCAGGATATATATATATATATATATATATATAATTATTTATTTGAATATTACAACATAAATATGTTATAAAATCACGACAAAAAACTACAATATTCAGCGCAAGAACGAATAACAGATTTGTAGATTTGAAGGATGGACTCAGACGAGAAAACGTTCTGGTGCGATACAGAGAACCAAACCTTAGACAAGAAATGACCATTTGGGTGGATTTGCTTTTTCCCATGTGTTATACAACTCTGAGAAATTCGATAGGTTTGACCTGATAGTTTGGCAAGATTAGGTCAGTCAAGCAAAGGGTGGTATACAAGGTTTCCTTTGTACATGCTTAAATTCCTGTTTAATCCTTAAATTCCTGTTTAATCTATAATCCTTAAATTCCTTTTTAATCCGTAATCCTTAAATTCCTTTTTAATCCTTCATGTTTAATGCATTAATTCCTGTTTAATCCTTAATGTTTAATGCCTAAATTCCTGTTTAATAGTTAATGTTTAATGCTTAAATTCCTGTTTAATGATTAATGTTTAATGCTTAAATTCCTGTTTAATCGTTAATGTTTAATGCTTAAATTCCTGTGTAATGATTAATGTTTAATGCCTAAATTCCTGTTTAATCGTTAATGTTTAATGCTTAAATTCCTGTGTAATGATTAATGTTTAATGCTTAAATTCCTGTTTAATCGTTAATGTTTAATGCTAAAATTCCTGTGTAATGATTAATGTTTAATGCCTAAATTCCTGTTTAATCGTTAATGTTTAATGCTTAAATTCCTGTTTAATGATTAATGTTTAATGCTTAAATTCCTGTGTAATGATTAATGTTTAAAGCTTAAAGTTCTGTTTAATCCTTATTAAACTAATGCTTAAATTAATGTTTATTCCTTAACTTTTAATGCTTAAATTCCTGCTTAATCCTTAATGATTCATACTTTAATTCCTGTTTAATCCTTAATCCTTAAATCCCTTTTTAATCCTTAATGCTTTAATTCCTGTTCAATCCTTAATGTTTAATGCTTTAAGTCCTGTTTAATCCTCAATATTTAATGCTTAAATTCCCGTTAAAATTTTAATGTCTGATGCTTAAATTTCTGTTTAATATTATGCGAAATCTATTCATAAATTTATTTTAATCCATTCCTTTCGCCGTTCTTCATTGTAATGAAGACGCTAAAAGCACGCATTTGACGTAATCAGTCGTCTGGTCCGTTTGGATGAAATGTGCAGATGCATTTATGATGCATTTATGATGCATTTATGATGCATTTATAATGTTGACTTTGATCTTTTCTTTATGGTTATTAAATCGACGACATAGAATTGATTACCTTCTCCGCACCCCCCCCAAAAAAAACCCCAACAAAAGTGGTGGTGGGGGGAGATGTTTTCTACCTTCCCTAACGGCAGTAACGCATGTGAATACGAGAAACACAACTTGAATTCGAGTCTCTAATTTTGCATTCAGAGCCGCTAACCACTGCTCCATACACACAGATTATATAAATAACTTCAAATCAATTAATGTATTTTTATATAAACCATTATTTTATATTATATTTTATTAATTAAGCGTCATATTTATCGAATATATGTTTTGGGCAGACATATGTATTAAAAAGTGTAAATTTACGTCTCTTGGCGTATGAATTCGAGAGTCTTAATAAAGTCACATTTTATTTATTAAGACTGTCGAATTCACAGGCCGGGAGATCTGTGAAATTTATTCAATTATGCTGAAGAGGAAATTAAGTCTCAATAACTCAATTCGATAAGAAATATATTTATTAATTCGAGAGTCTTAATAAAGTCACATTTTATTTATTAAGACTCTCGAATTCACAGGCCGGGAGATCTGTGAAATTTATTCAATTATGCTGAAGAGGAAATTAAGTCTCAATAACTCAATTCGATAAGAAATATATTTATTAATTCGAGAGTCTTAATAAAGTCACATTTTATTTATTAAGACTCTCGAATTCACAGGCCGGGAGATCTGTGAAATTTATTCAATTATGCTGAAGAGGAAATTAAGTCTCAATAACTCAATTCGATAAGAAATATATTTATTAATTCGAGAGTCTTAATAAAGTCACATTTTATTTATTAAGACTCTCGAATTCACAGGCCGGGAGATCTGTGAAATTTATTCAATTATGCTGAAGAGGAAATTATGTCTCAATAACTCAATTCGATAAGAAATATATTTATTTACCAGTCTTTGGCATTATTCTCACATATCTTCATATGTCAAGTATGTTTCTTTCATACTTGTCTACATTAGGATTTATGTTTGAAGCTTAGATATCAATGGAATTATATTGTGATTACAGGCCTCCGTATTTATATTTCAATGCGTTGATCAGTGTTTTGCGTGTCTCACTTCATTAAGCATTCTTTTAGATCTACGGTCGAGAGAACACAGTTGTGGTAAGCGTACTAAAAGGCGAAACTTTTTCCCTCATTCTGAATGATGACTGAACGTTTAGGCCATTAGGACAATAATATATGGAGGCCTTTGCGGATCACTTTCACTGCCGATCCCTCCACCGTCTAAAAAAAACAAAAACAACAACAACAAAAAAAGAAGAAAAATACAACAACTAAAAAACAAAAGCAAAAGAGGATTGCTTTTATTCGCAAATAAATAAACTTGTTTAGATATTCTGAAAAGCGGATACTAGACACCTTTTTCAATCCGGGCTTACGTTGAAAGTTAAGCAACGTTGAGCAGTACCTAAATGGGTAACCTCTCGGGAATACCAGTTTCTGTAAGATTACATGTACGGCTGTAAGGGATAAAGACTCGAAAATTGGAGAGTCGAGTTCGAATTCCAGTTACGTTCATTATATTCACTTACATAAGAATATCCATGGACTGGTTGGTTGATTTTGTTTAGCGGCATATCAACACCTGCATGGGTTATTTAATTCCGAAATTTAAATAGTCTGTACGCGATTTTATTTTACTTTTGGAGATAGTAATCTTTTAGTGATACAAGTCTTACGAGTGCAAATTTCCAATCCCCCTACATGTAACTGCAGAAATAAAGCGCCCTGCCCACTTAAGGGCAAGTGTCAGCAAGAATGCGTAGTTTACAAAGCGGAAGTAAACAGAAAATAAACCTACCATTGGTACTGAGTTTATATTGGGTCTCCCCAAGGCATTAAAAATAATATACTACAATCACATAAGCATTTTCAAACACGAAAGTGATAGACATAGCACTAGCCTATCTAACCATATACGGAATATAAAACAAGAAGGAATCGGAGCGATTTTAAAATGGGAAATAAAAAAAATCTTGTAGATATAAAGCCGGCAATAAATATTTCCTAACTATGCAGGGAGGAGAAGCTAGCCATAGCTACTTTAGTAAATTTGATATGTTACTTAACGAAAAATAGGAAATTCTTAACGGGTGTAAACAAGAAAGCATGGTTACTGGAATAAAAGAATAATTACTTTTTTTAATATTTCTTTTTTTTTTAGCGTCGTATGGTTTTAGGCTAACTTTAGTTTTTAGTGTTTGTTTTGCCCAATAAAAATGTTCCTCTGTCATATCCTCTTCAGCCAGTTCGCCCTAAAGATCCATTTAGGTGAAACCTAGGTAGGTAGTTTCTGGCTCACTAGGATTTTATATATATATATATATATATATATATATATATATATACTTCTCCCCCTCTTTCTATATCACCTTACATCAGCTTAAAACTACCCCTCAAAAGTATATAAAAATTATATGTAAATTTAAAACCTTTTTCCACCCTTGGAAGTGCGGTCTGATGAACCAGCTAAAAATCATATACCTGGGGAAATAAATTATAAACAATGGACCCTTAAGGCTGTCTGTTTTCTATTTAAATTGAATTAATAATTGCGCTTGATTTGACATTGAGCTCTCTGGATTACATCCTCCTTGGGATTATCCATACGGATTACCAAACCTTTCATTACTTATATATATATATATATATGAGTTATTTTTAAACCCCTTTTTATTCCTCTTTTAATTTTAAATTAATATTTCATTCTTCGTATAACCCCAAATTAATGTCATGAGGTTAATATTCGGGTTTAATTTTATAAAGCTTCTTTCCTTTAAGACAAATACCTGCCACCCTTCCCTGACCACCGACACGTGCCTTTCGTCTGGCTGAAACATTGAAATGGATAAATTCTGTATTAGATTTTCGACAGTTTTTTTTTTTTAGCTAAAAAACAGTTAAATTTTTATTTCTGACACGAACAGCTGGATTGATAAGACAGACGACCGATATCTTCGTTTGCCGAAATAGGTTATTCCTCATATGAGGTACTTTTTTTTTAAAGCTTATAACCCCAAGCAAGGCTGGAAGCCACTAGCACGCAAGGGGTTACAGAAGGTTTGGAGGAAGAGCAGATAGGAGTGGTAAAGGAGGGGATGTGGAGAAAGATACTGGATCGATCAAGGCAAGGGGGTACTGAAGATTTGGAGCGAGAGCAGATAGGAATGAAAGGTGAAAGGATGTGGAGAAGGGAAGTGGATAGATCAAGGCAACTGGAGATGTCGATTGACGTTACACTTAAATAGTTGGAGATTGTATTTGTCAGGGAAACAGGAATAAGGAAGGGAGTTCCACAGGCGAGATGTTCGAGACATGAAGCTATTGGAGTAGAAGAGACGTCTACATCTAACAGTTTCAACGGTGAAGGGGTGGGAACGGGATGCCAGCCTCGTAGGACGCTTAAATTCACGAGGCCTGGGAACCAGCGAAAGCAGCTCATCGGAGCAATTACCGTGAAAGTATTTGTAAAAAAGACAGAGCGAGGCAACGGCGCGTCTGTGAGAGAGCGACTGCAGACGAAATGACAGATCAGGGCCAATTACATTGCATATCCGTTTCTGGATCTTATCAAGAACACCGAGGCAAACAGCAGGGGCTCCAGACCATATATGGCAGCAATACTCCATGCAAGGACGAATGGTTGATTTATAGATTTGGAGGATCGATTCCGGGGAGAAACATTTCCTGGCTCGGCACAGGTAGCCAACTTTCCTTTATGATTTTATTGTTTTATTAATATATATATATATAAATTTACTACCGCCTGATGAGATGCGATTATATGCATCGAAACATGAATGCATTTATGCAGAGGTTTTACATATTTTCCAATGTAATATCTTATAATAAAATCTCTCTTTCTTTCTCTCTCTCTGCACTGTGTGTTTATCTAAAAATAAATACGCTAAAATTCACCTTCATCCCTGCCGTGCGCCGACGGCTTAGTGGTCGAATCTCCGATTCAGTCGGGTTTCGATCCTGGCGAGAGGCAACTGGACACTGAAGAGCTGTGCAACAGCGAAACAGTCTATCTGTGGATGACATTATGTAGGCTGCTGAAAAATAAATTTCGGTTGAGCTCTCTGGGGAAGAAGTTTGGGTTTGTAAACAGTGACTATTACGGCTGATATAGCAAGACTCTTCGGCAAAAGCGAATTGAGTCCTGTCAATTCACCTTCATCCCTGCCGACGGCTTAGTGGTAGAATCTCCGACTGACGCCAATTTAGTTGGGTTTCGATCTTAGCTAGAGGCAACCGGACGTCTAGCCACACTGAAGAGGTGTGAAACAGCGAAACAGTCTGTCTGTGGATGACATTATATATATATATATATATATATATATATATATATATATATATATATATATATATATATATATATATATATATATATATGTAATGTGTGTGTGCTTGTATGTGTTTTAACACCGTTTAACTACACACTCAAAAAGTATTCTTCTACTGACATTATCATGTGTCGGGACACAATCATTAAGCGGCAATGAGGAACAGATCCAACAGCGTGGGTGGAATATATAGGGGCGTGGTCATAAGAGTAAAGAGTAAGGAAATTTTGTATTCAGGCAGGTTTAGGGTTACCGTATATCTCTTCGGGTTTTGTACAAGAAGAAAGGAAAAAAATATCAGAATACACCTGTTCCAATTTCCCCATTAACGCTTTTTCTTCCCCTCTAACGTGAACTGAAACGAGACCAGTCTTTCTTTCTCCTGTCTGTCTGTCTGTCTGTTCGTCTCTTTCCGTTCTTACGTAGTTACCGTGATGACAGTCATATCCCTCTTTCTACCGACAAATTCGTACCTATTTACACTAGTTTCATTGCTCGGACTGATGTCCTCATCTTTATTGTCAAACTAGACTGCCAAAAATTCTTCCACATACTAGTTTCAACTGTCTTTCTGTCCAATATTTAAAAAGGACTAGATCGACTAAGAACAAGAGGTACCTTGTAGTACCCGAGTGGAGGTCAACACCTCTACCAGATGTAGAAGTTGACAATTGCACTTGTTTCCCGCTCAAAAAGACATAAAATGAATCAAGAGCGACTAAGAAAAAAAGGTACCTTGAAGTACCCGAGCGTAGGCTAAGCCTCTACAAAACGGATAGACGTATATATGCATATGAGCCAATGACAACATCTTTGCTCAGTCCCCGCAACCACTGTGACTATATTAGACCAACCCTATCTCTCTTACTACAATGAGGAAGGTGATGCCTCACGGATGAAATCCCCGGGACTGGGTGTCTCCACTTTTCTAAAACGAGGAGAAACATTTGAACCTCTTCCGACACAAAACCGTACGTAGTCTTCAAACTAGACAAACCGTGACCCGTTGGGTCACTGAGGATTCAGGTTATTCAACATTTCATTGAAAGTTAAATATTTCAATTAGTTCGTATCATCATTGGTTCCGTTTACAAGTTCATGTTTAACGTTTGACTGATTGTTTACAGCATTTAATAGGAATAGAACTTCCGGGATAAACTTTATTTATTTATGGCGTACGTGAACACTTATAGAAAATGTAAAAGGAATTGTCATGTTACTGTATAAACAACTTCTATTTTTTTTAAATATAAAATATTTTTTAAAAATCAGATTAACTTAAAAATATTTTTTAAATATGACAAAAAATATTTTTTTTTAACTTAACTTTAAACTGTTTGATTTCAAGCATTGTCTGTAAATTGCTCTGCAGAATTTAAAGAGAATTGCGTGTTCATTGTTCGGATGAGCTCTTCGCTTTGGTACCTGGACGTTTCTTTTCTCGCACTTCTCGCTTGTGGAGCTCCCTTCCGGTTCCATGCTTTCCAGCCAAAAATTGAAATGCAATGCCAATCGCTATCTACTGTCCGCCTGAATACTTTTTTTTCTCTTCTCTATTATTATTAATGTTTCTTTTACTAATTCTTCCACACCTGGTAACCCCTTGTGTCTTAGTGGCTTTACTGCCTTCCTTGGGGGTGATACCGATTAAAAAAATTGAAGACAAAGAAAAAATAGATTTGATTTTAGCACAGATTTTCACACTCAAGTATGGTGCACCTTTTCAGCTATTATTAAGAAAAAACATTTTTTACTGGTACAAAACTTAAATATAGCAAAAAACAAACCGATGCATACCGAAAATTACTAGCAACTGTCTTAAGTCACCAATTATTTTTATAGTAATTTTTAGCCTGTCTATACTTCTTCATTGTGTAAAATTAATTGTGACTAAAACTACTACAAATGCTTCTGTTGCTAATTATTCCCCACCTTGCAACCCCTTGTGTTTTAGTGGCTTAATCGCCTTGCATAGGGTGAATCGGAATAAAAAACACACGAATATTTTACAGATTTTCCTAATGTTCTACGATTTGCTAGCATTCCTACAGTTATTAAACTAATGGAAGAGCATTTAGGAAACGGGACTTCAGCCTATCATAATAACACTTATGAGGACAATAAAAACTTAAATAAAACGAAGAAAAACACAAAGAAACAATGCCGGCAATAAAATTGAAAACCAATCCATCCACGTGACTTGGTTCAAAATATTTGAAAGAATGCAGACGACATTTCAATGGCCGCTATTTGTAGTCTTTGGTTTCTTTCATTTTTTTCTTTTATTGTTATTATCCTTTGATTCAATCGCGTCAGGCTTTTTGATCGACGACGGTGCGCTTTTTTTTTTCAATCAATAAGTCCGTCCTTTTTTTTTCGATTTCAATTTCAAATCAGGCATTGCTAGACAACACTGATCAAACGGAAAGCAAACAGGCGTACGATTATGTCAGTCAGTCTGTTCGTATCTAGGTAGATAGATCATGAACATCGGCGCAATAGATACAAATTGAATGATAGATAGATAGATAAATAGATAGATAGATAGATAGATAGATATGAAGAGACCGTGATAGATAGATAGATAGATAGATAGATAGATAGATAGATAGATAGATATAGAAAGATCGAGATGTGAACAGGTTGAGATAGATAAATCGATAGATATGAAAAGATCGTTATACATATAGAATGTGAATTGGATAGATAGGTAGATACCGGCAGATATAGATCTATAGATTGGCAGATAACAGGTTGGGCTGAAAAGTTCATAAGCTGACTATGAAGGAGTGATGCTAGAGCTGTGAAATCTTGCATGCATTCATTTCAACTCTTCTTATTAATAACTGCATTGTTTCTTTCCAGGTAAAGGGACATCTGACTGTAAAAAGAAGTCTTTTTTTAAAAAGTCATTAACTGGAAACATGACGTCATCATCACTGCGATATTGGTCCCCATCCATATATTTGTTCATGTTGGGGAAAAGCAGGAGACTAGGGAGGGGGGATCAACCAGTTCAATGTCTCAACAGCCATTGAAACCAAGGACTTGATGATCGGAACATTGTCTTATAAAACCAGACCACTCTCTTTTCCTAGGCATTTGGTCTTGATAGCCTTCCGTAAGAATTTCGCCAAGGTTGATGGTGTGATGGTGTGGATCAACTCCTCATCTCCAGAAAAATGAGGCCACCACCGTCCCTGGAGATGAAGACACATTTACTTGGAGCTGGTGAGGAGGGGTGTTTATCAATGTACAATAAAGTAAACTAAAAATTAACACAGAGATACATAAGCACACTAACGCATAGACATATATACAAACATACACTCTATCACAGACTTGATAACCAGGCTATAAAATTATAAAATAAAAAAAATGGAAAAGGGGAAATAAACGGACAAAGATTTTGTCCTCACTCGGTTTTCTTAAATGTTTGGAATTTTAAAAAAAATGTTTATTTTTATTGAATTATTAAAAATAAAATGTTTTTTTTCATACACAGGGATTTTAAAAAATTATATATTTTAGGTAGAGAAAACGAATCATTTTAGTTAAAGTACTCATTTTATCATCTAAGTTATGCCAATAGTATATTTTGTGAAAGATACTAATGAGCTCGACAAAGAGTATTAGGGGAAATTGTATGGTAAAATGGAAAAAGTTTACTTGTGACGCGTTTCGTCCTTAAGAACTTCAGAGGACGAAATTTGTTATCTTGGGAGGACTACACATGCGCACGAGAGAGTGCTGCCGGGAATTTTAGATTTTTTTTCCAGCCGAATTCATTTAGTCTCTTTCTTTTTCTTTCCATCACTTCCATAAATAGGTATTCCACACAAATTCGATGAATTTCTGAAGGACAAAACGCATCACTCTTTCCACTTTGACATACAATTTCCCCAATACCGTTCTTGATATATAAAAATACATATCGTTGTCTTATATATATATATATATATATATATATATATATATATATATATATATATATATATAGGAAGAAATATGGTTTTAAGGTGTGCTATATTTATGGGATAAAGTGCTCAATATCAGAGATAGAGCTTATGTAAATATAAAAGTGAACATTAAATCCAAAACTCAGAGGCGACAGGCTGTTTCATGCTAAATGCAATCATCAGGCTTGATGATTACGTCTAGCATGAAACAGTCTGCCGCGTCTGAGTGTTGACTTCAATGTTCATTTAACTATATATATATATATATATATATATATATATATATATATATATATATATATATATATATATGATTCCTTCGCTACATAAGAGTTCTCATGTTTCAAAAGCGAGAGCCGAGACCCTCAATAGTTTAATAAAAGCCTTAAAAGCTTAGACCAATCATTAAATAGAAAAACCCTTTGTGAAGTCGTCAAAAAACAAATTGTAGTTCAGTCCAACACGTTTGTATAAGAAATAGCCATTTGAATAAACAAATAAATAAAGAGATTAATAGATAGATAATAATGAAACAGAATCCTCTCGACACTTAACGACCTGCCGCAACGCCATAAAATACCTTTCGCTTTTTATATATAGGAAGAAATATGGTTTTAAGGTGACCGCTACTATCAGATTTGAAATAGGGACCCCCAACATAACCTGACATAAACTTTCCGAAGGGGACTGGTCTGTAGATAAAAATTAACTCTTAACTCTTCGGCCACCTAACCAATATAGCCACCCCCAGCCATTTCCATAGTAACTAATGCTGCAAGAGACCATACTTATAAACACGCGCCAACCACAAGATAGCTTATTCCTAAATTTTCGCTTGAGGATGAAACGAGACCAGATACCTTAATTCAACTTAATTTCAATAATTATATTGAGGGTTTCGGCTCTCGCTTTTGAAACATGAGAACTCTTATGTAGCGAAGGAATCATATTTTTTTTAAAATAATATAATATAAGCTCTACTTCTGTATGGAGCACTGTCTTTTTAAAAATAAAAACAAAAATACTAAAGTACTCCGGATTATTTACCTAACGTGTTCTTTCCTATTTTTCTGCATACCTGCACACACACACACACACACACACACACACACACACACACACACACACACACACACACACACACACACGATTTCGCCAGGTAGAGCGTTTTGGAAAGATGTTTATAGTAACTAGAATTTTTTGCAACACGTTGACGGGTGTTGAAATCCTCGCAGTATTTAGTATTGTTGAAATAATCGCTGACATTTTTTTATCGAGATTCCTAAACTCTACGTTTTGTTCAATTTAGCAAACCAATCGATGAAATTTGAATAAGTTGATTTATTTGAAAAAAATAATCCCTGCTTGTTAGTAGCAGTAAACTACAGGAGTTAATGACTGTTTCTGAAGACAGCGAAATTTATTTGTAGTTTTCATATATATTTATCGTTAATTTGGGCCAGTCCTTGTGTTGGTCAAACGGCCCCTTTGAAGTTGTTTTTAAGATAGAGGATAGCAAATTCCCTCTTTGGTCATTTTGACAGTTTTATTGGTTGCTGGGAATGGAATGTATGTGTTAAGTGTATCTTATCTTTTAGTTCTTTGAGAGTGTGTATGTGTATATATTTGTGTGAGTGTGTGTATAATTGTGAGACCTTAACACCTCTGCAAGCATGTCTGTCTTGTGTGGGTGAGAAATGTGGGTAGGGCTTGATTTATGGGGTTATAAGGAGTGATCGGTGTCGCACCGAGCCCAGCATAACTGACAGTTGCGGGGGCTGAAGGCAATTTTTGTCCTTGTCCCGGGCGTACGCGATCGGGTTCCCACCTAAAAATGTCCTTGTTTCACATCTCGTCCAAGTTAGGGCGGGGAAGGAGCTAATACCGCGTATAAATTACTATAAAGTAGAGTTGGAGCTTTCTAACCCTAGATTTCGTTGGATAATTTTGCTCCAATTTTGCATTTATTCATATAGATTCCATAATATAGGTTTTATTTAATTAGCTATTATGCTTCTCTAACTCTTCAAATATTGAATGTATAACTAATTCTAATTTCTGTTTTCCCATCTTTAAACTATATTAATATTATCTTATAAATTGTCCCCTGTTCTGTCACCCATGAAATGAAAATAATTGTTTGTACGGAAAATAAGGACCTACGTACATCAAATCGTTTTTAAATTATGTGGCAGCAGAAGAATTATCGTTGAACTTTTAAAGGGTAAGATTAAACATTAATTCAATACTTAAATGCAGCGATCAATTTTAAGTTCTTCTATAGTTTATTGATGCCTATCACATTTACTCCTCCCTAGCTATTGTGAATCTTCCACAGGAGCTGGCTTAAATGCTGCCCAATAGTGCGGCTTTTAAGCTATTTTATAATAAAACATGCACTGAAATTTTGGATACAAAAATGTAAGAGTTACTCCCTTTGAACCATGAAAGCAACGATAATGGCTAGTATAATATATTAATATATATTTTTAACCTCGCATAATCTGGCAACCCTGAATCTGACCTCAACGAAAATCGTTTTCTGGGCCTAACTATGAATCATTGAAATCGGACCAGTTAGTGCGTAGGAGTTGCTTGGACACACACATACAAACACACGCATAAACTGTAGTTTATATATAGGATATAACCAGAGATGGCTAAAATGCAATATGAGAATAAATATTGGTCAAATGTATTTTAAAATATTATTACTATTCTCGTAATAAATTGTGTTCACTGTTGCTTTTGACATCGAGGGACATTTTTTTATTATTTTCTTGTACTATGATGGTGGACAGGAATGTTTCTTTAAATGTTGTACACTAGAATTTGTATCCGACAAATGGAGTGTAAGACATCTTGATATGTTGCCTTGTCACCATCTCTAGTTAAGTCCATTATATTGTGGACGCTTGTTTACACAAAAGAAAAAAAAACATCATATCTACAATGGTTAATTTTAAAATAATTACAGGAACTACGGTGCCTTTCTTGATGAGTTTCAACTTAACATCAAAAAGATAGACAACTAGAAAGGCTTATTATAAAAATAGACATAATATGTCTATATAAATCAATGAAAGATAAATCGAATCGAGTTCTCTCAGTCACTGTGTAGTTTATTTAAAAATAAATACGCTTAAATTCACCTTCATCCTTGCTGTGCGCCAACGGCTTAGTGGTAGAATCTCCGACGGGTCTCGATCCTAGCTAGAGGCAACCGGACGTCTAGCCACACTGATGCGAAAACAGTCTGTGGATGACAATATATACGCCCCTGAAAAATTAATTTCGGTTGAGCTCTCTGGGGAGGAAGCGTGTGTTTGTAAACAGTGATTATTACAGCTAATAATGCAAGACTCTTCGGTAAATCGAATGGAGTTCTCTCAGTCACTGTGTGTTTATCTAAAAATAAATACGCTTAAATTCACCTTCATACCTGCCGTGCGGCAACGGCTTAGTGGTAGAATGACTGATGCCAATTCAGTCGGGTTTCGATCCTAGCTCGAGGCAACCGGACGTCTAGCCACACTGATGAGCTGTGATACAGCGAAACAGTCTGTTTGTGGATGACAATATATATATATATGTATATATATATATATATATGTATATATATATGTGTGTGTGTGTGTGTGTGTGTGTGTGTGTGTGTGTGTGTGTGTGTGTGTGTGTGGCGAAGAGTGACTTGGAACCAGGGCATGCAATCGCGAATATTGTGTCATATACGGCCTATCGTAATATTTTTGTCACCTGACGTCAAGCGATAAGAAACTTATTTAAACATTTTTAAAAATTAAAATAAAAATGTCTACGTCTCGTTAAAACAGAAACTGTTAATTTGATGAATTGCAAACAAAATTAAACCAACATTTCTTTTTTTTTCTTCTTAAAAACAGGGAAAAAAACGAATATTTTGTCATATACGGCCTACCGTAATGTTTCCTCACTATTCTTCTGTCAACAGCTCTACAAGCTGCTTGCTACTTCGATGGCTGCGTAAGAAAATGAGACCTACTCGGCCAAACATACTTCAATATAAAAGGGTGGGACCTAAATGCCAGTCTAGTAGCTCACTTAAATTCATATAGTCGGGCACGAAGGAAAAAGCTCGCCAGAGCAGTTACTATGAAAATATCTGTAGAAAAGACAGAGGGAAGCCACATCACGTCTGTGAGAAAGTGACTGAAGTCGAGATGCCAGGTCAGGATCGATAACATTGCAGATCCTTCTTTGGATTTTGTCCAGAACGTCGAGATGAAAAGTGGGGTCACCAGAGCAGATATGGCAACAGTATTCAACGCACAGACGATTTCAACGCACGGACGATTTGTAGATGTGTAAGATGGTAATTGACGAGAAAAAAAACTTCTGGCACGACACAGTGAACTAATTTTCCTTGCAGTAGATTGATTCAATGTAGTTGTTCCACTTCAAGAATGCGCAGTGTGACGCTATCCTGGATTGGAGCTTCAGCCTTGCTGATGGCGGGCATGGGAGTTTCTCTATGGTGGTTGAATGAGAGCAGTTTAGTTTTGGAGGAATTAAAATTTACAAGCCATTTCCTGACCCAGTTAACCACTGATTGATCGTCCTTTTCGAGAGCAGCGACCAGGTTAACTTTGTCAGCACTGACGGATTTACTTTTGAGTTCACAAAAAATATATAACAGTAACAGTTAAGAAAACTTATATCTAAATCAACCAAAGTAGTTGATAGCATATGATTGTAAATAATAAATGATAAATTTGATTGACGAAAAGTAGCCCCCCCAAAAAAAATTAAAATTTTATGAAATATAAAAATGTCTCGGCTTTAAATGACCCATGAGGGGTTGATAAGCCGTAAAACAAACCAATCAACAAACCAAGCAATAAACCAAAGTATGGATGCCTGTAATTGTTTATTTAAAGAATTGGATTTGTTTCGCAGAATCGTTACGAGGTTCGGATTTATCTATTATAAGCTTCCGTACCTTAAGCATTCCCCCCACCAGCCCAGCCATTACTCTTTTGTTTGATATTGTGAATGGCAGGGTGGAAGTAGTGCGTTTGAGCAATGGTATGAACAGAGGTGCCATTACGGACTCTTATCTAATGGCGCAGTTAGGTAATTGGATGAAGAGAAGCGCCAGAATTTAAAGACTTCGTTTTTTGGTCCTGCAGATTTGATTATAAGGCCGTCTGATACTTTATTAGCTGCTATCTTGTCGTTCTAGGCATCAAAAGAACTTTATTGCTTAGAATGGCGATACGCACACACACAAAGAGACAAAGAAACGCTCACACTATATATATATATATATATATATATATATATATATATATATATATATATATATATATATATACTGGGTGTAACAGCAAAATTGTTCAACTATTGTAACACCATAATTGTCCATCTCTCAAAATATTTAATATCTAAAAAAAAAAAAAAAAATCATGAGTTTTCTTTGTCCAGGTTTACAGATAAGACCTTTAGGCATCTTGACATCATTTGTCGTAAGAGTCACTGTAAAACCGTTTGAATTATTCAGCTAGAAAGAGAACAGGTTAAAATCGTTTTGTGTCAGTCCCACTGTCTTCCCAACTGAGCAATGGTGAGAGGAAAAATCATTTAGGCCTTCAGTAATGGTACCGACATTCATACACTGGCTTCCAGTTCATTCAAGAACCGCCAAGAGAAAAGTGAATAAGCTTTAAAAAGAGGGAACAGTTGAGAGGAAAACTGGATCAGGAGTTTACAACAGGACAAAGGAACATCATTTCAACTTAAAGATAAATCGATCAATTAGAAAAGATCCAACTCAATTCATAAGACGTTTGGCACGCAAGAGGAGTTTCAACTATGACAGTGAAACGTGTGAGGCAACTTGTTACTCCAGGACAGAAAGCTAGAACGTTAGAGATGGAGAAGATCATCTTGAATAAATTGGAAAATGATCCTATATATAGTTGAATTTTATTTCAATCCTTCATCAGCTTCCAATCCTTAGCTATGGTTAATTAACGATGAACATGTCATTTTCGTTTATGATCGAAGGAGTGTCCAAGAGTATTATAAATACCTCGGAGAATTCCAGTAATATGTCCTTAATCATTTCTAAGATACATCGGTTCAGAGTTTAATCTAACAATTGGACAATTTTGCTGTTACACCATTTGGACAATTTGCCGTTACACCTGGTGTGTGTGTGTGTGTCTGTGTGTCTGTGTGTCTCTGTGTGTGTGTGTGTGTAAAGGATCAGGCATAAAAAAGTATTCACCTCTGCTGGCCCAGTGGATAAAAGCGTTGGTTGAAGTAATCCAATGACTTGACCCAAAGAGTTGTGAGTTCAATACCTGGCCACGGCAGAGTTGGTAAAAACAAAAAAAACTTGGAGAGTTATAAAAGGGAGATAACTGAGATATCTAGAAAAAGCATAAGAAGTGAATAAACTGCCCCCAGTGGGCGAAATAGAGGGTTTGTTTCGAGATTCCAAACACTTGCGGAAGGCCGGAGCGTACAACGGCCGAAACGTCATGAATATGGCAATAAAGACGATGACAACAGTCCGAACAAAATAAATAAGTAAAAATGTTTCCATACTTTTTAAATTTAAGAACGCTCATAACGGTTCTTTAAGTTAATCGTAAAAGTCAAGATAAACTATGGAGGACGCTAAGTGATATAATTTAATGACTAATTTTCTGAAAGAATTACTCTCTCCCCGAGCCAATATACATGATAACAAAAATGTCAAAAAATGAAAAGAAAACGGTTAAATTCTTAATTACATGTAATTCAAAATATATAATACATTAATTAATCTTAAACTAAATTAATTTAAATACTAATTTGTATTAAAAATTCTAAAACATGACTTACAGACTTTCGTTTATTAGACATTGGGCTCTATCACTTTGTGTCTTCCATAGTTTGTCTGACGTTTCAACTAACATGGTGAATATTGATGAGCGTTCCTGAACTCAAAAAGTTTGAAAAACTTATAACATTTTTGAAATTAAAAAAAATTTAGTATAGTATATAATCAGTTTTATTTTTTTACTCGGATAAGTGGGGATATATTAGCGCTCATACGTTGTTTTAGGATTTTTAATCTTGTTTGTAGTTAGAGTGTAATGGTTTGGTTTGTTTTATGGCATATCAACTTCAATGGGTTATTTAATCCCGACAAGATTTTTATTGCTGCTTGGTTTGTTTGTTTTTTTTTTTTATGGCATATCAACATTTTTATTGCTGGTAATATTGTTTTTACAAAAAATGTATTGCTGCACTATTTTTTCCTTCAAAAATATATTTCTGGTAATATTTTTTCTTTAAAATGTATCGCTGGTAATATTTTTATCAAAAAGTATTGCTGGATATAATGTATCGCTGGTAATAATTTATTTACAATGTATTTCTGGTATTAAAACCTATCTTTACACTTTCATTAAATATAATAGACAGCGAATGTCTATTATGTCTGATCATGAGCCGTCCTAAGCTTCGTATAGTGGCTTTAGTTTTGGGGGAAAATAAAGGCAAAAGACCCTCCGACATTTGGATATTTTTTATTACCGTGTTCCTCGATCTAAGATTTTCAACTCACACACAAACACACACACATACACACACAAACATATGTGCACACACACACACACACACACACACACACATATATATATGTATATAATATGGGATATAAACTAAATAACGAGATATTAACAACTGTATATGCGTACGATAGCGTGCATATACAGGTAAAGAAATAAGTATTTATTTATGTTCTAAACAAAACAGTGCACAATGTAGTAAAATAGAGGTATAAAGTATATTAATAAAGACACATATACCTGCGCTTAGCGTAGAGAGTTTCATGGTTCCCCATTTCGTCACCATCAGAGTTTCATGGCTCCCCATCTCGTCAGGCACAAATTTTGTGCCGCCTGTCCAGTTGGGCAAACATGAGTTGCACGATAAACGTAGGTATATGTGCATTTATTAATATATATATATATATATATATATATATATATATATATATATGTAATATGGAGAAAACAACTGAAAAGTTGCAAATTAAAAAAAAATTGAATGTATTTTTTTGTTTTTTTGTGAAAGTATTTATTTATATTTTTTTTTATATATATTTGATATTTCAGATCTGCCCCGATCTTTCGTCAGAAATAAATTAAATAACTGTATTCAGAAGTTTGTATACAAGTAGCGTCCGTCGCGAGACGCGGACGTCACGCGATGTGGAATGCAACTGTGTTTGAATATTTCTAACGTAAATCTAACGATAATATTTTTGATGTTGTTTATTCCCCCATAGCTGAACACTTTAATCAATCAAGCCACTCATTAGACAACTGTAAATGTTTATTGATAGATTCCGATTTCAGTTCTACATACACGCGCAGAAAATAAGAAAAATACTGGATTTTAAAATTAAACACATATAAACTAGGGTTAAACACAGACTTGGGAATTTTAAATCTGTATAAATATTTCAATAGTTAAAAAAAATTTTTTAGATATAGTTAAAAAACCTTTTTAAACATGTTTTACGACATGTTTTATGAAAATTATTGGATTTATTACACTAAACTGCCGTCTGAAGTTATTATGCAAAACCCAAAAATGACTTTTTACTTCAATAAGAAGGCAATAAAATCATCAATTGGTCAACCCCAATAACAGAATAAATAACAAACATATATTTCAAGTCGTCGTATAGTGACCCATCTTCTAAATAACAGTGTGATCCGTCTTCAATATCTAATATCCATTGGTTTTGTTAGTAATCTAACAAAAAGCCAGTAATCTAATATCCATTGGTTTTCTTAAATTATTTACATCAGCAAGTTTATTTTCTGATATTTGTTTGAATTCTTTCAAATGGGGTCTGCTTTCCTGTCATAGTGTTTGTCAGGATCCTATAATTTCATCTTTACAATTGACCATAGTTTTTCGATCGGATTCAGATGAGGACATGATCATGGCCATTCCATTAGCTTCTCTCCTGTAAACCTTTTGCTCTATTAAATTCATGGGCAACCTTAAATACACGAGAATACATTGTCGTGCATAAATACACACTTGACTTTGAAACTGTGAGACTGGGACTTGTATAATTCAAAGAAAGTCTTGTTATTGAAATCGCCATAGTTAGCACGATTCAGTTTTCACTTCCTCATCGACTTTGAAAGGTCCAATAATGGTTTAATCGACAGTACCATTCCACAGCATCACACTACCGCCTACTTATTGCTTTCTTTTAGCCACAGGCACATCTGCGGATGATAAAATCCATTCTTTGGTCCTTCCAATAGGTGAAGTGAAAGTCACCTAAGATTTGTTCGTGAAAATTACATTAGAAAAGTCAATTTCATGTATTTCTAGGACCAAAATTGGACGCTTTGAAAAATAGGACGCTTTGAAATATTTGTTTTACTGAGACGAGTTTTCCCAGGAGATTTCTTAACAGATCCCAATTTGTAAAGTATTCTACACCTTTTGTCCTTTTTAACTCCATCAATTCCAGTTTTTTCAGACATCTGAGCACTGGTCAAAAGTGGTTGTATTCGCTATAGTTTTACGTTCTCGTCGAGGAGACAAATTCTTAATGGCTTTCCCTATGCTTCTATTTCTCAAACGAGTTATATTTTCCACAGTTTGAACAAAGTATCTATGAACGAAATGATTTTTTTCGCTATAATCTGCCAGCCACAATGGTGGAGAAAGCATTAACTCGCACCATCGCCAGTGAGACACGCTGCAAAGAGCCACTCCGTTTCGCGAGGCTCGTCCCTTAATCGAAACGCCATTCCGCCAAAAGCTCCGACGAAACCCCATTGAACGAGGGCCAATAACCCCAGAAGTCTCCACTGCCGCTGGAGTAAAAATAAATCTGTCCAAAAGAGAAGAATATTTAACTATTTTTTATCTCCGCGTCCCTTGCAATAGACCCCGGCTCAACCGCGGACCTGATCAAATTACCGGTCGAAAATGTATCGGCGCAGGTCGCACCGCAAATCAACGACTTCTTTATTTTAAAAAGGGAAAATGGTAATGCCATCCGGCCGCTTTTCATCACCCCAGTCGAGGCCTACGACCTCTCACAGTCGTCTTGATCGTTCTATGATCCCTATGAAGCTACTTTGATATCTTCAATGTGACCAGTGTTCGTTTGTTAGTTCCTTCCAGCTGTGCATATTGCAACATGGCACACAAATATAGTTTTCATTAAATTTCAGAGGCCACATAATATTACTTTAATCTGCATAATAACATCAGACTGAAACGTTTGTAATGAATCCAATGACTTTAATAAATCATGCTGAAAATCCCTAAAAATTTAACTGAAGTATTGATTTGACGTCTAAATTAATTGGTTAAAATATTTTTTCAAAGTAATTTCGAGTTATTGAGATTTATGTGATTTGAGTAATAATTTCAGACCGACTGTAAATATTCGTTTGACCATATTCTTTCCGTGTCTGTGTGCGCATGCGTACTTGTAAATGTATCGGTGTCGTAAACTGAAACGAAAGAAGCGATCAAATCCTTGTGCAATCATTGCAAGTGTAACTGAGGCAGAGCAAGCAACTGTTAGAGAATCAGTCGACATCAACATAAAGTCAGTATTGATTGATAATGCCCGATAAACGCTAGCTTGGAAACTTCCCTTCTTCATTTAGTCATTCCAGAAACGTTGAATACAGTTTGGCGGCATTCTGCCAAAAAAAAAAAAAATAAAAAAAAAATAAAAAGCCAGTAGCAGACGATTTTGAAGTCCGACAGTGTCCTACGAGATACATGATAAATCGCGAACACTGTGACGCCAATGCACATATATACTATACAACCCACTCTCATGAGCACCCAAAGTACTTTGGAAAAATATCTTGCGTCTTGAATTATCTTTGGTCTTGAGTTGAGGTGTCTGGTTGACGAATTTTTAACAAATATCATAGACAAGGAATTTTTGTGTATAGACAAAACAGATAATACTGTAATCTGAGATGTAAATAGTGTGATTTATTTACTGTCTTTTAAATTATTACACAAAAGCAAGGCAATTAAGCCACTAAGGCGCAAAGATTTACTAAGTGTTAGAGAATATGCGAAAAGAAAACAATATCAATGTGAGAAAACAATAAAAAAACAAGCATTCACAGCCGTATAAGATGTGTGATATTACATAAGTGTTCCGTACTCTTTCCTTTCTTTTGCTTTTAGTCTCTTCTTCATCTGTGAAGAGACTGTCCATCATTCCCTGCCATATATGAGGACTGATATTACATAACAGTTCAGTACTCTTTTCATTGTTTCTCTTGCTTCAAGTCTCTTCTTCATCTGTGGGCAGATTGTCCAGCATTCACTGCCATATAGGAGGACTGATATTACATAACAGTTCAGTACTCTTTTCTGTGTTTCTCTTGCTTCAAGTCTCTTCTTCATCTGTGAAGAGATTGTCCAGCATTCACTGCCATCTAGGAGGACTGATATTACATAACAGTTCAGTACTCTTTTCTTTGTTTCTCTTGCTTCAAGTCTCTTCTTCATCTGTGAGGAGATTGTCCATCATTCAGTGCCATATAGGAGGACTGATATTACATAACAGTTCAGTACTCTTCTCTTCGTTTCTCTTGCTTCAAGTCTCTTCTTCATCTGTGAGGAGATTGTCCAGCATTCACTGCCATATAGGAGGACTGATATTACATAACAGTTCAGTACTACTTTCTTTGTTTCTCTTGCTTCAAGTCTCTTCTTCATCTGTGAGGAGATTGTCCAGCATTCACTGCCATATAGGAGGACTGATATTACATAACAGTTCAGTACTCTTTTCTTTGTTTCTCTTGCTTCAAGTCTCTTCTTCATCTGTGAGGAGATTGTCCAGTATTCACTGCCATATAGGAGGACTGATATTACATAACAGTTCAGTACTGTTTTCTTTGTTTCTGTTGCTTCAAGTAGCTTCTTCATCTGTGAGGAGATTGTCCAGCATTCACTGCCATATAGGAGGACTGATATTACATAACAGTTCAGTACTCTTTTCTTTGTTTCTCTTGCTTCAAGTCTCTTCTTCATCTGTGAGGAGATTGTCCAGCATTCACTGCCATATAGGAGGACTGATATTACATAACAGTTCAGTACTCTTTTCTTTGTTTCTCTTGCTTCAAGTATCTTCTTCATCTGTGAGGAGATTGTCCAGCATTCACTGCCATATAGGAGGACTGATATTACATAACAGTTCAGTACTCTTTTCTTTGTTTCTCTTGCTTCAAGTATCTTCTTCATCTGTGAGGAGATTGTCCAGCATTCACTGCCATATAGGAGAACTGATATTACATAACAGTTCAGTACTCTTTTCTTTGTTTTTCTTGCTTCAAGTCTCTTCTTCATCTATGAGGAGATTGTCCAGCATTCACTGCCATATAGGAGGACTGATATTACATAACAGTTCAGTACTCTTTTCTGTGTTTCTCTTGCTTCAAGTCTCTTCTTCATCTGTGAGGAGATTGTCCAGCATTCACTGCCATATAGAAGGACTGATATTACATAACAGTTCAGTACTCTTTTCTTTGTTTCTCTTGCTTCAAGTCTCTTCTTCATCTGTGAGGAGATTGTCCAGCATTCACTGCCATATAGGAGGACTGATATTACATGACAGTTCAGTACTCTTTTCTTTGTTTCTCTTGCTTCAAGTCTCTTCTTCATCTGTGAGGAGATTGTCCAGCATTCACTGCCATATAGGAGGACTGATATTACATAACAGTTCAGTACTCTTTTCTGTGTTTCTCTTGCTTCAAGTCTCTTCTTCATCTGTGAGGAGATTGTCCAGCATTCACTGCCATATAGAAGGACTGATATTACATGACAGTTCAGTACTCTTTTCTTTGTTTCTCTTGCTTCAAGTCTCTTCTTCATCTGTGAGGAGATTGTCCAGCATTCACTGCCATATAGAAGGACTGATATTACATAACAGTTCAGTACTCTTTTCTGTGTTTCTCTTGCTTCAAGTCTCTTCTTCATCTGTGAGGAGATTGTCCAGCATTCACTGCCATATAGAAGGACTGATATTACATAACAGTTCAGTACTCTTTTGTGTGTTTCTCTTGCTTCAAGTCTCTTCTTCATCTGTGAGGAGATTGTCCAGCATTCACAGCCATATATGGAAACTGATATTACATAACAGATCAGTACACTTTTCTTTGTTTCTCTTGCTTCAAGTCCCTTCTTCATCTGTGAGGAGATTGTCCAGCATTCACTGCCATATAGGAGGACTGATATTACATAACAGTTCAGTACTCTTTTCTTTGCTTCTCTTGCTTGAAGTCTTTTCTTCATCTGTGAGGAGATTGTCCAGCATTCACTGCCATATAGGAGGACTGATATTACATGACAGTTCAGTACTCTTTTCTTTGTTTCTCTTGCTTCAAGTCTCTTCTTCATCTGTGAGGAGATTGTCCAGCATTCACTGCCATATAGGAGGACTGATATTACATAACAGTTCAGTACTCTTTTCTGTGTTTCTCTTGCTTCAAGTCTCTTCTTCATCTGTGAGGAGATTGTCCAGCATTCACTGCCATATAGAAGGACTGATATTACATAACAGTTCAGTACTCTTTTCTTTGTTTCTCTTGCTTCAAGTCTCTTCTTCATCTGTGAGGAGATTGTCCAGCATTCACTGCCATATAGGAGGACTGATATTACATAACAGTTCAGTACTCTTTTCTTTGCTTCTCTTGCTTGAAGTCTTTTCTTCATCTGTGAGGAGATTGTCCAGCATTCACTGCCATATAGAAGGACTGATATTACATAACAGTTCAGTACTCTTTTCTTTGTTTCTCTTGCTTCAAGTCTCTTCTTCATCTGTGAGGAGATTGTCCAGCATTCACTGCCATATAGGAGGACTGATATTACATAACAGTTCAGTACTCTTTTCTGTGTTTCTCTTGCTTCAAGTCTCTTCTTCATCTGTGAGGAGATTGTCCAGCATTCACAGCCATATATGGAAACTGATATTACATAACAGATCAGTACACTTTTCTTTGTTTCTCTTGCTTCAAGTCCCTTCTTCATCTGTGAGGAGATTGTCCAGCATTCACTGCCATATAGGAGGACTGATATTACATAACAGTTCAGTACTCTTTTCTTTGCTTCTCTTGCTTGAAGTCTTTTCTTCATCTGTGAGGAGATTGTCCAGCATTCACTGCCATATAGGAGGACTGATATTACATAACAGTTCAGTACTCTTTTCTTTGTTTCTCTTGCTTCAAGTCTCTTCTTTATCTGTGAGGTGATTGTCCAGCATTCACAGCCATATAGGAGGACTGATATTACATAACAGTTCAGTACTCTTGTCTTTGTTTCTCTTGCTTCAAGTCTCTTCTTCATCTGTGAGGAGATTGTCCAGCATTCACTGCCATATTGGAGGACGGACATTACATAACAGTTCAGTACTCTTTTCTTTGCTTCTCTTGCTTGAAGTCTTTTCTTCATCTGTGAGGAGATTGTCCAGCATTCACTGCCATATAGGAGGACTGATATTACATAAGAGTTCAGTACTCTTTTCTTTGTTTCTCTTGCTTCAAGTCCCTTCTTCATCTGTGAGGAGATTGTCCAGCATTCACTGCCATATAGGAGGACTGATATTACATAACCGTTCAGTACTCTTTTCTTTGTTTCTCTTGCTTCAAGTCTCTTCTTCATCTGTGTGGAGATTGTCCAGCATTCACTGCCATAGAGGAGGACTGATATTACATAACAGTTCAGTACTCTTTTCTTTGTTTCTCTTGCTTCAAGTCTCTTCTTTATCTGTGAGGTGATTGTCCAGCATTCACAGCCATATAGGAGGACTGATATTACATAACAGTTCAGTACTCTTGTCTTTGTTTCTCTTGCTTCAAGTCTCTTCTTCATCTGTGAGGAGATTGTCCAGCATTCACTGCCATATTGGAGGACGGACATTACATAACAGTTCAGTACTCTTTTCTTTGTTTCTCTTGCTTCAAGTCTCTTCTTCATCTGTGAGGAGATTGTCCAGCATTCACTGCCATATTGGAGGACGGACATTACATAACAGTTCAGTACTCTTTTCTTTGTTTCTCTTGCTTCAAGTCTCTTCTTCATCTGTGAGGAGATTGTCCAGCATTCACTGCCATATTGGAGGACGGACATTACATAACAGTTCAGTACTCTTTTCTTTGTTTTTCTTGCTGCAAGTCTCTTCATCATCTGTGAGGTGATTGATCAGCATTCACTGCCATATTGGAGGACTGATATATACGAATTCAGTTTTAAGGTGTGCTATATTTACGGGATAAATTGCTTGATATCAGAGTTAGAGCGTACATAAATATAAACGTGGACATTGAAGTGAACACTCAGATGCGACAGACTGTTTATTCTAAACTCAATCCTCAGGCCATATGCGTTTTATTTTTTCTCGACTATTTATGTATACGGGTCAGTGGTACATTATGGGCATTCTATTGCATTATGGGTAGTCTATTCTAATGGCTATTTTGGTGGGAGTGGTTTGTTAATTTTTTATTATTTACTTTATTTATTTGGATTAATTTATTTTACTTGTTTTTGCTTATTTAGTTTTTATTCTTATTTCTTCTTTTCAGTTTTCGATTTTTTAGTAACGTAGCAAAGATTTGTTTTCGTGTCTTCATTTTGAGATGAACTCAATTCGTTTATTTACTAGTGGCTTGATGATTGCGTTTAGCATGAAACAGTCTATCGCCTCCGAGTGTTGACATCAATGTTTGATTATATATATATATATATATATATATATATATATATATATATATATATTTATGTCATTCGCAGACAGTACTTTTTCGCTGTTTCAAGGCTCCTCAGTGCGACTAGAGATCCGAATGCCTCAAGCCAGGACTGAAACCTAGAGATTCTACCACTGAGCTATCTTCATTCGACAGAATGGAACAGCTAAATCCAGTGTATTGTTTTTACGAATGTAAACAAATGCTAATCAGCCATAGGGCTCTATTCATTTTACTGAAGAGCTTTTCATGAACGCAGGTGGCTCTTGTTATAATATATATATATATGTATATATATATATATGCTACTTAACTCTCCTATCTCTTGTCAAGCATCTAAGTTCTTAGAACCAACAGCCAGACTACCCACATATATCATTTTATACTAGTGGTGAAGGCTTGTGTAGAACCAACCACACTTTTGAGGGGAAGATCTATATACAGAGAACTGGTGCACATTATGCCTCAAGGTCCCCAAACGACCCTCCGCAGGTTTTGGGTGATTGTGCCACTAGAACATTCGCCACCCAAGGCTATAGGCGAGTTTATATATATATATATATATATATATATATATATATATATATATATATATATATATAATTTAAAATTCAAACAAAATTCTCACTTGATCGATTAACGAAAGTGAGTTGAATCATACTCTCTCTCCCTGATAAGTATAATGCTTATATATTTGTAACTATTTTTATATCTACCGTGAAACATTACATACCAATTATTTGCGAATTTTGACTCAGGAGTTCAGGCAGAAGGGTTAAAATTGTTCAGGAACGCAGGGCTGAAATGGTTAAGAACTTGCTTCCTCGAGATGAGCGTTACCGAAAGCGAGTTCAATCATAATCTCTCCCTGCTAAGTATAATGCTTATATTTCATTGTGAACTATTTTTATATCAACCGTGAAACATTACATACCAATTATTTGTGAATTTTAACTCAGCAGCTCAGGAAGAAGGACTGAATTTGTTCTGGAACCCAAGGCTCAAAGGGTTAAAACATTTTACTGAGATTGATATACCGTAAAACAAAATAAACTTGTGTTTTTTTATCTCACGAATTTCTTTTATTTCTTACTCTGAGAATTAACCGATTGTATTCCAACCACTTCTGTATCTATAAATGGTATTCTGTTAGTATGTCTGTGTTTTGTCATTTTGTTACCTCATCCTGAGCAAACCATTCGTCTGATTGGCATGAAAATTCACACACAGATCAGAAATTTGCGGCATTCGTACTTGAGGTCTTCAGATTTTTCGATTATTCCTCCAATTTTGGATAAAATCGATAAAACCGATAGGGGGGTCGAATATTGATTCGAAAAAATTCATCAGTTTTTCATTGATAGTTTTCACAAATTACAAGTGATATCCACCAAACCCACATTGAGCAATGTCCTTACTTATAGTTTTGAGGTGCTGTTCTTTGTTTTTTAAAATTGATATCAGTTATCGGAAAAATTCGATAAAATCGATCACTTTGGGACATCCGATTCAAATCCAATGTAGCTGATTTTTGGCTCTGATTTTCGCAAACTGCAAGGGATTTTTACGAAAATCACGTTGAGCATTAGTTTTATCAACAGTTATCAGTTGCTGACCGTTTTCTTCAATATCGGTATCAATCATCGGAAAAAATCGATAACATCATGCCACTTTTGACTTCCAATTCAAATCCAGTGAAACTGATTTTTTCGCTATATTTTTCGCAAATGGCGAAGAATTTCCACCAAAATTACGTTGAGCATTGTTTTTATCAACAGTTATGAGGTGCTGAGATTGATTTTCAATATCGATATCAATTACTGGAAAAGATCAATACAATCGATCACTTTGAGACATCCGATCAAAGTCCAGTCTAGCTGATTTGGGGCTATATTTTCGCAAATGGCGAAGAATTTTCAGCAAAATTCCCGTTGAGCATAGTGTTTACCGACAGTATTGAGGTACTGACTTTCCTTTTTAAGTATCGGTTTCAATTATCGAATAAAAATCGATGATATCGAAGTCGATACAATGATGGCTTCATCGGAATTTGCGAATACACCAATCAAACTTATGTTCAACTGAGCCGTCTACACTACAGCCTCTACAGCTGATTGTTATTCACACACGCGTGACCATGCTTCACATAGCGGTATCTCATTGGCTGAGTACAGTACGCGGTCGCTGATTGGTGTTCGAGACCCTAGGACGCTCGCTGATTGGCACAATTGATTGGCCAGTAATACTTCGCATTTGAACCTGCTGTGCACAGCTGTGGGACGAAGGTCTCCCTTCTGCTCCTGTTACGCCGCCATCCGGTTGATACGATAGGCCCCTTCAACTGATCATTTCTCCTACCGCGAGTTGTTTCTTACGTCTTTGCCTTCCCGATTCTGGCTCACGCTTTGCAAAGTTAGACTTTGTACAACTGCAATTGAGTAACCCTAATCAACCACTACTAGCATCACTTTTCCCCATTCCGCCAAAAAGGAGGGTACGTCTTAGTCTTCGGTCTGCAAGAGCGTCCGCTATGAGGGCAAGAAGTACCCGCGAGTCACAGGAGCAGAGTACAATGCGACTATCACAGGTCGCTCAACGCAGCGCTCTCCCGCAGGCCTTGCATTCCCAAGAGGAGCGTGCCACCTGCTTGGCTGGGAAAGCTGCCCACAGGGCTTCGTTGCGATCAAGGCTCAAGAATGCACAACGGTCGAGAATGAACGCACAGGCTGCAGCAACTTCGCCTCTGCATCTTGGGCTTCAGAGACTCATCATCAAAGGCTTCTTCGTAACGTAAGAAACGCTGCTGCCACTGCGAAATCAAGCGCAAAATAGACACTTGAACGCAGGCGCGCCCGTCAATCCAGGGACGCTGCTGCAACAACGAGCGCTACGGCTGCCGAGACACCGCTACGTAGGTCTGTTCGAAATGCTAGGAATTCTCCCTCCACTGCCAGGACGAGGGCAGCTGAAATATTTGACCGCAGGCGCGCCCGTCAATCCAGGGACGTTGCTGCAACAGCTAGGTCGAGGGAGTCCGAAAAAGAGCTGTAACGGGCAACCCGCAATGCTCGCAACGCTGCATCGACCTCTGCTGCCAGAAACTCCGAGACTTTCAAGGGCTACTACAAACATGGCCGCTGTGCGCTTATCTCAAACTCCCCAAGCTCGCCGCATACGCCTCGACGGCGACATTCAGCGCCTTGCGGCCGCCCGTGGTGTTACCTGTCCCAGTAGCTCTTTTTGGTCTTTCTTGGCTTTCAATTACGACCGCGGCTTTACCTTAACTACGCGTGACAACATCAATGTAGGGTCCATGACCTGCGTTCGCCAATTCTGCAACGCCCGCAAATGTGCCGGGGAGCCTGCCGGTCAGTGCTGCTCCTCCGTCAAATTTCGACTGCCACCTCTGCATGAACCAAATACCCCATTGAGGGGACTAATAGCCGGCTCCCATTCCGACTCCAACCACTTCCTTAAAACAATTAAACAATACAACAACTCCTTTCAAATGACCTCATTTGGGGCTCAGGTACTTCGAGAAGAGGGTTGGATGCCCACTTTCAAGTACAGGGGCAGGTATACCCTCTCATTGGGTCTCTGCTGCCCGAGGAGACCTCTACGTCTAAATTCCTTCAACTGTACTTTATTGCAGACTACAACCTACAGGCCGAAACCCGGATTGGTATTTTTCCGCTGTCGGGAAGAGTCCCTCGCAGGGACGTCATACTACTACTTCAGGCCATGCTTCACGAGTTTAACAGCTACATTCGGAGTTTCAAATATGCTTTGGAAAATGCTCCCTTTCTTTCCTTCAGCATTGTAATTGACGCCTTCAGCCGAGTGATGAACGCGAACGCCGCTTCAATGCTCCTGCATGCAAAGAAGTGGCCGCTATTATACATGGGGAGCAAGACCGCACTCGCGATATTGTCCTGAAATCAAGAGGCGGCGCTTTTCGCAGGATTTCAGAGACCCATCGATCATATGACGCATTGCAGTACCCTTTACGTTTCCCTTATGGTGACGATGGCTACCACTTCGGCATTCCCCTTCATACTCCGGGTGGCCAACCTACAACGTCTTCCAAAGCCTTATCCTGCAAGGCCTTCTACTCATACCGTTTCATGGTTAGGGATGGAGACTTCAACCTGCTTCATAGATGCAGGGAGCTTTTCCACTACTTTGCGGTTGACATGGCCGCTAAGATGGAATCGGAGAGGCGTTGTTTTATACGGAATCATCAGAAACAGCTGCGCTCAGTCTCCTATATACACTTACGCGACAGCCTTCGAAATGAAGTCAATCCCCGCGACCCAGGGAAGCTGTGCATTCTGCCCTCTACCTACACTGGGGGGTCGCGTTACATGCATGAACGCACGCTATGGCATACGTTAGGCAATATGGGCGGCCAGACTTATTTATAACGTTTACCTGCAACCCCAAATGGGTTCAGATAACGCGTGAACTCCTCCGCGGACAGGATTACACTCACAGACATGACATTACCGCTCGCGTATTCCGCTTAAAACTGGGAAAACTTAGGGACTTAATAGTGAAGGGGCGAGTCCTACAGTGAAAACGCAACCACTATTTTCCATTGCCAGAATGAAAAATCTTGACCGATTATGAACGGGTGGCAATCTTCGCGTAAGCACGGCGCAGCAACACAGCAGCCACCTATTGCAACCGGTTGCCATTGATCGCATTGATATTACTACCAGTGAGATTCCCAGCCTATAACTGCGGATACGTGCGTAAGTTCAATAATTCAAACCCCAAAGCAATTTAACTACATAAAACCCCGAGCAACGCCGGGTTTTACTGCTAGTTCAGCTATAATTTTGTGCTGTTCTCAAGGATCTATTTTATTTTAAATTTAACTTTTTATTTCATTTAATTTTAATTCAATTTAAATTTATGGATAGATTTATTTATGTATCTAGAGTTATAGGAATATTTTATTTTCTAAACACGGTCAGCACATTGTCACCGTGTTCATAGTAGATATTAGTAAGTATAGGCTTTTTCTTTTTTATTAATAATGATATATATATATATATGTTTTTGTGTTTGTAAAATTTCAGATATAACCTATATATATATATATATATATATATATATATATATATATATATATATATATATATATATATATAGCAATGATAAAATATGGTAATCTGTATGGAATTTCCAGGAGGATATAGATCCGGGGAGAGCTCTATATCAAAAGCAAAATGATCTTGAAGATTGAGAGTTCCTTTTTTTAGAACTCTCATAAAATAAAAATTATTACCTATGGGATTTTAAGTGTTTGATATTCTTTAACAACACACACACAGACACACAGACACACACACACACACATACATACATATATATATATATATATATATATATATATATATATATATATATATTCGGACAATTTTTATATAATTTATCCTCTGAAAAGAAAAAAATTATTAGATCGCACGAGAAATTATATAAAAAACTAAATAAAAGCACCTTGTCAGTCGTTTTTAATGAAATGTGCTTGAAAGAAGGATTGCTGCCTAAATACACAAATATATATATATATATATATATATATGTGTGTGTGTGTGTGTGTGTGTGTGTGTGTGTGTGTGTGTGTGTGTGTGTGTGCAATATATATATATATATTATAATAAAGAAAAAGAACAGTAAGATATATAATCTGGTGTTCTTAATTTTTAATTATATTTCTGGTGTTCTTATTAATTATTTTTGTTTCATTTTCAAGCGAATTTTGGAATAACTTACTTTGAAATTTACTATGCAATTTTTATATATATTATTTATATATTATATATGCGCGGTACTTATTGGAAAGTACGCAAACATACATACATACACGGTCACTCATTGACGTACGCACACATACATACACGCACGTTCATACATTGCACAAACATAAATATATATGAACAGTGTGGGACTGGGCGTATATGCGCATCCATGCGTCGTTGTATGCATACGTACGCATTTGGTCGCTGTATTCAATGTTGGATTGTGTCGTGTCCCACACTGTTCATATATGTTTGTGTAAGCTGCAATGAATGTACATGCGTGTATGTATGACTGCGTACGTATGAGTGGCGTTCCGACAACAATTTCTCCTCCCACTACTATAAATACATCGATATACGCAACCATAAATAGATCCAAACGTTCAAAAATGAATCAGTTTGTCTGACGATTGCATATAGCGTGAAACCCAGGGTCACAAACTCACATCAATCCAAATAATATATATATATGTGTGTGTATGTAAAGGTACAATATGAATAAAGACCAAAGATAGATTTATCTTACCCGGCGTATTTCGTTCTCTGATGAACTATCAGGTCATCCCATAAGTTCTGTCCGAATTTTGAATAAAGAAAACTTCACTTCGTCACAACGGGGTGATTTCCTGTGAACCCACCACTGGTTAATTTAGACTCTCTTTTGTGTACCTAGTTAATGGGATTGAGCGTCGGTTCTCGGCCTGTTCCCGACTTCTTCTTTTGGTTTTGATCCAAGTTGAGAATCCCAGCCTCCCCAGTTTGTTATTGGCCCCTTTTAATCTCGACTGGTTCAGTGTTTGATTTTCCCACGTCCACATTTATTTTATCCTTCCCATCCCGTTAGACGGTTAGCTACTTGATTCTGTCTGATGAAAGAATACAGCGGCAACTCTTATTTTTGCGTGGTGGAAGGATCCTACAAACATATGAATTTTCTGTTTTACATTTGTTATATTTTGTTTTTAATTGGGTTTCATATACCCTCCCTTCATTTCATATCATCTTCAGATGTTTATATATATATATATATATATATATATATATATATATATATATATATATATATATATATATATATATATATATCAGGTCATTCCATAAGTTCTGTCCGAATTTTGAATAAAGAAAACAAGTGACCAAATGTTGCATTTAATTACAGATTCAATCAACAATGTATTTTCCCTGATTATCTATGACTTCCTTCCATCTATTAACAAGCTTACTAATTCCATTACTGTAAAATTCTTTTGGCTTTGATTCGAAGAACTCACAAATGTCAGTTTTAACCTCTTCCTGTGTTACAAAAGCTGCTTCTTCCAAATGATTCTGTAAGCTACGAAACAAATGGTAGTCTGAAGGAGCAAGGTCGGGAGAATAAGGTGGATGAGGAATTTTCCCCCAACCAAGTTCTTCGATCTTTTGTGACGTGATTCTTGCTGTGTGTGGTCGCGCATTGTCCTGATGAAACATCACCCGTTTTCGATTCACTAGAGCAGGTCTTTTTTTCCCTCAAAGCTTGGTTCAAACGCTCTAATTGCTGACAGTATATTTGAGCATTAATTGATGAATTAGGTGGTAAGAATTCTAAGTGGATTATTCCTTGGCAATCCCACCAGATTGAAAGAAGAACCTTTTGCCCATGAAGTTCCATTCTCGGTTGTGGCTGGTGTCCTTCCCCTTTACCAAGCCACTGTCTACGACGCTTAACATTTCGATAAAAGATCCATTTTTCGTCGCCAGTTACAAGTCTATCCAAAAAAGGTGAAACAAGTTGGCGAGAATGGAGAGAAGAGCAGATGTCAACTCGGGATTTGAGGTTGTTTTCAGACAATTCATGAGGCACCCATTTTCAAAGTTTAGGAACTTTTCCAAGTTGTTGAAGATGACGATGAACAGTTGTATGGTTTGAACTGAGAACCACTGCCAATTCCTCAACTGATAAAGCAGGATTTTCTGCAAGGGCTGCTTCAAGAAGCTTTTCATCAAACTCAACTGGACGACCGGTTCGATCTTCATCTTCAAGGGTGAAATCTCCACCTCTGAATTTTGCAAAACATCTTCTGCAAGTTCTTTCATTCACACATTCCTCTCCATAAACTGATTGAATGTTTCTAGCCGCTTCGGCTGCTGAGTTTCCTTTCTGAGTTTTCCATTATGTGCCTCAAATGATTCTTGGGTACTACCATGTTAGCAGGGTTTTAATCAAACAAAATTTAATTTTATTGTTCTCTGAAATAAAATTAGATCAGTTTAAATGCATCTAAACATAAAAATAATGTTCAACTCCATTAGACATTATAAAATACTCTTTAAATTTCGTTCATTTTAACAAAAAGTTAAAATTCGGACAGAACTTATGGGATGACCTAATATATCAACGGAAATGTAATGAATTTATGTTGCGACAAGTCGTTGCAATGTGGTTAGTTTTTCAGAACTCTTTAAATTTACGAACGTCATAAATATTCATCAGGCTGACTGAAGTGTCAAGTTAAATTATGCCCGACGCTAACGTGATTTAACTTAATACTTAATAAACAAGTGCTAGTAAATGTTGAATTTTTTGTTAAATTGATAAAAATATGGCTGGTTTTATTTGCAGTAAAAACGGTCAAAAGTAGGGATCTATTTCACTTACATTATTTACACTGTAGTGGAATTTCTCAGCAGCAAGTTATGGAACTAGTTGACTTATGTGGCGCAGAAAGTGTTTGGTTCTTGTGTCGTATAAGATAGTAACGATTATTAATTATTCCGGGTTCTGTTTGGAATAAAGCAATCTTAACTCAACGTAGAGCACAATGATTAATCAAGGCATTTAAACAATTGGATTTAAAATGAACAAGAAGAAAAAGATTTGTTCATCAACAAAGAACAATTTATTTGCTTATTTTATACATCGTTTGGTGAATATAATAAGACCCTTAAAAAGAAGGCTAAGTTCACGTATACGCATTTAAAATGGAAAAGATACTGTTATGAATAATCACGAGTGGTCTTCTCTTGTTTTGTTACTCTCCTCTTTGAGAGAGCTATTTCTGTTTACTGGGACTATAAAAGGACACTATACATGAACCTTGTATTCTCAGTTGAATAAAGCTTTCTTAAAGCCTACACCTGCCTACTTTTGCTATTACACATACACACATTTAGGTGTGTCTAATGAAAACCCTTTGAAAGGAACTTGGATTCAATGTTGAGTCTTACATCAGAGAAGCGTGGAATGTTTCAGTGGATTAGTAAATCAGTTGAGTTGACAACGCGTAATCCATTTGCCAACTATCGTTATTTGCTTTATGGTCTGTATTTATAGCTTCCCTTTATTTAATCTACGAGATTGTTCTCACCTCACTGTTCTCTTGTTCATATTTCGCTCTGAACTGATAGTAAGGCTGTAATAGCAGTAGCCGCATTAGAAAGGAGAAACCTCGGTGAATGCAGTCAAGCGTGACAAACAGTAGCAGTCAGGGTAGTTTTAATGCTCCATACAATATTGTCCTACGGGACAATAGCCTAGTGAATTTCGTGGTATAGTATTTGCAAGTTCAATAACTGGACCAGGTTGTCCTCACTTAAACTGAGTAAGAACTATAGGATATATACCTAGACATGGACAGTGGAACGAGAACAATCTACACCTATCTATCTATCTATCTCAGTCCATTCCTATCTATCTATCTATCTATCTATCTATCTATCTATCTATCTCAGTCTGTTCATTATCTATCTATCTATCTATCTATCTATCTATCTATCTATCTATCTATCTATCTATCTATCTCAGTCTGTTCATATCTATCTATCTATCTATCTATCTATCTATCTATCTATCTATCTAATTCTTTTCACTATCTCATTCTCCTCGTTCTTTCTTACTTTCTCTCTCATTCTTATTATTTCTTTCTTTCTATCTGTCTATTATATCTGATAATTCTATTTTTATTGATGTTTCTGTTTGACCTTTATCGTCGCTAATATACAAGGTGCCATGGGTAAATTTTCGCCATTTTTTATTTTTAAATTCGCACATGCGCATTGTTTATTTTTTTATTTTGTCGACTTTACAGTATAGTAGGGTCAATTGGGCACCGTCTGCGAGAAAAAGAGCACCATGAGGCAATTCACTCCACCAGAAATTTGGAAACTACATACTGTACTGCTTTGCATTCACACCGGAAAGATTTGGATGAGTCTAATGGTAATTACGAAGGTGTTCGGAGAGATCACTAGTGATAGAGACATTATGCCTGTATTTATATTCTAACAGAGGGTCAAAACTCAACAGGGAGGCTTACATCAAGTGTTTTGAGAAGTCTGTTCATGATAAGTACACTGTAAATCTGATTATGAAATTGGGTTAGCATTTTCTCACGTTGTGTTTGGTTTTCGATATTACCTTGTAACAAGAAACAAAACCTGAACCGCTTGGAATCAAGAGTTTTGAAAAAAGAAAAAAAAATGTTGCAACATTATTGTTTGGTTTCTTTCTTCCTTTTGTTTTACGGCATATCAACATCTCAATGGGTTATTTAATGCTGACAACATTTTTTATTGCTGCTAATATTTTGTTTTGTCAATAATCTGTATCTGGTAATATATTTCCTTCAAAATTGTATTGCTGGTAATAATTTGTTTCAAAAAAGTATTGCTGGTAATAGTTAACTATTTGCCCATAGCTGGGACCCTAACAGGTGCTACCACCCCGGGTCAGGTTGGACCTGGGAACACCAGCAATTAAGAGGTGGTTCCTGTTAGGATGTTTTGGTACCTGGTATCTACTAGTGAGCCAACCAAAATGAGCTGACTCATTTTATAGTTCGCCAATAGAAGGTTAACCAATCAGAAGACTTAAAATATTCAATCAGACGTGTATAAAGGCGGCCATTTTGTTTTCTCTCCGAATATCCACTGCCAACCTCTGATATGGAAGACCTTAAGAATTACTGAACAGCTGCTACTAGATATTGGTGTTGTTTCATTGAACAAATTACTTGGATTCTACATTCAGACTACGGTGAACATGTATAACAGTTCCACGCTCCCCAAAGCCTCCTGATGAGAGGTCTTGCTGCTGGATGTAGTTTATCGTCATACTCAGGACGGACATTATTGTTGCTTTAGAGGTAAGCCGCTTTCTTGAAAAGTGCGCTCAGGCCCACATCACAGTGCATATCATAACACTGACGTCATTTTGTCTTGCAAGCTTTTCTATCAATACATTAGCGTTCATTTCCCTTTAACGGTCTCTCCGTTTGAAAAGCAACCGAGCCAAACGCAGGAAAGCCGGTAAGTCTGTGTCAATACGACGACTTCGATCAACAACTTCTTTGAACTCCTTTATGCAGTAAACTCACTTCAGCCTCATTGCTTGCCTTGTCTATATTTCTTTGGCGGAATCAGTTTTATGGCACCAGCAAAGATCAGTTCACTCTTCCTCTACGTGGCACACGCACAAACACCGGTGTCAGCGCGTTGTGCAATAAAAGAGAAATAAATAAATAAATAATGGGTGGGAATCTTTGCTGCTTTTTGCAAAATGCACTTCACAGAGAATTCTACAAAAACAGAAATCAAACGTGGAAAATGGCTGGCATCTGGGAAAGAGAAAAGCACACTACCAATTAATCTCTCTGTTTGTAAGAAGCTAGTATTTTTCTTTCACTCTCTCCCGCTATTTTATTCATATCTATCTATCTATCTATCTATCTATCTATCTATCTATCTATCTATCTATCTTATCCCTTTGATTGTGGTTTTCTTTATTTATTTCCTTCTGTCTTTCTTTTTCACTTTCACTCTATATCGTTCTCAGGCTTTTAATTCTATCGCAATCTTTTCATCACCTTTCTTTCTCTCTTTCTTTCTCTCTTTCTCTCTTTCTTTCTCTCTTTCTTTCTTTCTTTCTTTCTAATTGTTCTCATTATCGCTTTCTTTCTTTCTCATTGTCATCATTCATTGTTTGTTTGTTTGTTTGTATCTATCTATCTATCTATCTATCTATCTATCTATCTATCTATCTCTCTATCTATATCATTATATTTGCGATTGCATACCCTGGAATCAGCCTTCACCACTGATATATATATATATATATATATATATATATATATATATATATATATATATATATATATATATATATATATATGTGTGTGTGTATAATTTGGCAGCAACTTTTCTTTTAAACATGTAGTATTGAATGTTAAAGACAACATAGTCTTGCATATTTTCTTTTGAATTTTCTCATATTCTCTAATGAGACTTTTTATTTTAAAAATACTATGAGAAAATTCAAAAGAAAATATGCAAGACTATGTTGTCTTTAACATTCAATACTACATGTTTAAAATATATATATATATATATATATATATATATATATATATATATATATATATACTAATACACAATAAAATAAAGAATCACCTCATATGAGGAATGAGCTTATTTCGACCAAGGAAAAAATATAATTCGTCAGTCTTATTCAACCCCAGTATAGACTGATTTAACTGTGAAAGCTAAAAAAGAAAAAAAGAAAAGAAAAAAACACACACTTAAAAACTAATGCACAATTTAACCATTTCAATTTTTAAGGTCGGCCGAAAGGTACGAGACAGGGGTCAAGGGAGGGTTGAAGGTATTAGTCTTAAAGGGAAGAGGTCTTATAAAATTAAACCCGGATATTAACCTTATGACATTAAATTGGCGTTATATGAAGAATGAAAAATCGGACAGGTCAATAAGCACCGATTTTGATGAAACTAAATAAAGGGGGAAAAGATTCGTAAAACAATGTATAAAAAAGTAAAATTTAAACGAAGTAATTTATCATCGAACAGTAAATCGATACTTGACAACTGGACAATAAAATAAATATAAAATTGATGTATCGAATGAATTCTTTTTGGGCTTGCAGCATCTGAATGAATTCGCCAATTGGAAAAAAAGATTTAATATTTACAGATCGATGAGATACACAAATTTACCTATTGTTAGAGTTATTTGCTATACAAGGCCAGCGTATAAGACATTTTTCCATTACATCAATATGGTTGATGCCAACTTCCAGAAGATTATATTGAATCAATTGCTATATCTAAAATTAGTTCATTCAGGACATAGGCGATCATGGCTCTCCACTTTTTCTTGTACTATCTAGCTCTCAATAACTTTTGTCTTTATGTTATTTCTCCTTAACCCTGTTCAGCAATCCACTTGCTTAAGCCCGGTAGTATGTCACGCATTGCTTTCCCTTGTCCCTCTTTTCATCTATCCGCCCTGTGAGTATCAGCATTTCCAAGCCTTCCTTTCTCATTACGTGTCCCAGAAATTTCAGCTGCTTCTTCCCGATTTTAAGTAAAAGTTTCCTCTTTGTTTGCATCTTCTCCAAAACCTCATCGTTGCTCACATCTTCGTTTCATGGTATCCTTATCATCCTTCTGTAGAAACATACCTCTGTTGCCTCGAGTCTCTTCTTCATGTTTGAGGAGACCGTCCAACATTCACTGCTGTAAAGGAGGACAAATATGACGTAGCAGTTCAGTACTCTTTTCTTTGTTACCAACAAAATCCTCCTGTCTCGTAACACAATGCATTGTTTTTGGAATGCGTCCCAATACGTCTTCGGATCTCGCCCTTACCGTCCTCTGTCAGAACAGTTCCCAGATATTTCAATTCCTGCACCTGCTTGATTTTAGTGTCCCCACTCTGTAGATCGCATTTCGTACCCATCTTTTTCCGGATGACCATGTATTCTGTCTCATTGTAGTTTAAGCTTAGTCACTTCTCGCTCTCTTTCGTTACCATCTGTAGGAGGTTTTGTAGTTTCTTTTCCGTGTCTGCTATCTGCACTGTGTCATCTGCGTATCTTATGTTGTTAAGATTATGGCCGCCAGTGATGAATGCTGTTTGGATTTCCATTTCTCTCAGAACTGCCTCGCGCTATAGGTTCAATAAGTCCGGTGAGAAGACGCATCTTTGCCATACGCCCTGATATGTCCCAGAAAGGGATATATTTGTTCGAAGTAGCTAAGTGGTTTTGGCTACTGTAACCGAGTAGAACAATCTAGCAGGTAGCCGTAATCGACTGGTACTCGTCGTAGTCGTAGGCAACATGCTTAGGCAATAGGCGTAGACAAATAGGATAGCCAATGGCTTAGTCCAATGTCTCATGTACCGCCACATCAGCCTGCATTTATGGCTGACACCAGCCAATCATATTATAGTGAGGGGGAACCCAGGTGTATGCATATTCATTACTTCACGGCCCTTTCTATATTTATATTATATCTCATTTATGTGTCTCTAATTCACCTATGCATTAAATATTTCTGTCACACCTGGTCTGGTGCTTTTGCCATGTTTTTAGTGATTCAAAGAAAATCCAAAGAAGAATCTGCAATGTTATTGGTCCTGACCTGCCATCTAGGCTTCAGTTTCTTTCCCATCACAGTAACGTAGCTTCCCTGTGCCTTTTCTATATATACTTTGATGGTAATTATTCTGCTGAGGTTTACGCATTTAAGCGCAGTACTAGGTTGGCGACTAGGTTTCAGCATTTTACAATTTAAATGGCGAGATGCAACCGGGAATTATATACCAACAGTTTATTTTGTCACGCTACTTGCTTGTTGAACTCCTTCCTAGTCAACTTAAAAATTTAAATATCAATCATTATCTTCTTAATTCCTGTTCTTTTATTTCCCTTAATAATGTTTTCTTTTGGCTTATTATTTCAAACTTAGTGACCTCCTGCGCCTTAGTGGCTTTATTGCCTTGAAAGTGGTGGAGTAATTAAAGAAAATGATTATTTGCTACACAAGGTTGGATATTCCGTTAGGATCGGGTTCATGCCTCTGGTCCGCAAAATGAGTTTGCGCCTCACCGGATCAAGGTTGGGATCCGATGCATATTGTAAGGTATTGACTTGCGACGCCTTTAACGCTTAATTTAATATATTTCCAGAAGCTGACCCAAGTTTTGTTAAAACACAGGAAGAGTACTTAACTGCGATGTCATATCAATTCTCCTATAATGTGGAACAGGATATGATAAAAAAAATGATGTAGAAAAAGCCAGGAAAAATTACAATTGATGTATGGTGGACTAACTGAAAAGTAAAAACTTCAAGAGCGTGAATCGATGAATACATACAAGGAATGAAATTATTTCGAACTGTCGGTTGCCTGAAGCATTCTTTTTTTAAAAATGTGAAGCAGAACACCATAGACACCAGGAGCGTCCAAGCTAAACAAACGCCCATTTTGAAAATCCCACTGCATGAAAAACATTGTTAATGAATAAATAATTAAAAAAAATGTTATTTTTATGTGTATTAACATAACCCTTGAAAAGTATTTAAAATGGAGCAATCTCATATAATAAGAAAATGAATATAAAAATTATATATATATATATATATTGTGTATATTTCGGCAGCAGTTTTTCATTAGTGCATGTTTCATTAAATAATATAGACAAGTTTTGTCTATTTACTTTAATTAAGTTCCTTTCGTATTGTCTGATCTTTGATAATGGCTTATGTAAGCCGAAAGCTTAGATTGGATTCAAACATGCGCTAATATGGTGTTTTCCTTTCGTCTTTCAACGATAATGTGATTAAACTTATCAGACAATACGAAAGGAACTTACTTAAAATAAAGAGACAAAACTTGTCTATATTATTTAATGAAACATGCATTAATATATATATATATATTATATCTTTGCTCTCCCGTCGAACTCGACGTATGAGGGTCAGACAGATCAGTTCCCAAAAACTGAAAGCCCGACAGCCACACAGGATTTGATTATAGTGGTGAAGGCTTTGTGCAGGGCCATCCACACTTTTTGGAGGGACGAATACAGGGACCTGGTGCAACGGATGCCACAAGGTCCCCAAAGGACCTTCCGCAGGTTTTGAATTCAGAGTTGTCCTTCTCCTAGACCAGTTGCCATCCAAGGCTATAGAACCCAGTCTGTCCTGCTATTTACCCATAGCTGGAGGGAGAAGAAGAGGATTCACACCTTTCCCAAGGGTATTAGCACGTAAGTGAATGTAATGTAATGTAATATATATATATATATATATATATATATATATATATATATATATATATATATATATATATATATATGGTTTATACGTTATTTTTAGAGATACAAATATTTTCAGTAAATGTTCTGTTTATAATGAACAGTATTAACAACATTTACCGGGCTGAATGTCCGGGAAATTTCATAGAAAGTATGTGTCCTACGACAGGAATCGGACCTGTTTCCTACACTGAACCGTCATGTAGTCTGACGTGTTATACCATTTCGCTATTTAGCTACAGATATACATGCAATAATAATAATAACAATAAAGTTATTGGTCAGAGTTGAATTAGACTAGGAAACAGTAGTATTAAAAAGTGCTCAATACACATCGAAAGATAACGTATATTCATGTATTTTACCTGTATTTAAGTATAAAAAAATTAGAAGATATATATATATATATATATATATATATATATAGCATAATGAGAAGCCACGTACACTTTCTTGATATGTATTAATGTATATACATATATATATATATATATATATATATATATATATATATGTGTGTGTGTGTGTGTGTGTGTATTTAGGCAGCAATCCTTCTTTCATGCACATTTCATTAAAAACGGCAGACAAGGTGCTTTTATTTAGTTTTTTATGCAATTTCTCATGCGATCTCAAATCTTTTTTCTTTTCGGATGATAAATTATATAAAAACTGTCTGAATGTTCTTTTTATCTGAGCGCTTTCGGCTATACATTTAACCATTTTCAAGGATTATATTTTAACTGTTAAAATTAGAAATAGTTTGTTGTATGTATGTTTTATAAAATGTTAAAATTATTAAGTGTTGGTTTGTTGGTTTTTATTTATAAGGCTTCCATTATTTTTAGCCTTTTTTTGCATGTAGATGATGCTATTATATTAGTGTTGTCGACAAGTATGATCCGAATAGTGTCCGGTAGGTCTCCATGAATATTTAAATGAGATCTAATTGAGCTATTGTCAGAAAGGTGTAGAGTTAGTCTGCGTATTAAACAATTTTTAGTGTGGCCTATATAATTATTTACGACAGTTGATTGTTGAGGAATACAATTCCTTAATGGGGATTTGAATTCGTAAATAATATTTGCTCTATTTAACTTTGTTCTAGGAGGTGAATTATTATTTTTAACTATAAGGTTAGAGGTTTTAAATGTTTTATAATAAATAATAAATCTATTTTTTTGCCATTGTCAACTGGTGTTATGCATTTTTTTTATAATGTTATTAATTCTGCATTCATCCTGTTTATAATTTTCGTTCATCTGATTTTTATAAAAAATATAAATATTATTGTTTATGTTTCTATTCTCGCCGTTGCTATTAGCAACCTTAGACAGGAAACGCCTAAAGTGGAAGTCCATCAATTGATTAGGAAATCCGTTATTAATCAGCGTTTGCTTTACATTTTTATAAACTGTTTTGTAAAACATACATACAACAAACTATTTCTAATTTTAACAGTTAAAATATGATCCTTGAAAATGGCTAAATGTATAGCCGAAAGCGCTCGGAGATAAAGAACATTCGGACAGTTTTTATAGAATTTATCATCCGAAAAGAAAAAAAAATATTAGATCGCATGAGAAATTGTATAAAAACTAAATAAAAGCACCGTGTCTGTCGTTTTTAATGGAATGTGCATGCATATATATATATATATATATATATATATATATATATATATATATATATATATATATATATATATATATATATGGGATAACGATATATAAATTAAAGAACAGTTTAAGAGGGAAGATGCATGTGTATAAGGCTATAGAACCCGGTCTGTCCTACTATTTACCAATAGCTGTGGGGTGGGGGGAGAGAATTCATACATTCCCAAGATTATTAGCACGTAAGTGAATGTAATAGATTCGACTGGGATTTGAACTCGGCTCTCCGATTTCTCAATACGGGCTGCTATCCATTACTCCCCCGTGCCGCGATTGCACATGTACGTGAACGAGAGATACTGGGAATTTTAATTATTCGGACTATTGTCCTCATCTTTGACACCATATTTATCACAACGTTGTACGCTCCGGACTTCTTCAGGTGGTTGGAATGTCGAACTGAACCCTTTATTTCGCTCACTGGGGTAGACTGTTCTAGTTCCACGTGCCATGTCTAATGGATGTCAGTTATCAGTTATCTCCAGTTCATTCCCCTCGCCAAGTTCTTCACTGCCTTAACCGGGTATTGAACTCACACTTAATGGGGCCTGTCACTGGATCTAACCAACGCCTTTATCCACTGTGCCATGTGTCCTTGAACCAAGCCAATTTCATTTTGATTCTCTTTTTTTCTTCTTCTTTTCACCATCTTTTTTTATTAAATATCTCAGATTGTGATAAGCGAAGATCTGCCAAGAATGGTGAAATTTCGTAGGAAACTTGACGCAAATATACTGTGGATGAACTATGACGGGATGTTCCGTTCTAAAGAAATTGTTCTGTTTCCAGTGGCAAATCTTTCCTAAAGCGAACAGACATTTCGAAATCTCATGAACACTCATACACATCGATTATTTCATTTAAACGCTTTGTTAACTGAAAAAGAGGAGGGTATTGATTAAATTAAACATTATTCTCAGAGACGACCACACAGTATATGGACTCCTAGGCGTCGAGCAAAGCTTGGCAAGGTAGTCTGGTTGGCCATTGCGAACTACATTCCACAATTTCACGGATAAGACCCACGGATAAGATGCCACGCACATTTTAACAAGTCACTCCATTCGCGTTCTGTTGGTGAGATGTAAGTTCCACTGCAGCAGCTTCTTTCCACGAACCGATTCCCAAGAGGATACTTTCAATCACTACAAACTTAGCCTGTTCAAGTCAACGGTTAACCGTTATCTACCCACATATCTTCATAAACTGGGCCTCTTAAACTGTAACCCTCTACCTTGAGTAGCTCTCGGGCCTTGCACAGGCTGAATATCATTGTAAATAAAAAGTAAAAATGTTTTGTCAACATAAAAATGGCTACTAAGATTTGAACAATCTAATTATAGCATTGACAAGAAAATATCAGAACCATTTGAATTCTGTAATTTCTGTGAAAACCTTTGGCCGACAACGAATTGATACGGTGATCGATTACTGGAAACTAACTTCGATTCAGTTGCATAATAGATCAGACGAGAAAAGGGGGGATATATTGAAAAGGTTAATTTGTTCTATTGAAATTTTGGCTTGTCAAGGATTATCATTTCGAGGAAACAGTGTGTCGTGTTCTGTGTCATTTCTGAGTTATCACGCTACTACATAAAACGGTATCACCGAAAAGAGTATTTTATTTTGGGTATTCGTTTTATTAATAGTGGCAGCTTGACAGTAGTAGGACTGACGCCACAGGAGCGCATGTCGCACGTTGGCTAAGCGGGTGGTATTAGCCGGTCGCAAACGTGGCTGTGGGAGGCATATCGACGCTTCAGAATTCTTGAGGCCCTCTGTTGAATTCGCACCGTTTTGGACTTATATTCCAAACCCAGACAAAGGCAATCCATCACTGTCATAATGACCCGCCCACGAATCACTCTAGCCAATCGCTGACCATTCTGGGTCCGGCTTTTGCATTCCGCAACAAATTGATCAATTTTTTGGTTATATGTGAAGCAGTAGTGGAATACGTCGATTGTTTATCCTGGTGCCGAAGAAGTCATTTAACACACGCACACACACACACACACACACACACACACACACACACACACACACACACACACACACACATATATATATATATATATATATATATATATATATATATTAAAACATGTCTCATTAAATAATTTAGACAAGGTTTGTCCATTTATTTTTAATAGGATCCTCACGTAAATAACGACAAATTTCTTAGTATCTTTATTAAAGGAAGAAAGAAAATTACCATGTTGATGCATATTCATTTTATTCAAAGTACTTTCGACATTAGTACAATGTCGTCATCAGGTCTTGTTTTTTTTCTAACACAAAGATATATGTATATATATATATATGAGATAACGATATATAAATTTTTATATATCAAAACAATATTGGGGAAAAAGTATGGCAAAGCGGAAAAAGTTTTCGTGTGAGGCGTTTCGCACTTCAGGACGACATCGGACTAAAATCGTCATGTTGCTGCGACTGCACATGCGCACGAACGATGGCTGAGAATTAAAAAAAAATAATTTAGATTTTTTTTTCTTTCCATCACTTTTGTTATTAGATTTCCAAAACTGCGATACTAGAATGTTTGAAGGTGACAGTAAAGCAATGATGAAAAAAACATCATTTGTTGCTGTTATGTTTGTTGAGACAACGGATTTTCGAATGGAATCTCAATTGTCTCACATTTTGCAATTTGTTGTTGAAAAGGAAGTCTCAGATTTCTTAATGTATTCAACTGCGGCCAAAATTAAAAGCACAAACTTATGGCAAAGAGAGCGTGATGGCTGGATATTTTTTTTACAATATAGTTCACTCTGTACAAAGCCCGGGTAAGATTCGAGATAGAGGGTTACATTAGGAGGCAATTTGTATGGCTAGGAGAGGAATGTAACTATTAACCCTAGAGTTGAACAGTTTAAGATTGTAGTGATCGGGGAAACATCCACTTGGGAGTCGGTTCCACAAATCATGTATAGGGTTACAGGATAAGAGGCATTTTATGCTGATAAGAAGGGAAGATAACAGTTGACCCTAGAGTTGAACAGTTTAAGTTTGTAGTGATCGGGGAAACATCCACTTGGGAGTCGGTTCCACAAATCATGTATAGCGTTACAGGATAAGAGACAGTTTATGCTGATAGGAAGGGAAGATAACGGTTGACCCTAGAGTTGAACAGTTTAAGATTGTAGTGATCGGGGAAACATCCACTTGGGAGTTGGTTCCGCAGAGCAGCGGTTCTCGGGAAGAAGGTGTTCATACTTACTTCTCGCCGATGACATACTTATGGAATGTGGGTGGTTTGCTGGAATGTGGGTGACATGGCAAATTCTAGCCGTGATGGTTAGACCTGGTGGAACCAAGGAATGTCGCTCATCCGAGCACTTTCCTTGGTAGTAGCAATAGAGCCTGTGAGAGAAAGGTTGGGGTGGATGCAAAATAATTCGTCACCAACAAGGATTCGAAGACTCTTTTGGAGTCTATCTAGACTGGAACACGTGGTCTGGGCAGTTTCTGTCCAAATATGGCAACAGTACTCCATTCTCGGCTTGATCTGGCTCTTATAAAGATGGAGGTTTGCACGTGGAGTCGAGTCGGGTACTTACTGTAGCGGTATAGGGAGCCAACCATTTTACCTGCATCTTTGGCGATGTCTCGTATATACGAGTTCCACTTGAGGTCAGGTGTGAGTTTAAGGCCCAATAGTCTCTCAAGGCACGGTGCCTCCCCGAGAGAACATCCGTTCATCATGACTGTCGGTAGTTCCGGGTCCGATCGATGATGGCGGAATGTGACTAGTTTTTAAATGAATGCAAGCAAGAATAAAGTAGATTTTTGGTTCGAACGTCATATTCGGGCATTCACTTAAATTGATATTCTCTCAATTGGTTACAAGTATTTCTCAAAGTCGATGCTACGAATAGCACAACGGGATGAAATCGTTGGAAGGTGATTTACAAAGTTACCTCAGACACATTGGAATGAAAAGCTGTGGATATCAACACAGAGTCCTGCGAGAGCCTGGTAGCCATATGATCCGAATGGAGAGGAACCCTGACCAAACACCTCAAGTCAGGAGAGGAGAAGCTGACACAAAATCGCCACGTAAAGGCGGGCCCGCAGAAAGCAAAGTGACAGCTCTAACAGATTAGAGACAGAACACACATGCAACAGAGATTGCCTCTCCTGCATCGGCCTGTACAGTCACAGACGTCGATGCTGCAGCCAAGCAGACAACTAGGATGCTACCCATCGTCAACCCCGACGGAGGCCTACTATACTATTGGAATTATTAATCTCGACACGTATACATTTTTGTCCGACCAAATCACTGAGCTACTTTCAACCATATTAAAACATCCAGAAGATTGTAGAGCTCCAGAATTAGCCCAAACAAGGGTATTTTTTGCAATCTAGAAGGTTTTATTTAAGCTCAAATGTTTATTAGTGGTTTTTAAAACAATACTGTTTTTGATTCGATTCTTAAAATGTTCGCTTGATAATTCGAGGCGTGCTTGTGATGGGCGCGTGACCGAGTGGTTAGAACGTTTGCTTTCTGACCATGAGACCTGAGTTCGAATCTCACCAGAGTCGATTTGTCAGGAAGGTTAGTTATCGGTCTGGGAGAGGAGATCCTAGCGTGCGGACACATTTGGAAAGTGTCAGAAAACCATACCAAGGCTTGACCCGAGTGAAATTGACACAAGCCTTGTAAGTGAAATTGGGGATGTCGGTGGCTGTGCTAGCACGAAGCCACAAGTCATCGTGACCGAGCGTGCTGGCCGTGTTCAGATTTTCATCTGCAACTATAGAAATTGTAACTAAGGTCCTCTCAGCATAGTTGCAGTACAAACTACAGGCGGGATCTGTGGGTGTTGAACAAGCACAAATGTTCCTGAGCAGGCGTCTGCAATAGGGATAAGCTAGCCTCTCTAGTAAACTGGCATACTCGGATAAAAGTGGCTGCGACATTTTTTTATATTTTTAAGAACTTAAGAAAAAACAGTCTGAGGAATTTTACTATCGTGGTCTGTATAGTGTCCCTAAACCACCAGACAAACGTGATCAAGAACCAGAAGCTGTCTTAAGAACTTTGTCTATCAGCATTTTGAATGAAATTACTGTTCAAAATGAGCAAAGATTTAAAACAATGGAAGAGTTTAGATTTGTTGAATTGTTGAAACTGAATCTTTTTCACGCTCACGAAAATTTTTTTTCGATGGATGTAATCTATAAAACACAGGTACACGTCTTTCTGCACCTGTATTGCTTATTCTGAGCCTAAATATTACATTCCTTGTTCCAGTTCTTGTTCTATTTCCGGTCTGATTCTGTTGCAGGCTCTATTGATCAGGAAGTTTTGTTATATGACTCTTATATAGGCTGACTGTCCGATGAAGCTCCCATTCTTTTGCAACTGCCTTTTAAAGCAGTGCTATGAAGATAAATCTGCTTAGGTCTTCCGGTATTTCACCACGGTTGTATATTTAATTTCTCAAAGTATAGACTACGTAATTTGGTCTTCAAGCCAATGAACAAAGACCTTTTGAAGAAGATGAAGTTAGAGCGTGGTGGTGAAACACCTTATAACAAAGTGATCGGTGAATTTAGCCAAAAAGAAACGAAGAACTGAACTGATTTTCAGCAAATTTTTAAAAAATCATTATTTGTAGGTTTTGTTATTTTTCTCAGATTGAACAGTTGAAATGAATACATGCAAGATTTCACAGCTCTAGCATCACTCCTTCATAGTCAGCCTATGAACTTTTCAGCCCACCCTCGTACCTGGAAAGAAGCAATGCAGTTATTAATAAGAAGAGTTGAAATGAATACATACAAGATTTCACAGCTCTAGCATCACTCCTTCATAGTCAGCCTATGAACTTTTCAGCCAACCCTGGTCTCTTTTACGAATTTTCCATATGTAAATAGAATGCTACACTATAAATATTAGGGCATTACAAAGGTCAGTTTTTAATTTGTGCCTTATTAATACGAATGTGTATATATTGACAATATATTTTTCTTTTAAACACATTACCCAAAACAATTTCTATAGTAAAACAATTGATAACGATTTTCCCCCAGTAAATCATTTAAAATGATTCATCATCGTAAAATTAAGCAAAGTAATTCGTTACACTGTATTATTGCCATTGTCTTTCTGATTCTGCGTAAACAGTTTCTAGGGGAACATTATTATAAAATAAAATTAAATGCAAATTAATTTCTACAGACATCTTACAAATCATTTGCGCAGCCTAATTTTTCTATAGAAAAGAATTTGGCCTACAAACTTTTCTCGTAATTTGTTGAGGGAAAGACGCTATCAGCGGCAGAAATAATAGAAAAGAAAAGAGAAAGAAACATTGATTGGGAAGAGTACAAGTTGTTTAGCCTGTGAAAACCATCAGCGTCCCAATATGACTAGCCAATACTTCGCCTCGCCATAAAGATCACTATAGTCACCGTGTACAAGCATTAATATTGATTGTGCCATTACGAGGTTTCCGCGCGTGACTTTGATGGGAACACGGAGATTACCGGACATTCCCGAATTCGGTGGTGTGATGAAGATATCACTATAATTGAAGGGGAATGGTAGCCTCCATCGATCGTGAAGGTATCGATTAAGTACCTACTGACTATTATCAGTCAATCAGAACAAGGGTTGAAATCGAGCAAGTTATGGATGGTTTTATTAATGGAATTTAGTGGCTTTAAAAAAAAACAGGAGATATTCAGGGGCGGAAATAGAAACCAAAATTTCAAACTGGAAATCTTTTACAATGAAATATTGCAGTACAATTACAATTTATGCTAAAATTATTTCATAATGCATTTTATAATAAAATCATTTCATAATTCATTCTTATAGTAAATAATTTTATAATGCAGATTGATAGCAACATAAATAACTTTTCATATTTTTAAAAGGAAAAGTATTTCATCATAGAATTTACGCGAAAAATATTTCTAAAGACATTTTTATAGAAAAACCTATATGTAGCATTGTAAAAATAAAATCATTTCTCAATCAATTTTCATAATAAAATAATTTCTTCATGCGATTTTATAGTATAATTATTTTACTTTAGACATTTCTGTAGTAAAACTATTTCAAAATCCAGTCGTATAATAAAAGCTATTTATAATGGACTTATAGAAAAATCATTTCATATTGGATTTTTATATTAAAATATATAATTTATTTTATAAAATAATTTCATAGTGTATGTTATAGGAGACTGATTTTCCAATGTGTTTTCATAGTAAAAATATTTCGAATAAGATTTTTATATTAAAACCATTTCCCAACGCTTTTTTATAGTAAAATCATTTCCCAATGCATTTTTATAGTAAAATCCTTTGCCAATGCATTTTTATAGTAAAATCCTTTCCCAATGCATTTTATATTAAAATCCTTTCCCAATGCATTTTTATAGTAAAATCCTTTCCCAATGCATTTTTATAGTAAAATCCTCTCCCAATGCATTTTTATAGTAAAATCCTTTCCCAATGCATTTTTATAGTAAAATCCTTTCCCAATGCATTTTTATAGTAAAATCCTTTCCCAATGCATTTTTATAGTAAAATCCTTTCCCAATGCATTTTTATATTAAAATCCTTTCCCAATGCATTTTTATAATAAAATCCTTTGCCAATGCATTTTTATAGTAAAATCCTTTGCCAATGCATTTTTATAGTAAAATCCTTTCTCAATGCATTTTTATAGTAAAATCATTTCCCAATGCATTTTTATAGTAAAATCATTTCCCAATGCATTTTTATAGTAAAATCCTTTCCCAGTGCATTTTTATAGTAAAATCCTTTCCCAATGCATTTTTATAGTAAAATCATTTCTCAATGCATTTTTATATTAAAATCCTTTCCCAATGCATTTTTATAGTAAAATCCTTTCCCAATGCATTTTTATAGTAAAATCATTTCCCAATGCATTTTTATAGTAAAATCCTTTCCCAGTGCATTTTTATAGTAAAATCATTTCCCAATGCATTTTTATATTAAAATCCTTTCCCAATGCATTTTTATAGTAAAATCCTTTGCCAATGCATTTTTATAGTAAAATCCTTTCCCAGTGCATTTTTATAGTAAAATCCTTTCCCAATGCATTTTTATAGTAAAATCATTTCCCAATGCATTTTTATAGTAAAATCCTTTCCCAATGCATTTTTATAGTAAAATCCTTTGCCAATGCATTTTTATAGTAAAATCCTTTCCCAATGCATTTTTATATTAAAATCCTTTCCCAATGCATTTTTATAGTAAAATCCTTTCCCAATGCATTTTTATATTAAAATCCTTTCCCAATGCATTTTTATAGTAAAATCCTTTGCCAATGCATTTTTATAGTAAAATCCTTTCCCAGTGCATTTTTATAGTAAAATCCTTTCCCAATGCATTTTTATAGTAAAATCCTTTCCCAATGCATTTTTATAGTAAAATCATTTTCCAATGCATTTTTATATTAAAATCATTTCCCAATGCATTTTTATAGTAAAATCCTTTCCCAATGCATTTTTATAGTAAAATCCTTTCCCAATGCATTTTTATAGTAAAATCCTTTCCCAATGCATTTTTATAGTAAAATCCTTTCCCAATGCATTTTTATATTAAAATCCTTTCCCAATGCATTTTTATAATAAAATCCTTTGCCAATGCATTTTTATAGTAAAATCCTTTGCCAATGCATTTTTATAGTAAAATCCTTTCTCAATGCATTTTTATAGTAAAATCATTTCCCAATGCATTTTTATAGTAAAATCATTTCCCAATGCATTTTTATAGTAAAATCCTTTCCCAGTGCATTTTTATAGTAAAATCCTTTCCCAATGCATTTTTATAGTAAAATCATTTCCCAATGCATTTTTATAATAAAATCCTTTCCCAATGCATTTTTATAATAAAATCCTTTCCCAATGCATTTTTATAATAAAATCCTTTCCTAATGCATTTTTATAGTAAAATCCTTTCCCAATGCATTTTTATAGAAAATCCTTTCCCAATGTTTTTTATATTAAAATCATTTCCCAATGCATTTTTATAATAAAATCCTTTCCTAATGCATTTTTATATTAAAATCCTTTCCCAATGCATTATTATATTAAAATCATTTCCCAATGCATTTTTATATTAAAATCCTTTCCCAATGCATTTTTATATTAAAATCATTTCCCAATGAATTTTTATAGTAAAATCATTTCCCAATGCATTTTTATATTAAAATCCTTTCCCAATGCATTTTTATAGTAAAATCCTTTCCTAATGCATTTTTATAGAAAATCCTTTCCAAATGTTTTTTATATTAAAATCATTTCCCAATGTATTTTTATAGTAAAATCATTTCCCAATGTATTTTTATATTAAAATCCTTTCCCAATGCATTTTTATAGTAAAATCCTTTCCCAATGCATTTTTATAGTAAAATCCTTTCCCAATGCATTTTTATATTAAAATCCTTTCCCAATGCATTTTTATAGTAAAATCCTTTCCCAATGCATTTTTATATTAAAATCCTTTCCCAATGCATTTTTATAGTAAAATCATTTCCCAATGCATTTTTATATTAAAATCCTTTCCCAATGCATTTTTATATTAAAATCATTTCCCAATGTATTTTTATAGTAAAATCATTTCCCAATGCATTTTTATATTAAAATCCTTTCCCAATGCATTTTTATATTAAAATCCTTTCCCAATGCATTTTTACAATAAAATCCTTTCCCAATGCATTTTTATAATAAAATCCTTTCCCAATGCAATTTTTATAATAAAATCCTTTCCCAATGCATTTTTATATTAAAATCATTTCCCAATGCATTTTTATAATAAAATCCTTTCCCAATGCATTTTTATAATAAAATCCTTTCCCAATGCATTTTTATAATAAAATCCTTTCCCAATGCATTTTTATAATAAAATCCTTTCCTAATGCATTTTTATAATAAAATCATTTCCCAATGCATTTTTATAATAAAATCCTTTCCCAATGCATTTTTATAATAAAATCCTTTCCCAATGCATTTTTATAATAAAATCCTTTCCTAATGCATTTTTATAGTAAAATCCTTTCCCAATGCATTTTTATAGAAAATCCTTTCCCAATGTTTTTTATATTAAAATCATTTCCCAATGCATTTTTATAATAAAATCCTTTCCTAATGCATTTTTATATTAAAATCCTTTCCCAATGCATTATTATATTAAAATCATTTCCCAATGCATTTTTATATTAAAATCCTTTCCCAATGCATTTTTATATTAAAATCATTTCCCAATGTATTTTTATAGTAAAATCATTTCCCAATGCATTTTTATATTAAAATCCTTTCCCAATGCATTTTTATAGTAAAATCCTTTCCCAATGCATTTTTATAGTAAAATCATTTCCCAATGCATTTTTATATTAAAATCCTTTCCCAATGCATTTTTATAGTAAAATCCTTTCCCAATGCATTTTTATATTAAAATCCTTTCCCAATGCATTTTTATAGTAAAATCATTTCCCAATGCATTTTTATATTAAAATCCTTTCCCAATGCATTTTTATATTAAAATCATTTCCCAATGTATTTTTATAGTAAAATCATTTCCCAATGCATTTTTATATTAAAATCCTTTCCCAATGCATTTTTATATTAAAATCCTTTCCCAATGCATTTTTATAGTAAAATCCTTTCCCAATGCATTTTTATATTAAAATCATTTCCCAATGCATTTTTATAATAAAATCCTTTCCCAATGCATTTTTATAATAAAATCCTTTCCCAATGCATTTTTATCATAAAATCCTTTCCCAATGCATTTTTATATTAAAATCCTTTCCCAATGCATTTTTATAGTAAAATCCTTTCCCAATGCATTTTTATAGAAAATCCTTTCCCAATGCATTTTTATAGAAAATCCTTTCCCAATGCATTTTTATAGTAAAATCATTTCCCAATGCATTTTTATAATAAAATCCTTTCCCAATGCATTTTTATAATAAAATCCTTTCCCAATGCATTTTTATATTAAAATCATTTCCCAATGCATTTTTATAATAAAATCCTTTCCCAATGCATTTTTATAATAAAATCCTTTCCCAATGCATTTTTATAATAAAATCCTTTCCTAATGCATTTTTATAATAAAATCCTTTCCCAATGCATTTTTATATTAAAATCATTTCCCAATGCATTTTTATAATAAAATCCTTTCCCAATGCATTTTTATAATAAAATCCTTTCCCAATGCATTTTTATAATAAAATCCTTTCCTAATGCATTTTTATATTAAAATCCTTTCCCAATGCATTATTATATTAAAATCATTTCCCAATGCATTTTTATAGTAAAATCATTTCCCAATGTATTTTTATAGTAAAATCCTTTCCCAATGCATTTTTATAGTAAAATCCTTTCCCAATGCATTTTTATAGTAAAATCATTTCCCAATGCATTTTTATAGTAAAATCCTTTCCCAATGCATTTTTATAGTAAAATCCTTTCCCAATGCATTTTTATAGTAAAATCATTTCCCAATGCATTTTTATATTAAAATCCTTTCCCAATGCATTTTTATATTAAAATCCTTTCCTAATGCATTTTTATAGAAAATCCTTTCCCAATGTTTTTTATAGTAAAATCATTTCCCAATGCATTTTTATAGTAAAATCCTTTCCCAATGCATTTTTATAGTAAAATCCTTTCCCAATGCATTTTTATAGTAAAATCCTTTCCCAATGTTTTTTATATTAAAATCATTTCCCAATGCATTTTTATAGTAAAATCCTTTCCCAATGCATTTTTATATTAAAATCCTTTCCCAATGCATTTTTATATTAAAATCCTTTCCCAATGCATTTTTATAGTAAAATCCTTTCCCAATGCATTTTTATATTAAAATCCTTTCCCAATGCATTTTTATAGTAAAATCATTTCCCAATGCATTTTTATATTAAAATCCTTTCCCAATGCATTTTTATATTAAAATCATTTCCCAATGTATTTTTATAGTAAAATCATTTCCCAATGCATTTTTATATTAAAATCCTTTCCCAATGCATTTTTATATTAAAATCCTTTCCCAATGCATTTTTATAGTAAAATCCTTTCCCAATGCATTTTTATATTAAAATCATTTCCCAATGCATTTTTATAATAAAATCCTTTCCCAATGCATTTTTATAATAAAATCCTTTCCCAATGCATTTTTATAATAAAATCCTTTCCCAATGCATTTTTATATTAAAATCCTTTCCCAATGCATTTTTATAGTAAAATCCTTTCCCAATGCATTTTTATAGAAAATCCTTTCCCAATGCATTTTTATAGAAAATCCTTTCCCAATGCATTTTTATAGTAAAATCATTTCCCAATGCATTTTTATAATAAAATCCTTTCCCAATGCATTTTTATAATAAAATCCTTTCCCAATGCATTTTTATATTAAAATCATTTCCCAATGCATTTTTATAATAAAATCCTTTCCCAATGCATTTTTATAATAAAATCCTTTCCCAATGCATTTTTATAATAAAATCCTTTCCTAATGCATTTTTATAATAAAATCCTTTCCCAATGCATTTTTATATTAAAATCCTTTCCCAATGCATTTTTATAATAAAATCCTTTCCCAATGCATTTTTATAATAAAATCCTTTCCCAATGCATTTTTATAATAAAATCCTTTCCTAATGCATTTTTATATTAAAATCCTTTCCCAATGCATTATTATATTAAAATCATTTCCCAATGCATTTTTATAGTAAAATCATTTCCCAATGTATTTTTATAGTAAAATCCTTTCCCAATGCATTTTTATAGTAAAATCCTTTCCCAATGCATTTTTATAGTAAAATCATTTCCCAATGCATTTTTATAGTAAAATCCTTTCCCAATGCATTTTTATAGTAAAATCCTTTCCCAATGCATTTTTATAGTAAAATCATTTCCCAATGCATTTTTATATTAAAATCCTTTCCCAATGCATTTTTATAGTAAAATCCTTTCCTAATGCATTTTTATAGAAAATCCTTTCCCAATGTTTTTTATAGTAAAATCATTTCCCAATGCATTTTTATAGTAAAATCCTTTCCCAATGCATTTTTATAGTAAAATCATTTCCCAATGCATTTTTATAGTAAAATCCTTTCCCAATGCATTTTTATAGTAAAATCCTTTCCCAATGCATTTTTATAGTAAAATCATTTCCCAATGCATTTTTATATTAAAATCCTTTCCCAATGCATTTTTATAGTAAAATCCTTTCCTAATGCATTTTTATAGAAAATCCTTTCCCAATGTTTTTTATATTAAAATCATTTCCCAATGCATTTTTATAGTAAAATCCTTTCCCAATGCATTTTTATATTAAAATCCTTTCCCAATGCATTTTTATATTAAAATCCTTTCCCAATGCCTTTTTATATTAAAATCATTTCCCAATGCATTTTTATAGTAAAATCATTTCCCAATGCATTTTTATATTAAAATCCTTTCCCAATGCATTTTTATATTAAAATCCTTTCCCAATGCATTTTTATATTAAAATCCTTTCCCAATGCCTTTTTATATTAAAATCATTTCCCAATGCATTTTTATAATAAAATCCTTTCCCAATGCATTTTTATATTAAAATCCTTTCCCAATACATTTTTATAGTAAAATCATTTCCCAATGCATTTTTATAGTAAAATCCTTTCCCAATGCATTTTTATAGTAAAATCCTTTCCCAATGCATTTTTATATTAAAATCCTTTCCCAATGCATTTTTATAGTAAAATCCTTTCCCAATGCATTTTTATATTAAAATCCTTTCCCAATGCATTTTTATAGTAAAATCCTTTCCCAATGCATTTTTATATTAAAATCCTTTCCCAATGCATTTTTATACTAAAATCCTTTCCCAATGCATTTTTTTATTCAAATCGTTTCCCAATACATTTTTATAGTAAAATCGTTTCAAAATGCGTTTTTATAGTAAAATCATTTCCCAATGCATTTTTATATTAAAATCATTTATTATGCACTTCCCATAAAATTTCGTCTCAGTAATTTATTTTCTATTTGAATTAAAATACTATTTTTAAATCAAAAGTATGGTCATTATGCTGAGCAAATAATATACTGAACGTTTTTTTTGTACAAGATCCTTTTTGTGTTCATATAATGTTTTATTTAAATTTCTTGACGTTTCTTTTGTAATACTAGTGGCAGTCATTACAGGTAATAGTGTCAATTCCTCCTTCAACCTTTAGCTTTTTATTATTTCATTTTGTATTAATTAAATAATTCTCCAGTTTATTTTGTCAGTAAATAATTACGTCTTGTAATGAAGTAGTAGTTATAAAATCCATGTTAAATTTAGATAAATTCTCTTCAATTATATTTGTGATAAGTTTGGTTGGTAGAACAATATATTTTTGTTCGTTGGTTGTCAAAATGGTCCACGTTTATATTTTGAAATATTCTACAAGTCTTTTGTTTCGCATAGAATATAAAATAAGCTTCATAGTATTTTCAATTTATTTCTACTTTTCATATAAATTTTGAGGGTTGGAAATTTTGGGCTATCTATCTATCTATCTATCTATCTATCTATCTATCTGTGTGTCTATATATATATATATATATATATATATATATATATATATATATATATATATATAATAAAGGGTGTTCCAACAAATTGGACCGATTTTAAATGTGGATTAAGTTTAAGCGTCTAATGATTTTTTCTTTTGTCTTTCAGATTTAACAACTTATGTCTTTGGTAATTTCAGCCAATGAATCAACGTATTAAAGTTATCGAAGCCTATTACGAAAATGGACGTTCAAATTTATAAATAAACTGCCCAATGATTCCACTAGCAAAAAATGCACACCAAACAATGACCTTTTATGGATTCAGTGGCTTTTCAACAGTCTTCCTTGGATTTTCATTAGCCCAAATGTGACAAATCTGTTTATTAACGAATCCACCAAGATGAAAATGGGCTTCACTATTAAAAAGAGGATATTTTTGCGAAAAATCTTCATCGGCCTCTCTTTGCTCGTGCACCCAATTAACGAATATACGGCGCTCCAAATGCTCAGTAGATTTCAGTTCTTGTGTCAATTGAATTTTGTAAACGTGTAGAGACAATTTTTTGTTCAGAGGTTTAATTCCTGCGCGCGATGGCGAATAAAGGTGTCTGGATTTTCGGCCGCATTCTTGTGCACTGAAGCAATGTTTTCAGCTGAACTGCGTAGTCGAGCAGACAATGGTGTTTTCACATCTGCCACCGACCCAGTTTGTTTGAAGTTACGAACAATTTTTCCAATTGCATTCTCGAAACTTTAACACGTTGTTTGATTGTTAATCTTTCCATGGTTGAAATTGCCAAAGACTTAAGTTGTTAAATCTGAAAGAAAAAGAAAAAATATCATTAGACGCTTAAACTTAATTCACGTTTAAAATCGGTCTAAGTTATTGGAACACCCTATAGTTAAACAATTAATAGTTAATAAAGAGAAAGTGGAGAGCCATGATCGCCTACAGGTTGAAGTGGCTTTGATAAAGAAAATGTAGAAGGAAGAAAGGTACGCTAAAAATGACAGAAAATTTCGGAACAAAAAATGTCTTTTTTTTTTATAAAGTTAGAATAGACAGAGAAAAAAAGAAACGAGATTTTTGGTCATTGAATTTTATTCCCAACATGGTCGGTACGAAAAGCCAAAACATTGATTTTGAAGACCAGACACTATCTGCAAACTCACACTGCCCTTCGGTCCGCATCGTTCTGAACTTAGATCAGCTCTAAAATAAGTATATGCTACAATTTATATGCGGAAATAAATCGATTTCTTTTCCTCCTGACTCAAATAAAAGACTATCAGAAGTATCCCATGATCCTCTTCTAAATAGCAATGATACATTGCAAAATTCCGTGTCTCACGACAGAATATCAAGATGACAATTACATAATGATGGAAGGACTCTTTTTTACGAGATAACTAAATGTTAACAGCAAAGATAACCCATGTCCACTCAATGGAGCCGATAATAAACTAACAGCATCGACTGAATAGGAAT
>OZ038519.1:9124066-9186566 GCA_964036315.1 Acanthosepion esculentum | reverse complement strand
TTTGTTAATTTGTTCGTTTATTTATTTATTTGTTTGTATTAATTTATTTTACTTGTTTTTGTTTATTTATTTTGATTTATTTTTCAATTTCTATTTTTAATTAGCGTAGTGAAAATTTGTTTTCGTGTCTGCATTTTGAGATAAGTTCTGATCATTTATTTAGTAGTTTGTCGTGGTTTGGGAACGTAATTATGGCTAGTTTGTTACTCCAGGTAGAGTTTACAGTTTTTGGATTCATTGTTGTAGGTTGATGTTCTTTTCCTTATTTTGCATCATATTTTTAGCGTGATTTGTTTTTTGTTTTTAATCTTCCAGATGTCTACTTTTATATTTACATACACTCTATCCCTGATATTAACAACTTTAACCCATAAATATAGCACACCTTAAAACTATATTTTATCATATATATATATATACATATATATATTTGAGATGGAACAAATACATCGAGTCAGTTGCATCATCCACCGCAAGGAAAGTTGGTTCCCTGTGCCGAGCCAGGAAATTTTTCTCCCCAAAATCGATCCTCCAAGTCTATAAATCGATCATTCGCCCTTGCATGGAGTATTGCTGCCATATATGGTCTGGAGCCCCTGCTGTTTGCCTCAGGGTTCTTGATAAGATCCAGAGACGGATATGCAATGTGATTGGCTCTGATCTGTCATCTCGTCTGCAGTCGCTCTCTTACAGACGCGATATTGCCTCGCTCTGTCTTTTTTACAAATACTTTCACGGTAATTGCTCCGAGGAGCTGCTTTCGCTTGTCCCTAGGCCTCATGAATTTAAACGTCCTACGAGGCTGTCATCCCGTTCCCACCCCTACACCGTTGAAACTGTTAGATGTAGACGTCTCTTCTACTCCAATAGCTTCATGTCTCGCACATCTCGCCTATGGAACTCCCTTCCCTATTATTATTTCCCTGACAAATACAATCTCCAACGGTTTAAGTGTAGCGTCAATCGACATCTCCAGTTGCCTTGATCTATCCACTTCCCTTCTCCACATCCTTTCATCTTTCATTCCTATCTGCTCTCGCTCCAAATCTTCTGTAACCCCCTTGCCTTGATCGACCCACTGTCTTTCTCTTTCTCCACATCCTCTCCTTTACCACTCCTATCTGCTCTTCCTCCAACCCTTCTATAACCCCTTGCGTGATAGTGGCCTCCAGCCTTGCTTGGGGTGATACGCTTAAAAAAATAAAATATATATATATATATATATATATATATATATATATATATATAGGTATAGGGTTAGGTAAATGAAATAACTAGATATTAGTAACCGTAATCGCGCGTGTTAGTGTACATACCCAGGTAAGCAAATAAATAATTATCAAATTTTCCCAAGAGCTGTAGACATAATAGTGCTCGGTGTGGTTAGACAGAGCTAAGAAATATATGTTATTAAATATACATATACCTACGTTTGGTGTGCGACTTAAGTTTCGTTGGTTACCCAACTCGTCGGGCACAAGATATAACTATAGCCAACGAAACTTAAATTGTACACCAAACTTATGTGTATGTATATTTATTAATATATATATATGTATATATATATATATGTGTGTGTGTGTGTGATTACATAAAAATGAAAGTCACCTGCACCCCACTTATATGGCCATATATATATATATATATATATATATATATATATATATATATATATATATATATATATATATATATATTTAAAGACATTTATATATAATATGTTTATCGTTCTTTTTATAGATACAAGTATTTAAGCAAATGCTCTGTTTTATAATAAACAGTATTAAATAACCTTTACCGGCCTGAATGTCCGAGAAATTTTCATAGAAAATTTTCGCTCTCCGACAGGAATCGAACCTGTATCCTATTTCGCGTGATGTGCCTTAACCTTTCGGCCACAGAGCAGCGTCTGGTTAGCAAGGTCGATTTTACTATCTTTAAACTTAAATCTTCCATGAATCTCTTCTATTCATATCTGCTCAAGCGCATCAAATGTAAACAAAGGCGTCATATATTTTTGAATTGGACATAGTCCGACAATTTATTTATAGACATTTATATTATGTTTAACGTTCTTTTTATAGATACAAGTATTTAAGCAAATGCTCTGTTTTATAATAAACAGTATTAAATAACATTTACCGGCCTGAATACAGCATTAACCGGCCTGAACAGAGCATTTGCTTAAATACTTGTATCTATAAAAAGAACGCTAAACATAATATATATAAATGTCTTTAAATAAATTTATGGTCATATAAATATATATATATATGGTCATATATATATATATATATATATATGGTCATATATATATATATATATATATATATATATATATATATATATATATATATATATATATATGACAATATCGTCCAGGAATGTAGACAAACCCGACCCCGTGTATACGGAGTCTACGGGAAATTTTTGCCTAACCCTACGGGCTCGGTTTAGCCCCACACAAAAATTGTCCCTGTGCCACATTCTCCTTCGTGGGGAGGTTGGGTAAATAATCTATCGTTGGAGATTCACTGTGTAGTTCACTTGATTCACTTCTAGCAGTTGACTACTTCTACACGGCTCTCGCGAGTTTTATACGTGTTGTTCTTGTACTAAGTATTATCGTTCATTACCACTCTTCGTTTGATTACTCTATTCATTAACCTTCCCTAGGTTACAACACTTATACATCCGCATGAATAATTCTACTCTACTTATATTTAAGCGTGACATTTCTCTCTTTTTATGAAAGAGGACGTCATTTTCTAAATTTTAGGACTTAGAGTTGTAATGTTTGTTTATATTTGACTATTGGTTCAAAATCGTCGATTTCTTTCTCTATCATTTATAATTCATTTATTAACTGTAACGTGACATTTTTATGGACGAGAACGTATTTTTAAATTTGCTGGAAAAACGTCCGAGTCATAATTATATTTTGTTTTGCTTATTACTAATCAATTTGTTATATTATTTATCTATCAAATATTTTTATCAAAAATAATAATAAAATGTTCTCGTATATTTGATGATAATTTTATAATTTTATTCCTTTCTTAATTATTTTTATTATTATCATTTTTAAAATATATATAATATTACATGTGGTGCATTTGATGGCGAACTGTTTACTCCGACATGCAGTGTTAAATATATGTGTTTATGTGTGTATCTATACACTTTGTGTTGATAAAATACGTCATCCTGGGAGGGTAGATCACCTAACAGAAGGAAAACTCTGATTTTAAACCCCTATTGTCTTGCGGTCATGCCCAGTCATGGGAAAGTCTTCGGAAGAAAAATCCTGACGCCAAATTCGGAGCTGAAGACTCTAAGGCAGTCCGCGGAAATTCAAATTCCAAGTTGCTGCCTGACGCCGGATGGCTTGAAAAGACGTCTTTAGCCTCTGGTGGCAGTCTATCTAGAGGTGGTGTCTCGACAAAAACATCCAGATGTAGGGTTGGCGTCCCACATTTTGTATCAGTTAACGAAAAAAGTATTATGAAGTCCACTAAATGCACCAGAGTTCCAGTCACTGCTTACCCAGGTCCCAATTCAGATCTAGTTTCCCATGAAACGGATGATCAGTCACCTCTCAACTCTTTGGAGCGAGGTAATTTCGAAAGGGGAGACGCAGAAACAACAAACAAGAACTCTTCATCAAACTTCATGAAATGCAGAAGTTCCATTGTCTGCAGCTCTTTCAATTCCACGAACTTTGTCAAAGACCAACAAAAAACAAGGGTTTCTATTCTGCACAAAGCAAAATAAAATTGACATCTTTAGCACCGAGGGGCACATGTGGCATCACCCTGATACTGACCTGAATTTTAACAACCTTGATAAATACCAATTTATCATCGCATCAGGTACCAAAAACTCCCAAGGTTCCACAGTCGGCGGAGTTGGTGTACTCTCTTCTAAAGCCCCAGACAATTTTCTATGTGTTGAAAAAAAATAACTGATCGCATAATTTTTACTGAATTCAACAGTAACCCTCAAAGTATTACTGCCCAACTAACACAAGTAACGAAAACCTAGCAGACGACTTTTATTCCGGACTGAAGAAAGTAAAAGAAAGTGTCTGCTTCCACAACTTCCTCGTTATCTCAGGCAATTTCATTGGTAAAATATGGAAGAATGATGCTCTATTCACATATAATAAGGAAACTTACCGGAACGAGGAAAACCTGACAGACTTTGCAGACGCGTTCCAACGCCAACTTACAAACACGAAGTTCATGAAGCATCCAAACTATCTTTGGAAATTCCAAGATCCATCCGAACCTTGATCGCAAATTGATTACATCCTCATGAGAAACAAGTGGAAGAACAGTATTACTAAAACTGTTCGCCGTGAGCTTCATAAGGTTGCATATCATGGAAGAGCCGCCGTAAGGAAACCTCTTCTCTCCACTCGCAACATTCAGAAGAGGTTGAAGTGGTGCAGAGATCACAATGCCTGGTCTGCAGACCAATGGAAGCAAGTCATATTCTCAGACAAGTCCAGTTTTTCTCTTTTCCCAACTTCAGAGTGAGTTTATGTGTGGAGGCAGCCCAAAGAAGCTTACAACCCTGACTGCCTTCTTCCAACAGTGAAGCATGATGGTAGATCAGTGATAGTTTGGGCCGCTATATGATGGAAATGTCTCGGTCCAATAGTTGCACTGCATGGTAGAATCAACAGCGAAGATTTCCTGAACATTTTGGGAGATCATGTTCATCCAATAGCCCAGATTTTATTCCCTGATGGTGACTGTATCTTCCAAGATGATAATGCTCCAATACAAACCGCTCAAGTGGTTAAGAATTGGTATGAAGAGCATGAAAGTGAGCTAGAACACATGGAGTGGCCTCCCCAATCTCCAGATATCAATATTATTGAACATTTGTGGTGCATTTTGGAGCGACAGGTTAGGAGCCGCTATCCTCCACCGTCGTGTCTTAAAGAGCAGGTGTTAATGGAAGAATGGCTGAAAATTCCTCTGGATGAAGGCAGAAAGCTGTATGATTCCATTCCTAGACGTATTAAAGCTGTCTGTGAGACTAAAGGAGGACCAACTCCATATTAAATAAATTTTCTTTGAATTTAACAAGTGTTTCAATTATTTTGTCCAACCCCTGTATATATAATAAACAAATGAAGGCAGCTAGATTATATACGCAAAACACATTATTATAAAAAAAACATTATTAAGCATCCAAAACGTGTGTGAAGCTTTCAACATCCACCCGGACCTTGATCACAAATTGATTACATCCTCATGAGAAACAAGTGGAGGAACAGTATTCGTAAGGCCAGACATATTCGTCATTCCCTTCCGTCGGTTCACATCATAGAGTTGTTTCCATACATGTCATTCTTAGCCTAAGGTCCTCCAAACCGCTAATATGAAACAAGTCGATTGAACCGAGGTATCAGCAAACAGTACACCTTTGCTGTAGATATTAAGAATCATTATGAAATGCTCTCTGATTAATCTGATGACATTGGAACATGATACAACAACCTTATATCATCTACAGAAGAAACCACACTCTCAAAACTGCCAAAGAGGGAAAAGTTACATACCACCCACATCAGTGCAGATGTCCATGGGAGAAAGGCAAGAAAAAAATCCGCACAGAGTGAAAGCGAGTTATGAACAAAAGTTATTTAGAAATACTTTTAAAGACATCACTAAAGCATAAAGGATACTAGACGAGGTCCATGCCTGCGTAGACACAAAGAACATCCAAGGGGATACCGACAAGATTGTAAGACTGCAAACGGAAAGAACATGTTGCAGCCTGGAAAACAATAGATACACTCTCAGGAAGAAAATCAAAGGCTTCCATTCGGCTCAAAGACGGTTCCACTGAAAAGCGTAAAGCTAACTGGTTGGACCATTTTGAGAAAAACCTGGGAGAACCGCCACAAGCCAATGGTCTTCAACTCCTTCTACATCATATATGCAATTTTATGGACATAGACACCAACCCATTCACGCTCCATGAACTCAAAACAACACGTATCTCCAGGTTTTGACAACATAACAACATTATTGTGGAAAGATCCAATATTTCATCACTTCCTCTTAGAGTTTGGCAACCACGCATTTATATCCCATTCGCCGATTTCATCTTGGCTAAAGAGTGGAATATTCCCTGTTTAAAAATAAAGGACAAGTGCGACAAATTATAGTATAACGCCCATGCCAATTGCAGCAAAAGTTTACAATAAACTAATGCGAAACAGGATTATACCTACCATCGATTCACTCCGCCACAAGATCTAGAATGGATTTAGAAGAGTCGTCTCGGAAACTGCTGCAATCCTCTCCATTCGCCGCACACTGGAAGAGGTCACAGTCTATTTTGTTGACATTCGCAAAATGTTTGATTCCATCAGCAGAGATCTCATGTTCAAAATCCTCCAACACTACGGCATGCCCTTTAGAATTGATGAGGCAATTAGACCTCTGTACGAAAGCACCACTTCCACTATTGTATCGCTTGATGGCGAGACTGATTCCTTTGAAATTAAAGTAAGAGTTCTACAAGGTGACACACTTGCTCCTTTTCTGTTTTCACTTGTTCTGAACGACTTTTTTCGTATTTCTCTCGACAATCTGAAGGAAAGAGGACTCTTTTTGAAACCTCGCCAGAGTAGTCGGTACTCTCCACAATACCTGCTTACCTTGGCTTTGCCGATGATCTTGCATTAATTTCTCAATGTATCAAGAATGCAGAATCTTTGCTGCAATCACTCGAGCGAGTAGCGAACCAGGTTAGGTCTCTATAGCAACGTGAGTAAGACAGAATACATCACAACCTCCCCTGAACCATCCGAGTTGAAGTCACTCAATAATACATCCATCAAAAGAGTTTAGGACTTCAAATATCTTGGATCTCACATAATAGCTAGCCACTCGCTGATACCCGCCTATGCAGATAGGTGGGGAGATAACGGTTATCTCTAGACTTGAACAGGTTAAGATTGTAGTATGAATCAAAATTATAAGAATGTATCAAGAATGCAGAATCCTTGCTGCAATCACTCGAGCAAGCAGCGAATTAGGTTAGGTCTCTATTGCAATGTGAGTAAGACTGAATACATCACAACTTCACCTGAAGCATCCGAGTTGAAATCACTCAATAATACATCCATGAAAAGATTGAAGGACTTCAGATATCTTGGATCTCACATAACAGATTCCCCCAAAATACTTCAACATCCGCAAAACTCTTGCATGGGATGCGTGTAACAAACTTGACAAGATTTGGCGCTCGAACCTTCCATTCTACTTAAAAGTCCAAACCTTTCGACCATTGATTGAACCAGTCCGACTGTATGGATCAGAAACTTGGACATTATCTGTTCGACTAGAAAGACGACTGGATGGAACATATACAAATCTAATCATCACATCATTTGGAGATCCCATGCAACGCTTAACACAATTTACGGAGAACTGAGACCAATCTCTCTTAAGTTCAAACAAAACCGATTACAGTTTGTCGTCCACTGCCACCGAGTAGACATGGAAATCGTCTCGTCTTTACTCCTATGGCATCCTCCTGGAAGGGTCTTCTCGCGAAAATTGACTTTCCCAGACACCATAACTCGGGACTCTTGGTTGGACATTGGGCATCTGGCGACAGCAATGTAGGACCGAACAGTGTAGCAAGGGATTGTGCGTCCAACCGTAGAGAGGTCAAAGGATGATGTTGATTATCACAATGTGGGATATTTAATAACAATGATGGAAGAAAAAGTAAAAGTAAAAGAATATAAATGAAACTGGCTAGATTATATATATATATATATATATATATATATATATATATATGTGTGTGTGTGTGTGTGTGTGTGTGTATTTAGGCAGCAATCCTTCTTTCATGTACATTTCATTGGATACGACAGACAGGTGCTTTTATTTAGTTTTTTATACAATTTCTCATGCGATCTAATATTTTTTTTCTTTTCAGATGATAAATTATTTCCATTTCATGGTCCTTGCATTTTGATATTTTTTTGAAAATCTTCAAAGATACATTGCAGTCTACAGGGGCTGCCATATCAATAAGGAGGCGCTTTTTTTCTTTGCTGTCTCAAATAATGTCTGGGCGGTTGGCTTCTGTCAGTGTGTATTGTGTAGTCCCATAGAACTGTAACAGGTCCTATCTCCGTAACCGGGTCTGGGTTGTGTTCATACCAGTTTCCTTTCCCTAAGCATTTGCAGTGCAGATATTGACCCACACACTCTATCATGCTGAGATTTATATTCGATCGGTGATAACGTTCTGCAACCTGAATTGGCCAATTGTTTCTGGATATTTATCACAGAATCTGCATTTTGGACGAACACAATTTTTCAGTATGTGTGCTTGGTGATTTCTAGTTAGCAGCAAGAATAAAACCTTCAGTTTCAGCTTTTAACCCTGCACTACGTAGCCACTTATTATTATTGTTGTTGTTATTGTTAGTGTTGGTGGTGTTGTTGTTGGTGTTGTTGTTGTTGTTGGTGGTGTTGTTGTTGTTGGTGGTGTTGTTGTTGTTGGTGGTTGTGTTGTTGTTGGTGGTGTTGTTGGTGGTGGTGCTGTTGTTGGTGGTGCTGTTGGTGGTGGTGTTGTTGGTGGTGGTGTTGTTGTTGGTGTTGTTGTTGTTGGTAGTGTTGTTGTTGGTGTTGTTGTTGGTGGTGTTGTTGTTGGTAGTGTTGTTGTTGGTGTTGTTGTTGGTGGTGTTGTTGGTGGTGGTGTTGTTGTTGGTGGTGTTGTTGTTGGTGTTGTTGTTGGTGGTGTTGTTGTTGTTGGTGTTGTTGTTGGTAGTGTTGTTGTTGGTAGTGTTGTTGTTGGTAGTGTTGTTGTTGTTGGTGGTGGTGGTGTTGTTGTTGGTGGTGTTGTTGATGTTGTTGTTATTGTTGTTGTTCTTGTTCTTGTTGGTGGTGGTGGTGGTGTTGTTGTTGGTGTTGTTGTTGTTGGTGGTGGTGTTGTTGTTGTTGTTGGTGGTGGTGGTGGTGGTGGTGGTAGTGTTGTTGTTGGTCACATCATATAATGTAGTTGTATTCCCTCTGGTCCAGAACGTAGAAAGAATCGCTTCCTAAAGCAATGTGTAAATAATTTATCAGCAAAAGGAAAAAATACAAAATAAACCCGAACACGGAACAATCAATTCCTTTTATGGGAACGGTCGAAAGAATCCAGAACGCGTACGTTGGCTTGGCACATTACTTCTCCTTTTTGTTGTTGTTTTTGTGCTTGCTTTGTTTTTTGTTGAATGCCACACGCCCTCGGCGCAGAGCAATCGATAACGACGCTATATTATCTATAGATCTCAAAACAAACGCCAGTTCCAGGTAGTCATCGATTGATTTAAATAGCTTTATTTTTGTTGATCATAAGTGTTTCTTTCTCTCACTTCACATATACACACACATATGTACACACACATACATACGTACATAAATTGTATATACACGTATTAGCGTCAGGCAAAAAACAATAACTAAAGTAATTTAATTTGTTGCGGATGTACTGTACAGACATGTTTAAAAAAGGCCTTCAATTGTGTCGTCAAGTAAAAAGAAAGGGAAGTAAATAGAAGATAACACATGACAATGCTTTTGAGACGTTATTCAAGTGAAAAGGAGACTTTACGCTTTCGCCTTGGGGGGTTTACCTAAATGATTAGAGATTTTGTTTGGGGATTCTGTTGCATACGTAGGAGGTAGTAATGTAGTTGTATAGAAAGATCACGATCTCGGAAGCCTTAGGAAGCCTTCCTTCCAATGATGTTAGAACCGTACAGGCTGAACACACACAGCTACGGGGACCGGGCTACTCGTCTGTGCCGTTGACAACTACAAGAATTTCGGAGATCGCTACGGCCGAAACCCTGTGATAACAACAATAAAAATGAGGAAAATAGCAGAAACAAAGCGACAGGACCAGACGGAAACGTAATAGAGACGCAGGCAGCCCTAGATGATTTCGCCATAGACAAATTACAGAAATAATAAATGAAATCTATAATAGCGGTGATATACCAGAAGACCTAAGCAGATCTATTTTCAGAACGCTGTCTAAGAAGCCAGGTGTAGACAAATGCGAACTCCATCCAACAATTAGCCTAATGAGCCATGTAATACAACTTATCATCCGAATTCTGATGAACAAAGCCTGCAAAGAAATCAGACTGGAAAGAGAACCATAGCAGTGAGGGTTCGTTAAAGACGCCGAAAAAAGGAACGCGATATTTATGCCCAGAATATTACCAGAGAAAGCAATACAAATTTTGAAAGAATTGTACTTGTGTTTTATAGACTTCTATCACCCATCTAGGTAGTGACCAGGCTTGACTTTGCTTAAATTTCGTGTTTCAACGTGATATGTATGGCAGTATGAATGTGTTGTGCGTGACTGGCTTACATGTATGTGTGGCATTTAATGTACACAGGAACAAATGCACGCACAAACCACGAGACCAAATTTGACAATAGAAAAATGCATCCACTCCCACCCAGTCTTAACAACCTTTACCCTGTGCTGAGCATTCTAATTATGAAATCGGAGAAAAGAAAAAAAGTTTATTTCTAAAAAAATTCAGATAATTATAACGTTTGTTGAACTTACCGGAAGACCCACGTAGATGAATTTTCATAACACCGTCCCCGGAAACCGGAGGCAAACGAATGTGAATTGCATGGGACAGTCAGCGTAATGAGCCATATAATAAACCTTATCATCCGAATTCTGGTGAATAGTGCACTCAGCGGAATCAGACCGAACATAGGACAATAGCGGGTTCGTTAAAGACAGGGGGACAAGTAACGCGATATTTATGACCAGAGAGAGAGAGGGGGGGTCGTTAAAGACAGGGGGACAAGTAACGCGATATTTATGACCAGAGATATATATATATATAGAGAGAGGGTGTGTGTGTGTGAGAGAGAGAGAGGAAGGGTTCGTTAAAGACGGGAACAAGTAACGCAATATTTATGACCAGAGAGAGAGAGAGAGAGAGAGAGAGGGGGGCTTCGTTAAAGACGGGGGGACAAGTAACGCCATATTTATGACCAGAGAGAGAGAGAGAGAGAGAGACAGAGAGAGACACAGAGAGAGGGGGTTCGTTAAAGACAGGGTCACAAGTAACGCGATATTTATGACCAGAGAGAGAGAGGGGGGTTCGTTAAAGACAGGGTCACAAGTAACGCGATATTTATGACCAGAGAGAGAGAGAGAGAGAGAGAGAGAGATAGCGAGAGAGAGAGAGATGCTGAAAGAATTGTATCTGTGTTTTATAGATTTCTATAAAGTACGCCACAAAGATCTGTTAGAGCTGCTCGTTAACCATCACATATTTGGGAAGAATATTACAATAAGAAAAAAATATGTATTGTCAGTAAACGAATTAAAAAAAACGATTTCAGCAGAGATATACAAAAGTAGAAAAGCCTCTAAGAGGAGGACGTGTTTTCGCTGATAGGCGATTTTGAGAGAATTAGAAATCCTGGCGGCATTCCTTGTTGGCGTTCACAATCTTAACAACAAAAGTTATGCTGCTAACACTGTGTTGGTAGCAGACACTAAAAGGAAACTGCAAGAACTCCTACAGAAGGTAGGGAAGGAAAGCGATAAATTAAATAAATTGAAAGATCAGAAGGTGACGCACAAGGTCCATAACCCACCAGTGAAAGCAGTAGTCAACACCAGCCAATATCAGCTGAGTGCATCTGAAGAGTCAGTATAGAATAAGGGTCTCAACTTCGCCACAACCATCAGGCGGGTGCCATACTTGGACATCATTGCCAGAGTCGAGGAGGTGGCCTTGAACATCCCTCAGGCTCAGGCGGATGAACTCAGATGGAAAGTGAGACAGACCTTGGAGAGAGCCAAGCTGTCCAGGTCTAACATAACAAAACTGGAGAGACTGGCGATTGGATCCCTACAGAGGAACGAAAACATCATCATACTACCGGCTGACAAAGGTAATGCGACTGTAGTGATGGACAAATCAGAGTATACAAGAAAACTGGAAGACCTCATTAGCAATGGTAGCTATAGCAAAGTGAAAAAGGATCCTACTATGAAAACGGAACGCAAACTGTCACAGATCCTAATCAAGAACAAGGATCACTTCGCACCCAAAATGTATAGGCAGTTATCGCAGCGTTACACCAAGCTACCTCACATATACGGTCTCCCTAAGATTCACAAAGACGGTATTCCGCTCAGGCCGATTGTAAGTTGCCAAGGCTCTGTGTGCCACCCTCTGAGTCACTTCCTTGTAGATATAATTGACCCATTGATCGGAAAGTCTCCTTCATATGTCCGAAACTCAGTGGAAATAATCAAAGATGCTCCCATCCTATCCAACCAGATGGTGAGCTTGGACATGGTGAGTTTGTTCGTTCACCAAGGTACCCACGGAGGAGGCACCCTCGGTAGTCAGAGATAGATTGACCTCTGACTCTTCCCTAGAAGAACGGACCAGTATTCCAATAGATAATCTGATAGAGATGTTGACTTTCTGTACACAAACAACACACTTCGGAATGGGATCACACATATATCGACAGGATGAGGGCTTAGCAATGGGCTCGCCATTATCACCAGCAATGGTGAATATATACATGGAATACTTTGAAGAAATGGCATTAGAATCCATATCTCTAAAGCCAACTATATGGTTAAGGTACGTAGATGACACCTTCATACTCTGGCCACACCAGGAAGATGTCCAGGTTCTACTGGACCATGTGAACTCAATAAGACCATCGATACAGTTCACAATGAAGAAAGAGAGTAACAACACACTCCCATTCCTGGATGTACTAATATCTCGAACAGAGTATGGGTTCAAGACATCCGTATACCGTAAACCAACATTCACCGGACAGTACCTCAATTTCAACTCCCACCATCCATACAGCGTAAAGAAAGGGATCGTCCGTTGCTTACAACACCGAGAAAAAGTCATAAGTGGCGACCCAGAGACGTTAGATAAGGAATTGGTCAGTATAAGTAGTACCCTACAACGTAACAACTACCCTGTGTACATGGCAGCAGCCCCCCAAAACTGGGATAGGCGGGTACAAGAGGAGGAGGAGGAGGACAACAACACTCAGAAAACAGTCTGCCTGCCTTATGTGAAGGGGTTATCAGAGAAAATACAAAGGATCTGCGGTCCATATAACATCAGGACAACCTTCAAAAGCGTGACAACACTTCGCAGATATCTCTCTCGAGTGAGACCCCCCATAGAGGAGAACAGGACTAAAGACTGTGTGTACGCTATCCCGTGCAGCTGCGGAAAGGAATATAAAGGAGAAACAGGCCGCCCCCTCAAGGTAAGGCTTCAAGAACACCAGAAAGCTGTAACGCGAGGGGAAGTAGAAAAATCAGGCGTGGCTGACCACATCTGGAGAGAGAAGGGAGATCACCGTCCCCTGTGGGATCAGGTTGAGATCATAGACAGGGAACATTGGAAAATTCGTAAACTTAAGGAATGAGCACATAGGCTAGGCCACAAAAATCTGGTAAAAACATGCAATAATAACAGCAAAATTGCAATATGAGTACCGGTAAAAACTGAGGCTGAAAAATTAGGTTTATAATACTCAGAAATTCATACACAGATGTCCTCAAGGACACATGGCACAGTGGATAAAGGCGTTGGTTAGATCCAGTGACAGACCCAAAGAGTGTGAGTTCAATACCCGGTTCAGGCAGTGGAGAACTTTCAGAGGGAAAATTACCAGGAGATAACTGATAACTGACATCCATCAAACATGGCTCGTGGAACTAGAACAGTCTACCCCAGTGATCGAAATAAAGGGTTCGGTTCGAAATTCCAACCACTTGAAGAAGGCCGGAGCGTACAACGGCCGAAACGTTGTGACAAATATGGCGACAAAGATGAGGACAATAGTCCGACTAATGTAAATACTGTACATAATACCTCATCTCAGAAATATAGACAGAATCGAGGAACGAGTCGAGTCGCAGTCTCTGACTGTGCGCGACTCTTGTCGAACTCTCTGCTTTGGCAGAGAGGAACCCGGACGAGGCTTTGCCGCAGGGAAAAGTTTCGTCCGGGGAGGTAGACAGTCCCTGAACCCGTTCATACGGGTTCTAAATGGGCATATTTTTGGCCGAGCCTACAGGCTCGGGGAGCCCACATTAAACCGGCCTTGTGCCACATGCGACCCACGTGGGAGGGTTGTTAAATATCGAGGAACGCGTCGAGTCTATATATATATATATTTTTGGCCGAGCCTATATATATATATATATATATATATATATATATATATATTTTCTTGCATATTTTCTTTTGAATTTAAAAGGATTTTAACGTTTATTTAGTTTGTAAAAAAATAGCAACAAGATTACGCTACAAGATAATTGGCAAATGTTTGTTTAAAAAAAAAAGATTTTGACTAAAAATATTGACCCTGAAGATGAACAATGATGTTCGAAAGCGCTAGGTCATCGTATGGACAATACTTATTTCGAAACTATTTTCAAATAAAAAGTCTCATTAGAGAATATGAGAAAATTCAAAAGAAAATATGCAAGACTATGTTGTCTTTAACATTCAATACTACATGTTTGAAAGAAAAGTTGCTGCCAAATTACACACACGCACACACACACACACACACACATATATATATATATATATATATATATATATGATAGAAATATAATTTTAAAGTATGCTATCTGTTAAAGAGCTCGATATCAGAGATAGAGAGTATGTAAATATAAAAGTGGACATTGATGCGACTTTTCGTTTCATGCTTGTGTGCAGTCTTTTTGAAAGCATTACTTTATCTGTATTATATCACGACCACATCACGCTGCAACTTTGCTTCCGGAAGTTAAGCAATGTCGAGCTTTGTCAGTACCTAAATGGGTGACCGCTTGTAAATACCACGTACTGCAAGCTTGGATGTGCTCGTGATGCAATGGATAATGGCGCGGAAGTGTTAATCGGAGAGCCGAGTTCTAAATGCGTCCGTTAGGCGCAAATCCTCTTGACAAAGGCATGAAACCATTTCTACCAGCTAGTGTTTGATTACGAAGATATTCAGAAGCGATTCAGTTTTGCACACACATTTCTGTCGAGGCAGGAGCGACATCTGTGTGAAAGCTCTTTCGTTATAACCGTCAATTGAAGGATATAAAAGTGGATTATCGGAAAGAAAAAAAAATATGAGAAAACTCCTTGGCATTTTCTATTGGTAAAAAAAACCCAATGCGTTTGTGCGGAAAAGAGTTGAAAGGTTTCTGGGACACCAAGGACCTCTTTTCCCAACTTGTGAAGCGGAGAAAAATGTGGTTTGGACACAATACGAGACACGACAGCCTGTGAAAGACCATCATGCAAGGTGGTTGTGCGAGAGGACGCCAACACAAAAACTGGTTGGACAATGTCAAACAACGGACAGGTATGACTCTACCAGAATTGCTGATGGCTGCCGTTGATAGACTGTTTTTGGAAAAGAGTTAGTGTAGCTTCTGCATTAGGATCCGCCCTACGATTACAAAAGTCAAGGGGATGATGATGATGATGATATCTATCTATCTATCTATTTATCTATCTATCTATCTATCTTATCTTATCTTATCTTATCTATCTATCGTTACAAGGAACGACAGCCTGTGCAAGACCAGTATGCAAAGGACCTTTGAAGGTGGACGTAGGAAAGGACGCCAATGCAAAAACTGGTTGGACAATGACAAACAGCGAACAGGTATGACTGTACCAGAATTGCAGATGGCTGCCGTTGATAGACTGTTGTGGAAAAGAGTTAGTGTGGCTTCTGTATTCGGGTCCGCCCTTTGATTACAAAAGTCAATGGGATCATGAGGAGGATGATGATGATGATAATATCTATCTATCTATCTATCTATCTATCTATCTATCTATCTCAGTCTGTTTAATACCTATCTGAATTTGTTCGTATCTATCTATCTATCTATCTATCTATCTATCTCAGTCTGTTTAATACCTATCTGAATTTGTTCGTATCTATCTATCTATCTATCTATCTATCTATCTATCTATCTATCTATCTATCTTATCTTATCTATCTATCATTACAAGGAACGACAGCCTGTGAAAGACCATCATGCAAGGTGCTGTTAAAGATGGACGTAGGAGAGGACGTCAACTCAAAAATTTGGTCGGACAATGTCAAACAGCGGACAGGTATGACTGTACCAAAATTGCTGATGACTGCCGTTGATGGACCGTTGTGGAAAAGAGTTAGTGTGGCTTCTGCATTCGGATCCGCCCCCTCTCCAAGATTACAAAAGTCAAGAGGATGATGATGATGATGATGATGATGATGATAATATCTATCTATCTATCTATCTATCTATCTATCTATCATTAAAAGGCAAGAGAGCCTGTGCAAGACCATCATGCAAGGCACCTTTGAAGGTGGACGTAGGAGAATACGCCAAACGCAAAAACTCGTTGGACAATGTCAAGTAATAACTATGCAGTAAGAAAGATGTAATACTGAGTTCAATCCCTGGACCGGGCAATACACAATGCTTTGCCGAACTGCAATTAAAATGACGATTCATCTCTAGACATGGGAAGCAGACAAATAATCGTCTACTCCTTTTGTTTAAAGAAATTTTTCAGTTCGATGTCCCCTAAATGTCACCGAAACCGACAATGGCATAATGGCCGAAACATTTTCATAATAACCACAATGACGACGACATTAGTCTCAATTTGAATAATATAAATAACAGCTCTTTATCGCAGAAATACAAATAACAAAGAGACTGTTTGATGGACTCGTAAAAAGTCGTACAAGTGCTTACGTTTTGCACACACATTGCTGTCGGGACAGCAGCGACAAATGAATGAAAGCGCTTACTGTATAAATGTCAATTGAAAGTTCTAAAACAGGATTAACTGAAAGGATTAAATAAGCATTATCAGACGGATTAATAGCAATACAAATCTAAAAGTCGTTTCTTATATGTAATACAGACGTATTTGAACAATTCGAACTGCTAGATAAAAATGACATATTATATATATGTCTATGTTTCTGAGATGAGGTATTGTAATTATTTACATTGTTCAAACTGTTGTCCTCATCCTTAGTTCCATATTCACGACGTTTCAGCCGTTGTACCCTCCGGTCTTCTTCAGGATCAGTCTATATTCCTGAGATGAGGTATTGTAATTATTTACATTGTTCAAACTGTTGTCCTCATCCTTAGTTCCATATTCACGACGTTTCAGCCGTTGTACCCTCCGGTCTTCTTCAGGATCAGTCTATATTCCTGAGATGAGGTATTGTAATTATTTACATTGTTCAAACTGTTGTCCTCATCCTTAGTTCCATATTCACGACGTTTCAGCCGTTGTACCCTCCGGTCTTCTTCAGGATCAGTCTATATTCCTGAGATGAGGTATTGTAATTATTTACATTGTTCAAACTGTTGTCCTCATCCTTAGTTCCATATTCACGACGTTTCAGCCGTTGTACCCTCCGGTCTTATTCAGGATCAGTCTATATTCCTGAGATGAGGTATTGTAATTATTTACATTGTTCAAACTGTTGTCCTCATCCTTAGTTCCATATTCACGACGTTTCAGCCGTTGTACCCCCCGGTCTTCTTCAGGATCAGTCTATATTCCTGAGATGAGGTATTGTAATTATTTACATTGTTCAAACTGTTGTCCTCATCCTTAGTTCCATATTCACGACGTTTCAGCCGATGTACCCTCCGGTCTTCTTCAGGATCAGTCTATATTCCTGAGATGAGGTATTGTAATTATTTACATTGTTCAAACTGTTGTCCTCATCCTTAGTTCCATATTCACGACGTTTCAGCCGTTGTACCCTCCGGTCTTCTTCAGGATCAGTCTATATTCCTGAGATGAGGTATTGTAATTATTTACATTGTTCAAACTGTTGTCCTCATCCTTAGTTCCATATTCACGACGTTTCAGCCGTTGTACCCTCCGGTCTTCTTCAGGATCAGTCTATATTCCTGAGATGAGGTATTGTAATTATTTACATTGTTCAAACTGTTGTCCTCATCCTTAGTTCCATATTCACGACGTTTCAGCCGTTGTACCCTCCGGTCTTCTTCAGGATCAGTCTATATTCCTGAGATGAGGTATTGTAATTATTTACACTAATTAAATTGTTCGGTCTGTTGTCCTCATATTTGTTGCCATATTTACGAAGTGTCGGCCGTTGTACTCTACGTACTTCTCCAGGTTGCGTCTATATTTCTAAGATGAGGTATTGTAACTATTTAAAATATTTACATTTTTCGGACTGTTGTCCTCATCTTCATTTCCATATTCACGATGTTTCGGCCATTGTACGCTCCGGCCTTCTCCAGCAACTGTCTATATTTCTGAGATGAGGTACTGTAATTATTTATACTATTTACAATGTTCGGACTGTTGTCCTCATATTTCTTGCATTATTCACGACGTTTCGGCTATTTACGCTCCGAACTTCTTCAGTTTTTGGAATTTCGAGCCTAACCCTTTATTTCGTACACCGAGGTAGATGGTTCTTGTTCCACGTGTCATGCCTCTTCCGCATGTAGCATTATTATCATTTATCCCTTTCAGCTTAACTCTCCATTTTTTTTGTTCGCCTCAGCTGTAAAACAAAACAAACTTGAAGAATAGAATTAGTGAGATAGCTGATTCCGAGACATCCGGAAGAGGCATGGTATGTGGAACTAGAACAATCTACCTACGTGGACGACATAAAGGGTTCAGTTCAAAATTACAATCACCCGAAGAAGGCCGGGTCGCACAACAGCCGAAACGTGGTGAATGTGACAACAAAGATCAGGACAACAGTCAGAACACTGTAAATAGTGTAATAAGGATATAAAATAACCGAGCAGAAAGTGAATTCAGTAAATACACAGATATTGAAATAGGTGTAAGACAAGGGTGCGTCTTCTCACCGGACTTATTCGACCGATACAGCGAAGCATTCCTGGAAAATCCAACCAGTATTCATTATTGGCGTTTACAATCTTGACAACATTAGATATGCAGATGAAAGAGTGTTGATAGCAGACACAGAAAGAAATCTACAAGAACTTCTGCAGATGGTAGTCAAGGAAAGCGAGAAGAAAGGAGCATTATATGAATGTATATTTGTCAGTAAAAAATAACCCAAGATGCAAATTAGACATTGGAGATGTGATACCAAAATTCGAAGGTGCACTGGGATACCTTCAAAAGCTAAGAAAAGTCTTAAGAAACAGGGAAATTTAGTTAGTAAAAGTAAAGAGTACTGAACTGTAATGTTCTGGTATTGTAAGTGGCTGAATCGGTTCGTCCGTAGCGTGATTATCAAAACACGTTCAATTTGGTCATTAGCAAAAGGACGGACCCAAAATTACAAATCAAAGCTGCCAAAATCAACCAAACAAAAAAATTTAAATATTTAGGTGGTGTTCTAACAGAGGACGGAAAATATAACATAAAAATCCGAAGCGGCATTTGGATGATCAAAGACGCCTTTCAAAAGCTAAGCAAAGTATTAAGATACAGAAAAAAATGTTCGTTAAAACAAAGAAAACAGTATTGAACTTTTACGTGATATCTGTTCTACTGTATAGCAGTGAATGCTGGGCATTGTCCTCAAAGATGAAAAAGAGTCCTTTCAAAAGCTAAGCAAAGTATTAAGAGACAGAAAAATTTGGTTGGAACAAACAAAAGAGTACTGAACTGTAATGTTCTGGTATTGTAAGTGGCTAAATCGGTTCGTCTGTAGCGTGATTATTAAAACACGTTCAATTTGGTCATTAGCAAAAGGACGACACCAAAATGCAAAATTATAAATCGGGGTACCAAAATCAACAAAGCACAACAATTTAAATATCTAGGGGGTGTTCTACAAGAGGTCGGGAAATGTTACATTAAAATCCGAAGAGGCATTGGAATGGTCAAAGATGCCTTTCAAAAGCTAAACAGAGTATTAAGAGACAGAAAAATATTCGTTAGAAACAAAGAAAACAGTACTGAACTGTTAGGTGATATCTGTTTTATTGTATGTCAGTGAATGCTGGACAATCTCCTTAAAGATGAAGAATAGACTTTCAGTAATCGAAATGTGGTTCTACAGAAAGATGCTGAGGATACCATGTGAGCAACGACGTTCAAGAATAGTGCAATGGTTTGTTGGTCCCTGTTGCACTGCGGCTATTGAGGTTACATTGTCTCTCCTTTTGTGAAGTTCTTCTGTCGACTGGTTTAAACAGTTGACCTCTGAACCGCAGCCTTCTTTCGACTACCCTCACACAGTTAGGCAAGCAGGTCAATGGGCGTGACCGACGCACAGCCTATGTGACTTCTTAGAGGTATGTGAGCGAATTGGATGTAGGCCGTGGACAAGTACAGTTCCGCATCTCAAGTCACCTAAATTAAAACAGGGTCAACCACTTCGCTGCAAAGATTCTACCACTGACGACACACCCATACATCGCCTTCCCTTATCACATAGATCGAAATAACTGTCAAGTTACGGTAATCGTTCTGGGGTATCGGTTCGTCCGTAGCGTGATGATCAAAACACGTTCAATTTGGTCATTAGCAAAAGGACGACCCCAAAATGCAAAATTACAAATCAGAGCTACAAAAATCAACCAAGCACAAAAGTTTAAATATCTAGGAGGTGTTCTAACAGAAGACGGAATATGTGACATTGAAATCCGAAGAATGGTCAAAGTTGCCTTTCAAAAGCTAAGCAGAGTATTAAGATACAGAAAAAGTTCGTTAGAAACAAAGAAAAGAGTATTGAACTATTACGTGAAATCTGTTTTATTGTATAGCAGTGGGTGCTGGGCATTGTCCTCAAAGATGAAGAAGAGACTTGAGGTAACAGGAATATTGTTCTGCAGAAGAATGCAGAGACTACCATGAACTAAACATCGGAGCAACAACGAAAATTTAGAGAAAGTGGAAACAACACTTTTACTTCTCATCACAAATAGGCATTTGAAATTGTTCACGATCATAATGAGGAAAGAAAGCTTGGAGAATATGGCACTCGCGTGGTATATAAAAGGTAAAATAGACAGAAAAAAAGCAGTGAATAACGTTTCTAATGAGTTTGTTTGGCAGAATATGATTTAGGGGAGATAATAAAAAGGGTTCGAGGATAGTTGCGTAGTGGACATTTGTGTCTCAGACAATTGCGTGCCAGACAAATGCGTCCTTGGACATTTGCGTTACTAAACAAATGCGTCCCTAGATATTTGCTTATCGCTGATGATTTTTTGAAGCTTTTAAAGCCAATTGCCATAAATTTTGAAAGAAAAATCGTACTTAGTAATCATAAATTTTTAACAAAGGAATAAAATGAATAAAATAAAAAAAAATAAAAGTTTATTTTTAAAATAAATAAATTTTAAAATGCAATGACAGATTAACAGTGTTGCAATATCGCTCTCCAGATCGCCGGTATGTTTTTCTTTCATCGGCGTTTTTTCTTATGATAGCTGTAATTTTCCTCAACACAAATATTTTTCCACCAGTGTTTGATTTTCGGAACGTAGGCATGGGTTCCAAATAAAAATATAATTTATAAAATCCAGAATCTATTAGATATTTGTGGTACGCTCTGCTGGAGTGAACTGAAATTGCTAGCTTAATTTTCTCTTGCTTAAAAAAGAATATTTATCTCTTTTTCCTTTATGGTAACTACTGTTTTGTTTATTTAGAGTAATTACAAGTATAGGTGTGCAAATTTCTACATTAAACAACTCTTTAAAAATGCTTTTTCCTTTCAAAATTTATGTTAACTAAATTTTTGCTTGTTTAGAATAATTAAAAGTTAGTTTGCAATTAGCAACTCTGAAGAAAGAAAGTATGGTAACTTCAAAACATTATCGGAAGTACGCAATTATCCAAGGACGCATTTGTCTAGCGACGCAATTGTCTGGGACGCAAATGTCCTGTATGCAACTGTCCGTCCACCAGTAAAAAGACATACTTTAGTAAGAGATAGAAAGACCAATCCTCCTTTATGGCAGTGAATCTTGGACACACGAAGAAGGGATTTGAAGCAACAGAAATGTGATTCTACAGTAGGATATTGAGAATATGACAGATTAAACATGTGAGCAATGAGGAAGTTTTAGAGGAAGAGTAAACAAACAGGACACTTGTATTGAACTTTTTATGGAACATTATAAGGAAAGAAGGCTTGGAAAATTTGACACACAGGACAAGATAGACAGAGGAAAGTAACGAATAAACTATCGAACAAGTTTGCGAAAATGATTGACACACTGGAGATGGTTAAGAACCCCCCCCCCAAATGAGGCGTCCTGGGTATAACGATAAACTATATCTGGCAGCAAGACCTCTGATCAGAAGGTTTTGAGGAGCTTAGAACATTGCTGATGATCCTGACCCGGGGTGGTAGCACCTTTTAGGGTTCTAGCTATAGGCAAAACACTATGAAAGTATAAAAATAGGTTTTGATGCCGACAATACATTATTGGAAAAAGATTATTACCAGCACTGACTTTTTGAAAAGCAATAAAAATCTTGGTGGCATTAAATAAACAACTGAGGTTTATATGTTGTAAAAGAAAACGACCCATTTCTTAAAGACGCTTCCTCAACGAAATCCTTGTAACTTAAGAACAGAGAAATCAGATAGAAGAAAATCTGAATGAAAAATGAATATGAACTGACAATGTTTCTTTTCAGAGATCCGGAAAACTTAAGTCTATAACGTGACTTGGTGTAAAAGCAAGAGAAATGAATCAACATTTTTCCTTCCAAAATATTAACCAGGTAGTATTAAGCAATGCCCTTCTCGCGTCATAAGCCCGATCATTGGCATCAAGTTACAGAGTAATGAGGTCTCAAGAAACACCAGCACTTTCTAAGAGAAGCTAGTTGATGACAGAAAATGGCTTCTTCAACATTGTAGACAAGACGCATTTCATGTATGCTAAGTCCGCAGACGCACATTTTCTCTAACCACTTCATTTTTCCTTATTTTTATTTTTTTATTTTCTCTTTTGTCTATTTGCATATTATTCATATTTAAATAGGACATGTTGTGCTTCATGCTTTCCGAAAGTTGTTACTATCTTCATTTGAAAACACGAGGACTTAGCTCTCACCTTCCATAATTATGGGGTTGTAACTTAGAGCAATATCTCTTACACCAACCGAAGCGAAAGAAATACTAGACAATGAGTTATCTATTAAACAAACAAACAAATAAATAAACACATATATTGATAAGTGTGCTATAAGAATGATAATAAGAAAAAATCTTAGTTTTACCGGCGCATTTCGTCTTCCGACTTTATCGAGGCAAAAATGATAGCGAAATGTTTTTCAGTATCTGTCTATATTTCTGAGATGAGGTATCATGTGCACTATTTACATTATTCTTAACTATAAGAGTGAATGTCAAAATTACTATAAAATAACAATTATAAAAAAAAAAAAAATAGTAAACCGTGCAAAAATTAACTCACTATTTACATTATTCGGACTATTGTCCTCATCTTTGTTGCCATATTTATCACAACGTTTCGGCAATCTACGCTCCGGTCATCTTCAGGTGGTTGGAATGTTGAACTAAATCCTTTATTTCGGTCACTGGGCTAGACAGTTCTAGTTCCACGTGCCATGTCAGTTAAAATTGTCGCCTGTTAATTCCCCTTTCGAAGTTCTCCACTACCTTGAACTCACAAATCGTTGGGTCCTTTTACTGGATCTAAGCAACGCCTTTATCTACTGTGCCGTGTGTTCTTAAGGACACACGGCACAGTGGATAAATATCCCTATACCCACCCAATCTTCGTATACTAACTGAAAAACATCCTTATACCACCAATCTTCGTATACTCCAATAACGCAACCAAGGAACCTCAATGCAACTGCAGAAATAAAAGAACATGCCCATTCCAAGGAAACTGACAACAAACGAATATTATATATAAAGCCAAGGCAAGTGCAAACAACAGCAAAATGTACTACATCGGTGCCACTGAGGGACCATTCAAGAAGAGAAAAACAACCACGACCTATCATTCTCCGACAGAAAATACTCAAACAGGACTACACTATCCACATACATATGGCATCTAAAAGACGGAAATACTACACCAAAAATAAACTAGAAAATATTGAAAAACGCACCTGCCTACAACAACGTTACAAAGAAATGCCTACTTTGCCTACCCGAAAAGGTAACAATAATTTCTCATACCCAACAAAAATTACTAAACATAAGATCAGAAATAATTTCTAAATGCAGACATGAAAACAAATACCTATTATCAAAATTTATGCCAAACGTATAAAAACATATCAACCAACACTACTACATAAATTACCATTGACCCTATGAACAGGAAAAGAGAAACCACTGACACCATAACATCATCAATTATTTTTAGTTCAAACTACCATCATAATAATTATAATTATTGTTATTACCATTCAACCACCGTTACTACAATCACTTTTACCACTTTACAATAACTCTTTGCTGCTACAATTGTTATCATCAACCGCTACTCCCACCTATTACTACCGCACCACAATTACCATTACCGTATCAGTCCACAATTATACTTACTTCTCCCCCACCCCGACAGCAAAATTAATATCACCGCATAAATACTAATAAGTATTATAAATTTGAGTTTCTACCATTTACATATGTGCAAACAATCAAATAACCGGCTTTAAAATAATAACACAACAGCATTAAAATTGAAAATAATAGCAATCTTACCTACCATAGTCTTAGACAGACACCATCATATAAATAAACAAAAAACAGACGGATAGAAGATGTGTGAACGCGTCTGCATACGTATATATATGTGTGTACGAGAAAACATTATTCAACGAATAAAATAGACGAATGTCTACGCGATGACACCGCAACTGACGAAAGATGTTCGCTACAAAACCCAACATTGAATACAGCAACCAAATGCGTATGTATGTATTCAACGACACATGGATGCGCATATATGCCTAGAACCACACTGTTCACATATGTTAATGTTTGTGTGAGCTCCAATGAGTGAGCATGTGTGTATGTCTGCGTACGTCGATGAGTGAACGTGCGTGTATGTATGTTTGCGTACGTATGAGTGGCGTTCTGACGACAATTTTCCTCCCACTACCATAAAGGAAGTTAACTTTTTGTACCTGAACTTAAAAATTACGGGAAGCACTAAATTTAAAAAAAGTTAACTTCCTTGATATAACATTAGATTTAATGAAAAATGTATACATACTTTATAAAAAACCCAATACTAATCATTTATATATACACCCTAAATCAAATAATCCTGCATCTATAGTTAAACATATACATTTATCGAAAAAAGAATAAGTACAAATTCATCAAATTAAATTTTCTCTGAACATATTAATTTCTATAATAAAGCTCTAAAAGATAGTGGCTACAAAAACCCAAAACTAACTTATATAAAAAATGACAATGGAAAGCATAGAAAAAACAGAAGTAGAAAAATAATTTGGTATCCCCCCCCATACAACCAAATGGTAAAGAACAAATTAGGACAAAAATACCTCGCATTAATAGTTAAGCACTTTCCTAGAGAAAGTAAACTAAGTACTATTTTCAATAAAAATACACTAAAATTAAGTTACAGCTGTACTGAAAACTTAGAAAAAAATATTAAGAAACATAATGCTAATATCTGAAATAAACACTTAGACCAAAACCAAAGAAATTTAGACAATAGAAAAATAAAAATAAAAAGAGATGTAGATAAACAGAAATTATGTAACTGTAGAAACCCTCATAACTGTCCTCTACAAAATAAATGTCGCACGGAATCATTAGTATACCAATGCAATATCTCATCTATTGAGAATCCCGAAAAAAAAAAAATATATATATACCTTTATATATATATATATATAAATTTAAAAGTGAACATAGAAATCAACACTTTTATATTTATATATATAAAGGTATATATATATATAAAGAGAGAGATATACGAATATATATATAATTATTTTTGTACATATAGTATCTTTTATATATCACAGCTCATCAGTGTTGCTAGACATTCGACATCCGATTACCTCAAACCAGTATCAGTCGGAGACTCTACCTCTGAACCATTGGCGCACGGCTGTGATGAAGGTGAATTTAGACGTATTTATTTTTAGATAATCACTCCAGTGACTGGAGAACTCGGTTCATCTTAACGAAGAGTCTTGCAAACATTTTTCCCTAATATAAATACATATATATAAAGAAGGAGAAAGAGAGAGGAAGAGAGAGAGAGAGAGAGAGAGAGAGAGAGAGAGAAATAAATCGAAATAGAGTGAGATTCATTGTGAACAAATAGACATATGAACAGATTGAGACAGATAAACAGACTGATATATACATATATATATATATATATATATATATATATATATATATATATATATATATATATATATATATATGGACAGAGACAGATGGACAGATAGGCAGAATGTGTGAGACAGAATAATCGATTGATATGAACTGGGATGAATAGATATTTGAAGCTAGAGATAGATATAGATTTGCAAATATATAAGTCTGTGTAGATGTCACGTAAGCGTGTTACTGTGTTTTTTTTATCTCTGCATATTTAACACATCAATGAACTTCCCGTATCTCCTGTTTTGGATCTGATTGTTCCACCGCGCCCCTCCCCTGTCAGTTTGTGTCCCACGTGCCACTATAAATGTCAAAACGAAAGATCAACAACCCATTTATCGGCTCGGCAACCAATTCTCAATCGTCACAGAGAACTGGCAATGGTATTTGCAAAAATTACTGTCATGTGGCTCACTATCTTCTAAAGGTGGGACAGCCATACCGTGATGGCTGAGAGGTAAGTTGGGAACGGGATTCGTATCCTTATGTTGACCTTATTGGATACACATATGGGCGATACAAATGTGTATAGAGGAAATGAAACGTAAGAAAATACGTTTTTAAATTAATTTATCCCAAGCAAGGCGAAAATGTCACTACGACGCAAGGTTCTACTTTGAGCGAATGTGAAGAAGGAAAAAGCTTTAGAAGAAACTGGAAATCTCTACACCTGTTTCAAAGACCGAGGAGGGGTACGAACCGGGCGATAAACAAACCTATCTACTTGTATTGAAATAAGAAAAAGAATAAATTATAAATAGGTTTGCAGGGCTTAAGCCGAGATGTAAACTTTAGAAGGAACCGGAAACCCAACCCTAAACAGGAAACAAGGGATAAACCTCTACTCCTGGTCAAAAACACCGAAGTCGAGTGTGACCCGGGCGATTGGCGAACCTATCTACTCTTTCTATTGCCCGCCTGTCTATTTGACATGTTCTTAACCTCCCCGCGCGCCTGGAATTTCTTCTTATGAGAAGAACTCTGGTGAGAGGTGCTGGGGTAGGAGAACCGCTGGGCGTTGTGCTGGTGAAAAGGGCGGTTTTGGGAGGAGTGGAAATGTCGTCGGCTGCAGTGGTATCGGGAGCTGGTTGGGAGGAGGAGTGTTGGGAAGGGGGAAGTGGTGCTTTCAGAGAGGAAGAAGGGAGTCTCCGTGGCGCATCAGGGGCAGATTGAGCCTTTCTTTTTAAACCTCTATTTTCATTGGTGGTAGTGGTGGGGGGTTCGACCTTACTTAGCTCGCTTATCCTTTTTAGTGATTTTTTTCCTCCTTTACTTTTCCCACTTCATCTCTACCCGTTTTCAGTGATGAGAACTGGGGTGGGGGCATCTCCATCATTTCTACCAATACTGGTATTTTTGTCCCACTGCCGCTTGTTCCCCTGCAGTTGCCTCTGCTGGTCCTCCAGCTCACGTTGGGGCTTCTCATTCTTCTATTCCTGAAGGGAAGTGGTCGTCACTTTGGATCCCTTCTTCACGACTTCCGTCGAATCTCTTGTTTTATTTACAGATTTTGTTGTTGTCTGTGCTGTTGACCATCCCGCCTCGCTTTTCTTTTTGGGTTGTGGTTCTGGATTTTGTCCGGAGCAAGCCTTCGACAAATACCCCACAGCCCCATAGGCCTCCTCTACAATTACATAAATCAGTCTTCTTTCACCCATTAATGTAATTTGGTCTGACAACGAAAAATGGATCGTTTATCGAAATGTTAAGCGTCGTAGACAGTGGCTTGGTAAAGGGGAAGGACACCAGCCACAGCCGAGAAGGGAACTTCATGGGCAAAAGGTTCTTCTTTCAATCTGGTGGGATTGCCAAGGAATAATCCACTTTGAATTCTTACCACCTAATGCAACAGTTAATGCTCAAATATACTGTCAGCAATTAGAGCGTTTGAACCAAGCTTTGAGGGAAAAAAAGACCTGCTCTAGTGAATCGAAAACGGGTGATGTTTCATCAGGACAATGCGCGACCACACACAGCAAGAATCACGTCACAAAAGATCGAAGAACTTGGTTGGGGGAAAATTCCTCATCCACCTTATTCTCCCGACCTTGCTCATTCAGAATACCATTTGTTTCGTAGCTTGCAGAATCATTTGGAAGAAACAGCTTTTGTAACACAGGAAGAGGTTAAAACTGACATTTGAGAGTTCTTCGAATCAAAACCAAAAGAATTTTACAGTAATGGAATTAGTAAGCTTGTTAATAGATGGAAGGAAGTCATAGATAATCAGGGAAACACATTGTTGATTGAATCTGTAATTAAATGTAACATTTGGTCACTTGTTTTCTTTATTCAATATTCGGACAGATGTTATGGGATGACATAATATATATATATATATATATATATATATATATATATATATATATATATATATATATATCTGAAGATGATATGAAATGAAGGGAGGGTATATGAAACCCAATTAAAAACAAAATATAACAAATGTAAAACAGAAAATTCATATGTTTGTAGGATCCTTCCACCACACAAAAATAAGAGTGCCGCTGTATTCTTTCATCAGACAGAATCAAGTAGCTAACCGTCTAACGGGATGGGAAGGATAAAATAAATGTGGACGTGGGAAAATCAAACACTGAACCAGTCGAAATTAAAAGGGGCCAATAATAAACTGGGGAGGTTGGGAATCTCAACTTGGATTAAAACCAAAAGAAGAAGTCGGGAACAGGTCGAGAACCGACGCTCAATCCCATTAACTAGGTACACAAAAGAGAGTCTAAATTAACCAGGGGAGGGTTCACAGGAAACCGTCCCGTTGTGACGAAGAGGACTTAAAAAAGAAACTCAATGATAGCCCCTTTCACACGAACCAAGCTCGCTACTTTCACCCACCTTTCGTTGAAATCTGTCGACACCAAACGCTATCTATCAGTTCTGATCTTCACTTTCATCTGATGCTGAAAGAATCCGGCCAGAGACTGATGAGAACAGCGTTCATTGCGCAAGATTCCCAATTTGCTATTGATGCAATTGGATAGTAAACAGTTTATAGCTATAGCATAAAATACAAACTTACAAATAAACGTAAACAGGTTCTAGAAGGTTCCATAAAGTTCTAGATAGCTCCAAGTATCCTGTACAAGGCCCTACAATGTCATAGTACGAGGGGGGACCCAAAAGTAACCGGAATTGTGTCATATAATTTTTATTCATTTATTGTTGCATGTTTATATTCTTATCACCTTCAAAATATTCTCCATTTGAAGCAATGCACCGGTCCAGATGTGTTTTCCACTGTTCAAAGCAGTCCTGGAACTCTTGTGAAGTTATGGTTTTTAAGGACTCCGTCGTTCTTAACCTCTTCCGCATCTGCAAAACGTTTGCTTTTCAGGACTTTCTTCATTCAGGGGTAACAAAAAAAGTCGTAGGTTTCGAGATCGGGTGAATAGGGAGGGTGGAGGAGTGGGGTCATGCCATTCTAGGTCAGAAATTGTCTCACACTCAAGGCGGTGTGCGCTGGTGAATTGTCGTGATGCAAGCACCACGCTTCACTTTGCCACAGGTCAGGGCGTTTTCGTCTCACCTTGTCTCGCAAACGCTTCAGGACTTCCAAGTAAAAAACCCTGGTTAACAGTTTGACCAAGAGGAACAAATTCTTTGTGGAGAATTCCTTTCACATCAAAGAAACAAATCAGCATCGTCTTGACATTGGACTTCACTTGACGCGCTTTTTTGGGTCGTGGTGACGTTGGATGCTTCCATTGACTTGATTGCTGCTTCGTTTCCGGGTCGTAGCCATAGCACCAGCTTTCGTCACCAGTGATGACCGTCGAAAAAAGGTCTGGATCAACTTACAACGTTTCTTTCAGTTTACGACAGGCATCCTTTCAGCCATGGTAAAAATAGACGAAAAGGCGTGAAGCACTTCAAAACAAATGTGAACCACGTAGCTGTACGTCTTCCCACGATGACACCAGTTAACACATTGATGCCTGAGGGTTGCCTCAAGTGGCATCTAGCGGTGGAAGCCTGAACTACTACTGGCTTGTTACACAGGAAACGATTCCGGTTACTTTTGGGTCCCCCTCGTACTAGTATACTTGTAAACGTTTTAGAAATTTCTTCTTCGGAGTGATATTAAAAACCAGTAAACTGAATTAAAGCCTTCATCATTATATTTGAAGAAAAGTCCATTGAATTGCGTGGTGGAATATGATTGAAAAAATAAAAAAAAATACTTCTGATTCTTTGTCATGAAGAACTATTAACAATGTATACGTTAAACTTTAATATTTTTAAGGTCTGTTAATCTTAGATTCTGGAGAATAATTTGTAATTTCTTAAATACGATGCTAACGGTTTCTTTTCTCGCGTTGGAGGTCTCTTCCACTTCCATGTTTTCCAGCCAACTTTGATCTTCAAATATTTAAATGCAATGTCAATCGTTATCTACTCTCTACTTGATTACTCTTCTTCTATTGTTCTCGCTCCTTAATAATGTTTCTCTTTTTTCTTATTCTTTCACACTCAGTAACCCCTTCTGTCTTAGTGGCTTTACTGTCTTGCATGGGGTGAAATGATTAGAAAACAAATTTAAATGCAATGTCAATCGTTATCTACTGTCTTCTTGATTACTCTTCTTCTATTGTTCTTGCTCCTTAATAATGTTTCTCTTTTTTCTTATTCTTTCACACTCAGTAACTTCTTGTGTCTTAGTGGCTTTACTGCCTTACATGGGGTGAAATGATTAGAAAACAAATTTAAATGCAATGTCAATCGTTATCTACTGTCTCCTTGATTACTCTTCTATTGTTATCGCTCCTTAATAATGTTTCTCTTTTTTCTTATTTTTTTTACACTCAGTAACCCCTTGTGTCTTAGTGGCTTTACTGCCTTTCATGGGATAATAAGATTAGAAAAAATATTCTTTGTCATGAAGAAATATTAACAATGTGTTCTTTAATATTTTTAAGGCTTGTTAATCTTAGATTCTGGAGAATAATTTCTAATTTCTTAAATACGATGCTGACGGTTTCTTGATTCCTAAGGTGATTGGAATTTCAAACTTAACCCCTGATTTAGTCCACCTATTTATAGTAAAAATGAAAACAATATAATACAATTTGTTTAAACTTTTCATCCTAAGCAAGGCTGGAAGACACTAGCACGCAAGGGTTACAGAAGATTTGGAGCGAGAGCAGATAGGAGTGAAAGAGGAAAGGATGTGGAGAAGGATAGTGGATAGATCAAGACAACTGGAGATGTCGATTGACGTTACATTTGAATAGTTGGAGATTATAGTTGTCAGGGAAACAGGAATAAGGAAGGGAGTTCCACAGGCGAGAGGTGCGAGATATGAAGCTATTGGAGTAGAAGAGACGTCTACATTTAACAGTTTCAACAGTGAAAGGGTGGGAGCGGGATGCCAGCCTCATAGGACGCTTGAATTCATGAAGCCTGGGAACCAGCGAAAGTAGCTCATCGTAGCAATTACCGTGAAAGTATTTGTAAAAAAGACAGAGCGAGGCGACGGCGCGTCTGTGAGAGAGCGACTGCAGACGAGATGACAGATCAGGGCCAATTACGTTGCATGCCCGATTCTGGATCTTATCAAGAACCTCGGGGCAAACAGAAGCGGCTCCAGACCAATTTTAAAGTAGAATTATCAACAATACTTTTTATTTTTAGTTGAAGGCTTACAATTACGTTCACTAGTCGAAGCCATGAAAATGTTTTCAAAATGTTTAGATTTCGGCATTAAATAACCCATAAAGGTGTTGATATGCCGCTAAGCAAAATCAAGCATGGTCAATCTAGAATTTCGGCATTTTACAGATAATATATCCTTTAATCTATTTCTATCTGGTTCTGGATATTCGTTAAGGAATGAACAGAGTAGACATCTCTAACGAGTTACGTTTACCCTCCCTTTTTATAACACTCTCTTTTTTTTGCTTACTTATTTATCAACTCTCTCTTTTCCTTCGATATTTTATCAGTCTGTCTTTGTTTTCCTTTCCAACGTAATTTTAAACATGTCGTTTGTCTTTTTTTTCTCGCCATTTTTTCTCACTCTGTTTTCACGGTTCCTAGTCTTTTCTCCCTCTCCCTTTACTTTGATACAAAAAAAAAACAACACCTCCCACTTCTTCACTCTTTTTTTGTCCCCCTCTTTCTTTTGTAATTTCTCACCCCCCTCTTCTCCCCTCTTTCAAAATCCCACTCCGTTACTTGTCTCTCTTCTCTTCTCTTTTTATCACACTCTTTTTTTCTCTGTTTTGTAATATCTCACCTCCCTTTTCTCCTCTCTTTTTTTACCGCACTCTCTTTCTTTTTCTCTCTTTTATAATTTCTCACCTCCCTTTTCTTCCCTCTTTTTTATCCCACTCACTTCCTTATTCTCCCCAAATTTTCTCTCTCTCTCTCTCTCTCTCTCTCTATATATATATATATATATATATATAAAAATATATATATATATAAAAAAATAATATATATATATATATATATATAAAAAAAACATTAATAAAAGATAATATACTACGTTACTTAAAAACCGAAAGCCAAAAAGATATAGTGTAACAAATAAATAACAACAAGTATAATAAATCGATCTAAATACATCCAAATATATAAATAAACTAACAACCGATTACGATAAACTAGCCGTTTAAAAAACAAAACAAAAACAAATAAAGATAACCAACCTAAATAGATAAATTAAAAACTGTTCTCACCTAAATAATAGTCAGAAAAAACCACAAATTCAACAAACAGATTTAATCAATGACAAATAAACAAATATATAAGATAAAAAATAAAAATGAAAATAAATAAAAACAAGCAAAACAATTTGACCCAAATAAATAAGCGAACAAGCGATTTCCGGTAAATGACGGCCATTATAGACTACCAACAATAAGCTATATAAACAAATTTTTACTACGTTAACCAAAAACACCGATCAAAATAAAAGAATAAATAAATAAATATATAAGATAAAAAATAAAAATAAAAATAAAAAACAAACAAAAAACAAGCAAAATAATTTGACATAAATAAATAAACAAATAAGCGACTTCCGGTAAAAGTAACCGCCAAAATAGACTACCCATAATGCACCACTGACCCTTATATAAATAGCCGAGAAAAATAACAGCACTAGTCGCCTGACGATTGCACTAGCATGAAACAGACTGTCGCCTCTAAGTGCTGACTTCCATGTCCACTTTCATATTTACACACGCTCTATCTCTGATATTGAGCACTTTACCCCATAAATATAGCACACTTTAAGACTATATTTCTGCATATATATATATATATATATATATATATATATATATATATATATATATATATATTTCTGTTATTCATCATTTTTAGAAGAAGGTTCACCCTGCACAAATCCCGAAGGCCGCTCGTGGGAGTAGGCTACCCTAAGAGATAGATCGCATGGGTAAGAGTGGAAGGTAACGGTTAACTCTAGACTTGAACAGGTTAAGATTTTAGTGATCAAGGATACATACTCTTGCGAGATTTTTCCATAGAGCAGTAGTACGCGAGAAGAGGCTGTTTGAGTGGAACTTACTTTTCGCCGATGGAATACGGATGGAATTTTGATGGTTTGTTATATAAGTGACATGGCAAGTCCTAGCAATGAAGATCTGATTTTGTGGAACCAGTAGATGCAGTTCGTCCGCGCACTTTCTATGGTAGTAGCGATAGAGCAGTGAGAGACTCGCCATATCCCGCCTCTGTGTGTGTGTGTTTGTGTGAGTGAGAGAGAGAGAGAGAGAGAGAGAGAGAGAGGTTGGAGGGATGAAAATAATTCTTCTCCAACAAGGACTCGAAGACGCCTTTGAAATCTACGAAGACTAGAAAGTGAGGTCTGGGTAGCTCCCGCCCAAATATGGCAACAGTCCTCCATTTTCAGCCTGATCTGGCTCTTATAAAAAGTAGAGGACAACATGAGGAATCAGGTACTTACTGGTGCGGTACAGGGAGCCGATCATTTTACCTGAATCATTAGCGATGGGTCCTATATAGGAATTACACATGTGGTTGGGTTTGAGTTTGAGGTCCAATATCCACTCGAGGGGCGGGGCCTCCTCGAGGGGTCATCCGTTCGTCGTAACTGAATTTCTCACTTCTCTTTTGTTTACACCTCTGGTGTTTTGTTTTCATCTCTCTTTCTTTGTTCTCCTTGTCTCTCCCATTTCGTCTCTCTTTCTTTCTCTCACTCTTTCTCTCCTTCTCTCCTCCTTCTTTCTCTTTCTCACTTTCTTTCTCTCTTTCTCTCTCTTTCTGTCACATTCTCTTTCTCTCACTCCCTTTCACTTTTTCTCTCTCCTTCTCACGTTTCTCTCTTTCTCTTTCTTTTTCTGTCTCTCCCATTCTCGTTCTGTCTCACTTTCTGTCTCTCTTTCTACCTTTTTCCCTTTCTCTCTCTCTATCCGTTTTTCTCAACTATCTTTCTCACTTTCTCTTTCTCATTTTCTCTCTCTCTCTCTTTTCTCTCACTTTCTTTTTCTTCTTTCCTCTTTTTTTCTCTCACCCTCTTTCTCATTGTCGTTCACTCTGTCTTTCTCCCTCTCTCTTTCTTTTCACTTCGTTCATACTGACTTCAATCGTATACATTTTTACCAGATTCGCACAAGCAAATCTACAACGCAGGTATAATCACATATTTAAGCACATACTAATGACATAAGTTAAATAGACGTACGGAGCCACACCCAGGTATCAGCTGGGGTCAGAGAGACGGAGACGATTAAGATAAATTGCATTATTACACCTGGATTTATTTACCTACTTATCTATCCTTCCTCACCTGGTTGCCTACTTACCCACTTACATCTTCATACGCCGAATTGTATTCAAACACACACACACACACACACACACACACACACACACACACACACACACACACACACACACACACACACACACACACACAACACACACACACACACACACATATATATATATTGCGTATATTTTGGCACATGTATTCATTAAGACAGGTTTCTTTAAATAATTTAGACAAGTTTTGTCTACTTATTTTAATGTTATCCTCTCGTAATTGTGGACAAGCTTCTTAGTATACTTATTAAAGTAAGAAAGAAAATTAACATTATTCCGGGTACTTTCGACATTAGCAAAATGTCATCTTCAAGGACTTGTTTTATTCGGGTTCTGTTTTATCTGAGACAAATTTTAATTTTTGAAGTGAAAAGCGCTAAACTTATGTACTGTCAGTCAGTTATGTGTCATTCGTGATAGACGCTTAGACGATCATGTATCTTTCAATACATTACTGACGAGGCAGATTTTTCCCCGCGGTAGGTTGCCATTTCTTTCGGCGGTAGACCAGTTGCCATACAAGGTTATAGAACCCGGTCTGTCCTGCTATTTACCCATAGCTGGAGGGAGAAGAGGATTCATACCTTTCCCAAGGGTATTAGTATGTAAGTGAATGTAATAGATTCGACTGGAATTCGAACTCGGCTATATCTATTTAAATAAAAAACTATTTAAAGCTATTATTTATAAACTAGATATTTTAAACTCTCTACTGTAAACATTTTAAAATATTTGTGAAGTTTTCATAATTATTTTTTATTAAGGGTTGGTTTCAAATTTTTAATATAAATAGCTTCAAGAATTTTTAGTTTATGTTTATTATTTTCATAAAAAAAACTATAGATCTATTTTCAACAAGAATTTTCCTAAATTGAGAATGTGGACAGGTATGCTATTGTAAATGTTTAGAAATGTTAGATGTATCATTCAAATGATAGTTCAAGCTGCGAAACAACGTAGTTGTAGCATGACGAACATAAATATTATTTTCTGTGTTCGGGGAGGGGGGCAATACCCCAAGGAATTTTTAAATTTATACACAATTTTGTTTTGTTAAAATAAAAAAATATTTAAAGCTATTATTTATAAACTAGATATTTTAAACCATGTACTGTAAACAATTTAAAACATTTGTGCAGTATTCATAATTAATTTTATTAAGGGTTGGTTTCAATTTTTTAATATAGATAGTTTTAAGTAATTTTAGTTTATCTTTATTATTTTCATGAAAATGTATACATGTATTTTCGACAAGAATTTTTCCGAATTTAGAATGTGGACAGGTATCCTGTTGTAAATGCTTAGAAATGTTAGATGCATCATACAAATTAAAACTCAACCTCCTAAACTACATACCTGTAGTATGACCAAGATAAATTTTATCTTCTCTGTTGGAGGTGCAATCTCCCAAGGAAAATTTAAATTTATATATAATTTTGATTTTCTGCAACACGATAGTTGGTGGGGAGGAGTCATTACAAATGATTAAATCGGATATATTGAATTTAGTATAGTATATAATTAATTTTATTTTTTATCACGATATGTGGTGGATATATTAGTATTTATTAGTACTTTTATATATTTTCATGATGATTATATAATTAGAACGTATTTGATTGCGATATAAAAGATTAATTAAGGGAGGCAATTAAGTTATTAATATGTCTATCTATTTAAATAAAATAAAAAACTATTTAAAGCTATTATTTATAAACTAGATATCTTAAAACATGCCCTGTAAACATTTTAAAACATTTGTGCAGTATCCATAATTAATTTTATAAAGGGTTAGTTTCATTTTTTTAAATATAGATAGATTTAAGAATTGTTAGTTTATGCTTATTATTTTCATGAAAATGTATACATGTATTTTCGACAAGAATATGGACAGGTATCCTGTTGTAAATGTTTAGAAATGTTGGACATATGATTCAAATGAAAACGTAGTCGCAGTGTGGCCAACATAAATATTAGTTTTTCGGTTCGAGATACATGTTTTCTGTTTTCAAAATAAACAACACTTGATGATGACATTGTGCTATGTCGAAAGTACTAGGAATAAAAAGAATATGTATCAACACGACAATTTTCTCTCTTCCTTTAAAATTGACACCAAAAATCTTCTCCGTGAATATGAAAGGAACCAGTTGAAAATAAGTAGACAAATCTTGTCTAAATTATTCAATGAAATATATATATATATATATATATATATATATATATATATATATATATATATATATATATATATAATTTACTACGTGCAGCACTTACTGAAAAGTGCTCAATATCAGTGATAGAGCTAACATATTCAGTTGTATGGATATGAGTTTGTGACTCTGGGTTTCACGCTTTTGCGATCATCAGACAGTTTGATGATCGCTAAAACGTGAAACCCAGGACCATAAACTCACTCATATCTATGCAACTATATATATATATATATATATATATATATATATATATATATATATATATATATTTCATTAAAAACGACTGACAAGGTGCTTTTATTTAGTTTTTTATATAATTTCTCGTGCGATCTAATAAAGTTTTTCTTTTCAGAGGATAAATTATATAAAAATTGTCCGAATATTCTTTTCCGAATTATATATATATAATATTTTATTTTTTATTACGATCTGTGGTGGATATATTAGTATTTATTAGTATTTTAATTTGTTTTATATTTTTAGTTCACTGTAGAAAAATCGGTTTTGTGAATGAGTTAATTTTGGCACGGTTTACTAGTTTTTTTTATAATAGTTATTTTATAATAATTTTGACATTCACTGTTATATTTAAGAGTGAACGAATTTATGCAGTTAGGTCTTTTATATGGGGAGAACTTTTTATTATTAGTGTTTATCAATATATCTAGAAAAGGGATTTTATTACAATTTTAAGTTCGTATGTACATTTAAAGACAGAATTCTTTTAGAATTATTTTTGGAGTTGTTATATTTCATCCATATTCTTGACTAAGATGAGAATATCATCGACGCATCTTAGGTAGATTGAGGATTTTTTTAATTTATTAAATATATTATTTACGGAACTAGACATATAGAAATTACTAAAAGTTGGGCCCAGAAGTGAACCCATAGAAACACCATCCCGTTGTACACATATTATTTACATGATCATAGAATAGAACTTCGGTAGTACAAGTTAGAAGTAGTTTCCGCAATAATTTTAAGTGATGGTAAAGATGGATCATTGTATATGTTTCTTAGAATAATATCAACAGTTTCACTAACTGAGACATTAGAAAAAAAAAATTTTCAACATCAAGTGAGGTTATGGTTTCCTTATTAGGTTGTTTTTTTACAAAAATTTGCATAGTTGAGTTAAAGGGAGATAACTGAAACCTCTGCAAGAGGCATGGCAACTAGAAAAATCTACCCCGGTTTGACGAAATAAAGGGTCCAGTTCGAATTTCCTAAGAAGGCCGGAGCGCACAAGAGCTGAAATGTCGTGAATATGAAGTTATGAAGCTAACGCGCCTTGTCAATCGTTTCTAATGAAACATATATATACTCTTCGCCTCCAACTAACGTGTTGCAGGAAACCAACATTGTATATAAATGTCAATGTCCTCTGGGAGATTGTATCTCCAGCAGAAAAAAAATATTTATATTGGCCACACAACGATCACGTTGTCTCAGCTGCAGGGTATACATTTAAATGATACGTCCAACGTTTCTAAACATTTCCAACAGTATGCGTGTCCACATGCAATAAATATGAGGACAACAGTCGGAACAATGAACAGAATGTAAATAAACCCGACAAATATTTAGAGTAATGCATATAATAATTTATCGACATGACCGATTAAAAATGCCAAATGCTTACCGATAAACTATAGTTTAAAACATACCAATATTTACCTATAGACTCGATGGCAAACCTAACCAATGTTTACTGAAGACCGACAATTCCGTTGATAAATAAGGTAATCTAAAAGGAAATATACCAGAGAGAGCTCAAGTTATGGATATAAAGAGCAATTATAAAAAATACCAAATTGTAATTGCTAGAGGGCTTTTCATTCTATATGTGAGCTCAATGTATGATATATATATATATATATATATATATATATATATATATATATATAAGGCGGGATATGTGTGTGTGTGTGTGTGTGTGTGTGTGTGTGTGTGTGTGTGTGTGTGTGTGTGTGTAACGAATGCACGGCCGCAATTTTATACGTATTTGCACAAAAATGTACATGCACATGCTCCAAGTTAGCGGAAGGCCAAGACCGACTTTGCATTTCGCAACTCCCATCGATAGTGGAAATAATCGATTTTTTCATTCTTCTACGGCAGTTATCATGTAGTTTGCGGCCATTTTCTATTGGCCAGAGTGAGAGCCTATAGCTGGCTGCCACGAATAGGCAGGAATATTTTATTGGCCAGCGTGAGAGCCAACAGCTGACTGACACGAATGTTAACTAGCATGCTAGCATGCAAAAGAAATCGATAGCTGCATTCGTCACACGTGGGAAAAATTTAAATCTGCATGGCACTTTATTCCAATTGACTCATTCGCTTGCTTAAACTCAACATTGATTCTGATTCCGCCGAACTGGGTTGGGTGTGAAAAAGTATTTGTTGTTAACATTCTTTTTTCATTCGTTTTTTTCCAGTTACGAGTCCTTTTTTAAAGCTGATCGTTTTGTGTTCATTTTGTTTAGTTCTTTTTTCATAACAGATTTAATGTTTAGTATAGAGCTTACAAAAAATCACAGTGTTAGATAGGCAAGAAGTAAGGCATGTAGCAACATCAGCACGGCAAAGGGCACTCCTTTAAAGGCAAGGAAGGGCAAAAATATTTTAAGTCAAGTGATAGCGATTTTTGAATCAAGCACTTGCAATGCCGAAGCCATGCTGCTAGTATATATTAAAAAATCGTACGACTCATACAGCAATCGCTATCACTTGACTTAAAATATTTTTGCCCTTCCTATATATATATATATATATTAGTAATAAATTTATTTTGATGACTAGTCGGTCTGATGAGATGAATATGATTTTATTCCACGAAATAAATTTATTACTGACTATGGTTTTTTAATTTTTTTTTTCCTAATTGTTATTATAATTATATAACTATAATTACACTGTGCAACAAATTTCAAGTTAAAAAAAGTACATGTCACATAAGCCCTGTTTAAGTGTTAGAAAAGTATATCGATACTAAATCTGACCTTTTTTCCCTTAGATTAGGCACCGTTTTCATGTACTTTAAATCATAATTTATTATTATTGGTTATGAATAAAAAACAAAGAACTTTCAGTTTATACAACATTTGTCCTCTTAACCCTCTTGTGTATAGTGTCATCCTCTCTTTATATTCCAGCGGTAGTCTGCCAACAGGCCAGGCTTCCATTTGCCTTTAAAACGTTTCTCCATCACGGAAATATCCTGATGGAATCTCTCGCCATGTTCATCACTCACATCACCAAGATTTTCCGCAAAGAAGTCCAAATGAGAGTGGAGTACATGAACTTTAAGGGACATGTTACACCCCATATCATGATAATGACGTATTAGATCATTTATAACTTGCACATAGTCTTCTGAACGATATTTTCCAAGGAACTTATCACAAACTTTCTTGAATGACTCAAAGGCAAATTTTTCTTTTTTCTTGAGATGTGTGTTGAAAGCTTCATCAAGTACAATTTTTCGAATTTGAGGACCTATGAAGATACCTTGTTTTATTTTAGCTTGACTTAGGGAAGGGAACTTTTCTGCAAGATATGCAAATGCGAGGGAATCCTTTCACAAATTGTTTAAACAAACCAAGTTTAATATGCAAAGGTGGTAAATGGATTTTATCACTTTGCAGAAGTGGTTTGTGCTTAATATTATATTTCCCTTGCCCAATTCCATCTCTAACGGGCCAATGCTTGCGTACATAATGTTCAGTTCTTGCTCTTGAGTCCCATAAGCACAAGAAACAGCAAAATTTGGTATAGCCAGGCTGAAGGCCTGCAAGCATGGCTACAATCTTGAAATCTGAACAAATCTGCCATTCATGGTTATTATATTGTACGCTCGTTAGAATTGTTTTTAAATTTTCATATGATTCTTTTATGGTTGCGCTGTAAGCTATGGGAACAGATGGCAGAGTGTTGCCGTTGTGTAGCCAAACAGCTTTGATGCTTTCTTTGGATGCATCTGAGAAAAGTCGCCAGTCGGTGTTATCATATGGTATTTCTAGTTGTTCAAAAAGTTTAGTGACGTCATTACAGAAGCATAAGTCATCTTTCATGGTAAACAATACATGCAGTTTTTGTGAACGTTTTCTGTACAATGTTATCTTCACTCCTTTTCTAAGAAGATTACGTTGTTTAAGCCTTGATGCTAGAAGCTCACTTTTGTCTTTGGTTAAATAGAGATCTCCACATAAGTCATTTAGAGCCTCTTGAGAAAATAGTATTGGTTTATTCATGCTTTCTAGATCAGTAAGTTCTACTGTTTCATCACTGGAATGTTCATCTCCACTGCTTGAACTCCACATTTCTTGATCTGGGGGTTTTGGCGCAGGCAAATCTTTTGAGAGCTCAACTGGGCGCATTTCTGATTGTTTCTTTTTCTTTGCCGTAGTGCAGCCCGTATAGTGTTGCTGGCAGAAATAGCAACCATTAGAATGATCTCTCTGCTCACGCCAAATCATTGGCACACCAAACTTCATGTGAACATTTTTTCTTGCAAACCATGTGCTCAGTGTCTTCACACGTGTAAGGCAACAGACATGAGGAGCCCACGGCTTGTCTTGGTCTCCTATGTCACAATGAAAATACGCCTTGTACAATTTCTTGATATGACTTGTAATGCTGCGCTTTTCTTTAGCAAATGTTAATTCGCCACATATGTAGCGGAATCTGTTTGGATCATTTTTGCACTGTCTTGACGTCATTTTCGAAACCTATAGAAAAAGTATAAAGAAATATGAAATATATGCTCTTGATGTTGCTCGGCACGATTCCCGCCAAATCTAATTCGATTAAACCAGTTCAGTCCTCCACTGATGACAATTCCAGAACAACGTAACTATAAACAATTTGTTCTATCCTCTGCCGGCCGCTATGATGGAGAAAGCATTATGCCAGTGAGACACGCTGCAAGAGCCACTCCGTTTCGCGAGGCTCGTTCCTTAATCGAGACGCAATCGCGCCAATCCTCCGAAGGAACGCCATGGAACGAGGGCAAATAACCCCTGAAGTCTTCACTGCCACAGGAGTAAAAAAAAATCTATCAGCAAGAGAAGAATATTTAGATATTTTTTTTATCTCTGCGTCTCGGGCGACGGACCCCAGCTCAACCGCGGACCTGATCAAATTACCGACCGAAAATGTATCCGCACAGGTCGCATCCCAAATCAACGACTTACCAATTTTAAAAGGGAAGATGGTAATGCCATCCGGCCGCTTTCCATCACCACGGTCGAGGCCTACGGGTTCGATTTGAGAAGGGAACCCATCTGCATCCAAACCTCTTTTGATGATATCGTTAATTGCTGCATGCCGTGGAAAGCGGCCGGCACTACGACGACAGGAGAGAGGATGCAAACCAAACTCATCGATGGAGGCTCCACATCGGCAGGTTTTAAGGCATAACGTATTAAGTGATAAACACGGTTAAATATAAACACATAATAACATATACAAAATATGTAAGCGCAATGTTGTAAGAAATTTATTTGTAACATTTTTGCCGAGATTCTCGAAAGTGACAATTTGGCAAAAACTATACCTAATTCAACAAAAAGAAGGCCAGAAATGGATTTTTCATGCCATTGTGAATATAAAAATGACCATGATTTATATATAGATAATAAAACATATTTTTGATGAAATTTCTCAGACATTCATGCCGGTAAATGTTGTTAATACTGTTTATTATAAACAGAACATTTACTTAAATATTTATAATAAAAATAATCTAGTATATAATATAGATATAAAAATATAAAATAATAATAATTATTTTTTATATATTTTATTATAATTTTTTCATATAGACAATTGAAATGCACTGAAACCAAGTTGCATCTTTGTAGTAAGTAAAATGGTTTAGTCTATATGATAAAATTATAATAAAAAAATAATTATTGCTCTACTATCGGTATAGAGCCCTCGTTTGAATTAATGCTGTCAACGTTAGAATTTATATATTATTTTCGTTCTCATTGCATCAGTTATATACTATATTATAGAGTGATGTTCGATAAAAGTGACTCACCTGATTTTTTTTACTAAATGTTCTCTTCTCCGATGAAACGAAAGCTGAGCTAAATTCAAAGGATAAGCGATCTAAAATCCGAAGAAGCAGCTTTAAAATCTCTTTGAATTTAGCAGTAAGTACTGTCAAGCATCCGTTCAGTATAATGTTCTGGGGATGCTTTTCTTTTCATGGAACTGGTTTCTTAAAACCTATTGAAAAGACCCTCAGCAGCGAGCAGTACAAGAGAATTTTATCGTCTTGTCTGCTCCCTTCTGCTGAAAGGGTGCAAATCGACCCCACCAAGCTCATTTTTATGCAGGATAATGCTCCCTGTCACAAATCAAAATTGATGAAGGAATACTTTGATGAGAAGCAGGTGAGTGTTATGACATGGCCGCCCCAATCTCCTGACCTCAACCCCAATAGAAAACTTATGGAGCATTATAAAGTACAGGCTCTCGAGAAAGCAGTTGAGCAACAAAAAGGATTTGATTGTGAATTTCATATCCGAATGGAATTCAATGCTTGGAGATGAGATTTGCCAGAACCTAATCACGTCAATGCCAAAAAGGGTTGAAAAGGTTATTCAAAATAAAGGAGGGCCCATAGATTATTAAATATTTCGAACTATATTACCTATTATAAATAAATTATACCTCTATTATCCTTTATTTAAAGCTGTTCGGTTATGTTTCTATTGATTACTAGTTGCAGGAAATAAGTGAGTCACTTTTTTGCACACAGTTTTTCCCTAAATCTCATTTATATCCAAAATTATAATTATCAATAAGAATACCTTAGGGTGAGTAAACGTTTTTACTAGGTGGTCGGGAAGGGGTCTTTATATTAGTAAGATTAAAAATTAGTTTGACCCCCAAAACAATAGACGAAAAATTTTTAAAGTAAAAATTCAGGTGGGTCACTTTTATCGAACACCACTCTATATTAACATTATATATAATATTATATATATTATTGGTGGTGCGGATAACAAAGAGTTGGTGCTAATATTTGCCACGGACACAATGAATAACCCCCCTCAGGTTTTATTATCACGGAGTTATACCTCTCCGGTACTACGAGTGCACAGAAGAGTGCAGGGCCTTTCGATAGTAATTTCACGTGAAATTAGCCCACCTGGTGAAGCTGTTTATAGGGTTTGGCGCGTGGAGATTTAGGGGGGATGAATGAAGACCAATGTTGCCCGTCCATCTTAATAATAAGTGCAGCAGCCGAGTAACAAAGGTACTACTTCTACCCACTGCCACTTACACGCATAGAACATACACATACAAAGTATAAATTATTATATAAATTTTTATATATATATATATATTTATATGTGCAGGTATGCAGAAAAATAGGAAAGAACACGTTAGGTAAATAATCTATAATATTATAATATTTAAAAAAAAATATGATTCCTTCGTTACATAAGAGTTCTCATGTTTCAAAAGCGAGAGTCGAGACCCTCAATATTATTTTTAAAATTAAGTTGAATTAAGGTGTCTGGTCACGCTTCCTCGTCAAGCGAGAATTTGGGAAAAGCTATCTTGTAGTTTGCGCGTGTTTATAAGTATGGTCTCTTGCAACATTAGTTACTATGGAAACGGCTAAGGTCGGCCATATTGGTTAGGTGGTCGATGAGTTAAGAGTTATTTTTTATCTACAGACCAGTACCCTTCGGAAAGTTTATATATATATATATATATATATATATATATATATATATATATATATATATATATTTATAATTTATTTAATTTATAATTATTTAATTTATTTAATTATTTAATTTATAATTATTTAATTTTATAATTTATAATTTATTTAATTTATATTTATATATTTATATTTATTTATATATATATATTTATAAATTATTATAACGTATAAGAGAAAATTTAATTTTTGTTATTATTATTATTATTCTTTAAAAAAATTGTAAGATAAATAATGAAACAAATTGACTAGTAGTAAAAACGAAACAAAATCACGTTATAACTGGGAACGCGTTTCAGTAAATTTGAAATTTACTTTGCAAATAATAAATCAGAAAATGTAACGAAATAAAATTCAGATTAAATGCTGTAAAAGAATCCTTGAATATAAATAATAATAGATAAAAGAAATCAACCAGTTTCGTAAAATTAACAGTTAAATAAATATTACGCTTCGATATAAATAGATTAAAATTATTCATGCCACTCTATAATTAACTAACAACATGGCCCGGCGTTACCCATTGCTTGATTCAAAAATCGTACGACTCATACAGCAATCGCTATCACTTTTTTTGCCCTTCCTTGCCTTTAAGTGCTCTTTGCCGTGCTGATGTTGCTACATGCCTTATTTCTTGCCTATCTCACACTGCCAAGTTTTTCTAAGCTCTATACTAAACATTAAATCTGTTACGAAAAAAGAACTAAACAAAATGAACACAAAACGATCAGCCCTAAAAAAGGACTCGTAACTGGAAAAACCGAATGAAAAAAGATTGTTAACAGCAAATACATTTTCACACCCAACCCAGTTCTGCGGAATCAGAATCAACGTTGAGTTTAAGCAAGCGAATAAGCCAATTGGAGTAAAGTGCCATACAGATTTAAAATTTTCCCACTTGTGACGAATGCAGCTATCGATTTCTTTTGCATGCTAGCATGCTAGTTAACATTCGTGTCAGTCAGCTATAGGCTCTCACTCTGGCCAGTAGAAAATGGCCGCAAACTACATGAAAACTGCCGTAAAAGCATGAAAAAATCGATTATTTCCACTATCGATGGGAGTTGGGAAAAGAAAAGTCGGCCTTGGCGTTTCTGCTAACTTGGAGCATGCGCATATAAATTTTGGTGTAAATCCGTCGAAAATTGCGGCCGTGCATTCGTCACACACACACACACACACACACACACACACACACACACACACACACACACACACACACATCCTGCCTTTTATATATAGAGCTCTAGGGAGAAATTTCACTCGCGAAACAACAATTTTTAAAAAAATAAAAAATAAACCTCTCGTTACCGCTACGGTTCCTAAACAAATCATCATCTCACCCCTGAATTCTGATGTTAAGAAGAAAGAACTCCCTGAAACACTGGATTCGAGGCTGGATTCGCTTGTGACCTCGGAAGATATTGAATCCTCCTGGAAATCTCTCAGAGATGTCATTTATTCCAGCTTCCTTGAATTTCTAGAACTTGCCATAAGGAAGCATCAGGACTGGTTTGAAGGAAATGAGGCTCCCGTTTAACGTCTCATCGAGAAGATGAACAATTCGCATAAAATATTCTTAAACAACAAAAATTGTCCATCAGAAAAATCGCATATAAGCAGGAATTGCAAAATGCTCTCAGAAAAATGAAAGAGTCCTGGTGGTCTGCTAAGGCTGTGGGAATCCAGGTGGCAGCAGACAGAAAAGATCCCAAAGCATTCTATGAAGGCCCTTAAAAATGGGTACAGCCCACAAGGAAATGGCGTTTCACCTGTTATTTTGTCTGACAGTAACACACTCCACACAGACAGGAAGGAAATTATATCACGATGGAAAGAATCCTTAATTCCACCTCTGCTATCGATGACAACGTCATTGCTTCAATTCACCAGCGACCAGAAATTTCCCAAGAAATTCAGTATTCTATCTTGAACGATGCCCCTGGAAAAAATGCTATTTCCCCCCGAAATTTTAAAATATGGTGGGAAGACCTTAGTTAAGAAACTCCTTGAGTTTTTTAAGGTCATATGGAAGGTTGGTTCTGTTCCACAACACTACAAAGATGCTTGCATAAAACTTCTGTTCAAGAACAAAGGCTAAAAGGTTTTATGTGGCATTGCACTTCTAAGTATCGCTGGCAAAATTCTCAAGAGAATAATCAAATATTTCATTGATGACATCTATCCCGAATCTCAGTGTGGTTTTCGTTCAGGTCGTGGAACCATTGATAGCATTTTTTCACTTCGTCAGGTTGCTGAGAAAGTTCGCGAGAGGAACCATGAACTCTATATCGTCTTTATCGATTTGACCAAAGCTTTTTGACATTGTAAATAGGGGTGGCCTCTGAAAAGTACTCAAAAAGCTTGGCATACCTGAAAGTGTGCTAAATATCATCATCTCGTTTCACGAAGGCATGAAAGCATCTGTTCTATCTAATGGAGAGTTTTAAGAAACCTTTGTTCTAACAAATGGCACAACACAATTCTATTCGGTCAATGCCTTTAGTAATCTTGACATGGGTGTGAATTTGAATTCCACACAAGTGGCGGCCTCTTTAACCATCAACGTTTAAAATCAAAATCGCTGACTCGAGCAAGCATTATTCGTGATCTTTTGTTTGCTGATGACACTGTGATCCTGGTCACCTCAATTGAAGAAGCTCAAGCATTCGTCAATCTTTTTGCCAACGCATGCAATGCATTCGGATTAACTATAAGCATAAAGAAAACTGAAGTTGTCCATCAACCAAGCCCTACACCTATGCAGGTCAAAGGTTTAAAACAAAAACCACTTGCCCATACCTTTCCAATCATTTCCATTACTTTTGGCAGCAACAACCTGAAGTATGTGAAATCATTCTCGTACTTAGGAAGCAAAGTCAATTCAAGTGCCTCTTTGGATGACGAAATAGTTAACCGAATATCAAAGGCAACCAATGTCTTTGAGAAGCTTAAGCATCGCCTATGGGATGTTCATGGGATTTCACTGAAAACAAAAATCAGTGTCTATCGAGCAGTCATTCTCACCACATTTCTTTATGGCTCAGAATCGTGGACGCCATACAGGACACACATCAATCAATTTGATGCTTTTCATAAACGCTGTCTTCGTTCAATAAGCGGTTATACAGGGCAGGACAAAATCTCTAACCCTGATCTTTTCATCAAATGTGGTGTCGGTGGTATTAAATCCTTTCTGATGCAATCACACTTCAGATGGGTTGGTCATGTCATCAGAATGAGTGATGATAGGATGCCGAAAATCCTTATGTATAGCCATCTTTTTCATGGTAAGCGTAACGAAGGCGGTCCTTGGTTACGCTTCAAGGATAAACTTAAATGCAACTTAAATGCTGCAAAGATCCCTATGGAGGAGTTCGAACTTGCTGATGAAAACCGAGCAAACTGGACAAACACCTGCTCCCGAGGTATAACCAACTTTGAAAAGAATCGTCTCAACCATCTGAGAGAATTAGGAATTAACACTAAATCACGGGCTAATACATAAACCCAGATGACGGTCAACCCATCAGTATGCCCTTCGCGTGGGTTTGTTTGCAAATCGCGTGTAGGATTTTATTCTCATACGAGACGGAAACATAAAACTGAACTGAAAGACACTCATACGTCGAATAACGATAGGAGTGTCCATCATATATATTATTATAAAATTAATAATATAATAATTAATAATATAATAATGATAATTGATAATATAATAATTAATAATATAATTAGATATTATAATTAGATATAATAATTATACTTATATAATTATTTATAATTTGTTCTGTATCCTACATGGAGCTCTCATATGGACTGAAAGTCCTCCTTGGGATAATCCCAACCAATTACAGTTTGGTGTACATACATACATACATACATACATACATATATATATATATATATATATATATATATATATATATATATATATATATATATATATATATTCAGCTGTATGGATAAGTGTGAGTTTGTTGCTCTGGTTTTCACTGTCTGATGATCGCAAATGCGTGAATCCCAGAGTCACAAATTCATATCCATACAACTGAATATGTTAGCTCTATCACTGATATTGAGCACTTTTCACTAAGTGCTGCACATAGTAAATTATATATATATATATATATATATATATATATATATATATATATATATATATAGTTTATTGAATAATTTAGAAAAGATTTGTCTACTTATTTTCAATTGGTTCCTTTCATATTCACGGAGAAGATTTTTGGTGTCAATATTAAAGGAAGGGAGAAAATTGTCGTGTTGATACATATTCTTTTTATTCCTAGTACTTTCGACATAGCACAATGTCATCATCAAAGTGTTGTTTATTTTGAAAACAGAAAACGTGTATCTCGTACAGAAAAAATAATATTTATATTGGCCACACTGCGACTACGTTTTCATTTGAATCATATGTCCAACATTTCTAAACATTTACAACAGGATACCTGTCCACATTCTTGTCGAAAATACATGTATACGTTTTCATGAAAATAATAAGCATAAACTAAAAATTCTTAAAACTATCTATATTTAAAAAATTGAAACTAACCCTTTATAAAATTAATTATGGATACTGCACAAATGTTTTAAAATGTTTACAGGACATGTTTTAAGATATCTAGTTTATAAATAATAGCTTTAAATAGTTTTTTATTTTATTTAAATAGATAGACATATTAATAACTTAATTGCCTCCCTTAATTAATCTTTTATATCGCAATCAAATGCGTTCTAATTATATAATCGGCATGAAAATATATAAAAATACTAATAAATACTAATATATCCACCACAGATCGTGATAAAAAATAAAATTAATTATATACTATACTAAATTCAATATATCCGATTTAATCATTTGTAATGACTCCTCCCCACCAACTATCGTGTTGCAGAAAATCAAAATTATATATAAATTTTAATTTTCCTTGGGAGATTGCACCTCCAACAGAGAAGATAAAATTTATGTTGGTCATACTACAGGTACGTAGTTTAGGAGGTTGAGTTTTAATTTGTATGATGCATCTAATATTTCTAAACATTTACAACAGGATACCTGTCCACATTCTAAATTCAGAAAAATTCTTGTCGAAAATACATGTATACATTTTCATGAAAATAATAAACATAAACTAAAATTTCTCAAAGCTATCTATATTAAAAAATTGAAACCAACCCTTAATAAAAATTAATTATGAATACTGCACAAATGTTTTAAAATGTTTACAGTACATGGTTTAAAATATCTAGTTTATAAATAATAGCTTTAAATATTTTTTATTTTAAAAAAACAAAATTGTGTATAAATTTAAAAATTCCTTGGGGTATTGCCCCCCTCCCCCCACCACAGAAAATAATATTTATGTTCGTCATGCTACAACTACGTTGTTTCGCAGCTTGAACTATCATTTGAATGATGCATCTAACATTTCTAAACATTTACAATAGCATACCTGTCCACATTCTCAATTTAGGAAAATTCTTGTTGGAGATAGATCTATAGTTTTTTTATGAAAATAATAAACATAAACTAAAAATTCTTGAAGCTATTTATATTAAAAATTTGAAACCAACCCTTAATAAAAAATAATTATGAAAACTTCACAAATATTTTAAAATGTTTACAGTAGAGAGTTTAAAATATCTAGTTTATAAATAATAGCTTTAAATAGTTTTTTATTTTATTTAAATAGATAGACATATTAATAACTTAGTTGCCTCCCTTAATTAATCTTTTATATCGCAATCAAATGCGTTCTAATTATAAACAGTGCATAGTTTAAAATAGTTTTTTTTTAATTTAGATATTGCAATCATTTAGTTAGGTGCCTTAACATTTGCCCTTGAGCCTAAATGATAAAATTTAAAATTGTACAATACATAACCTTAGTGCTTTTCACATCGCACGTCAGAAAATAATAATTTTCAAATGAGCAAAATTTGTCTTTGACAAATGATGAACACAACAATTTTTTGATTTAGAAAAAACAAGACCCTGATGACGACATTGGGCTAATGTCGAAATGCTCGGAATAACATGAATATGCATCATGTTAATTTTCTTTCCTCTTTTAATAAAGATAGTAAAAAACTTGTCAGCAATTACGAGAGGATCCTATTAAAAATAAGTAAACAAACTGGTCTAAATTATTTAATGAGACATGTCTTAATGAAAACATGCTGTAATATATATATATATATATATATATATATATATATATATATATATATATATATATATATAGGCATTCTTAATTTAGACATTTTCTTTAAGAATTCTTGCGACCAATACTTCTCTAGAAGGATTCGTTGGCGTGATTTGGGACGAGACATAAGACGATATTCACAAATAAATAATAGAAGAGGAGGGGAAAACTTAATTTATATATATATATATATATATATATATATATATATATATATATATATATCGCACATCAAGTGCTGGTATGGTATTAATAAAACAGGCATCAAATCTATATCCTACACGGAACCGTAATTTAGCCTGACGTGCTATACTATTTAGCTACAGAGGAATCGTTTGGTTAGCAAGGTTGGATTACTGTTTTAAAACAACTAATTTCTAATGATTTCTCACGCACCCTCATATCTAGAAGCGTAACTGAACGGAAAGGTTTGATTCCTGTCGGAGGACATATTTTTGGTGGAATTTCTCAGACATTCTGGCCGGTAAATGTTGTTAATACTGTATATTATAAACAGAGCACTTACTTAAATATTTGTATCTATAAAAATAACGTATAAACAGAATATATATATATATATATATATATATATATATATATATATATATATATATATAGATACATGTATACTTATATATATATATAATTGAATTTGTAGATATGTCATATTATTTGCCTGTTCATTTGTATTATTTTATTATTTTTTCGAGTTAGATCTGGCCAAAATCCCAAATAAACAAAGGTAATTAATGCTACTTCGGACGTGAAACGCATCTGTTTATCTTCCATTCTATGTCATCGAGGACGGTAGCTATAGAGCGCGTTGTGTATTGGTTAACGATCAAAAGGAAACGCTTTTAACACAAAGTTGAAAAACTGACTTGCAGTTGAAAAACTGACTTGCAGTTGAAAAACTGACTTGCAATTGAAAAACTGACTTGCAGTTGAAAAACTGACTTGCAGTTGAAAACGAAAATCAAAAGAGACTGACACGTATCGACAAAAAAGCAATACTCTGTCCGGCGGCAAAAGATGCCGGTGGCGCCAGAGGTGGCAGTACCACCTTAACCACCAAAATTATCTTACCTCCCCGGGTTGGCGGCTGACGAGTGCAGGATGTCGCACGTGCTTACACACCTCGTAAGTAGAAAACTGAAAATATATTTTTTTAGTTGCAGGTATAGTAGTTGTGTGGATGTGATTTTGTACATATATGTATATATTTTTTCATGTTTTTTACAGTTATTTAATTTTATATTTTTTTTACATTTATTTTTACTTATTTTACATTTTTTTTTAAACAAACGCCGTAAATAATATGGACTGCTACACTATTATTATAATCCGGTATATATATAAAAACTGAAATTATGTAACAGTTTTCACTCAGTACCTGAAGATTGCGTTGTGCATGAAACTCAGAGTTGAGCTATCGATGAGGAAAAATGTATATTATTAATATATAAATTATAGCTCTGTTATTCTATATCAAGCACGTAATGGGCGATATTATGTATTCATTATATATATATATATATATATACATATATATATATATATATATATATATATATATATATATATATATATATACACACACACACACACACACACACACACACGTATATATATATATATATGCATAGGTATTAATATCTTCTAAAATATAAAAATAACGGCATAGTGTCAAAACACATATGGGAAGTATATTATTGAACATTAAAGAGATAAAATTTAGAAAAATATAATTGTGGTTTCTCTCTTTAATATATATATATATATATATATATATATATATATATATATATATATATATATATATATATAGCCAAAGCGGGGAAATTGTAGAGAGGTAAATATATTATAATAAGGTGGAAGTAAAAACAAACGAAAATACAGAAAGCAGAGCATTTACATTTGAGCAGCTGGAAAAGAAATTATATATATATATATATATATATGTATATATATATATATATATATATATATATATATATATATATATATATATATGTATTAAAGAGAGAAGCGGCAAACCTTTTTTCATTATAATGTGTATTTTGGGATAGAATACTTTATTTTTACTTATATATAATGATGAAGTAAAATGGCAATCTTTATAGCATCAACAAAATACAATACTCGCCAGCGGTGTGAAGTAGGTAAACCACTGCTAGTGGTGGACTACTTAGATAGCATATTACCCCAACTTACAATAGTGTCTAACGTCTTTATGAGGATTAGGACATATCCATTAGTGTTCATAGGTACGGTATATATATATATATATATATATATATATATATATATATATATATATATATATATATATATATATATAACGATAGATAGATAGATACATAGATAGATAGATTAGTGGTCAATGTTTATATCAGGTCATCCCATAAGTTCTGTCCGAATTTTGAACAAAGAAAACAAGTGACCAAATGTTACATTTAATTACAGATTCAATCAACAATGTATTTTCCCTGATTATCTATGACTTCCTTCCATCTATTAACAAGCTTACTAATTCCATTACTGTAAAATTCTTTTGGCTTTGATTCGAAGAACTCACAAATGTCAGTTTTAACCTCTTCCTGTGTTACAAAAGCTGTTTCTTCCAAATGATTCTGTAAGCTACGAAACAAATGGTAGTCAGAATGAGCAAGGTTGGAAGAATAAGGTGTATGAGGAATTTTCTCCCAACCAAGTTCTTCGATCTTTTATGACGTGATTCTTGCTGTGTGTGGTCGCGCATTGTCCTGATGAAACATCATCCGTTTTCGATTCACTAGAGCAGGTCTTTTTTTCTTCAAAGCTTGGTTCAAACGCTCTAATTGCCGACAGTATATTTGAGCATTAATTGTTGCATTAGGTGGTAAGAATTCAAAGTGGATTATTCGTTGGCAAACCCACCAGATTGAAAGAAGAACCTTTTGCCCATGAAGTTCCCTTCTCTGCTGTGGCTGGGGTCCTTCCACTTTACCAAGCCACTGTCTACGACGCTTAACATTTCGATAAAAGATCCATTTTTCGTCGCCAGTCACAAGTCTATCCAAAAAAGCTGAAACAAGTTCGCGAGAATGGAGAGAAGAGCAGATGTCAACTCGGGATTTGCGGTTGTTTTCAGACAATTCATGAGGCATCCATTTTCCAAGTTTAGGAAATTTTCCAAGTTGTTGAAGATGACGATGAACAGTTGTATGGTTTGAACTGAGAACCACTGCCAATTCCTCAAATGATAAAGCAAGATTTTCTTCAAGAGCTGCTTCAAGAAGTTTTTCATCAAACTCAACCGGACGACCGGTTCGATCTTCATCTTCAAGAGTGAAATCTCCACCTCTGAATTTTGCAAACCATCTTCTGCAAGTTCTTTCATTCACACATTCCTCTCCATAAACTGAGTAAATGTTTCTAGCCACTTCGGCTGCTGAGTTGCCTTTCTTGAACTCATAAAGCATTATGTGCCTCAAATGATTCTTGGGTACTTCCATGCTAGAAGGATTTTAATCAAACAAAATTTTATTTTATTTTTCTCTGAAATAAAATTTGATCAGTTTAAATGCATCTAAGCATAAAAATAATGTTCAGCTCCATCAGACATTATAAAATACTCTTTAAATTTCGTTCATTTTAACAAAAAGTTAAAATTAGGACAGAACTTATGGGATAACCTAATATTTATATATATATATATATATAAATTCCCATTCCCAAGAAGATAGAATCCAGGTAGAACTCAATGTCCAGTACAGGGTAAAAATATAAAAGGCTCAAACACTAATATTCCATGGTTATAATTTATTACATTGGAATCGTAATCACGATCGAATTCCTCAGACCTACAAATTCCGTTTGTAGCTCCGATGAACTGGATCGAGATTACGATTCCAGTGTAATAAATTATAACAATGGAATATTAGTATTTGAACTTTTTATCTTATATATATATATATATATATATATATATATATATATATATATATATATATATATATATATATATATATATATGTACTGAATTTTAGAAGATATAAATTCCTTCTATATAAGCACGATGAATTAAACAATATTAACGAGCGAATTATTGTTTATATAAGGCAATATTAAAAATTTGAATTAAAAAAATAGCAAAAAAGAAATATTGATAAATAGGTTTTTAAAATTGTTATGCAAATTAAGTTAATCTTGTCAGGACACTTATTTAATGTGGTGTACATCCTTCTTGTAAAAAAGGAAAACGAGCTATTCAGCATGGGTGTATTCAAGAGAAGAAAAAAACGCCCATTTTGAAAAATCGCACTGCATGAAATGGGCTATCAATGGGTAATAATCCAAAAATGTTGCATAAATTTAGGATTGGTTTCTGGTTCCTTTTAAAGTCGTTTCATTATCTTTCAATTCATGCAGTTCCTTGCGTCTTAGTGGCATTATCGCCTTGATTGGGGTGAATTGATTAAAAAAGAAACAAACTTAGGCCTGGTGGAATAGTAGTAAAATAAAATATTTGATCCTTAGCGTCTACTTTATTCAGTTCGGTGTACGCGATTTGTTCCAATCTTTTTGTTTACTCTGTTTGAACAGATTCGTGCAGTTTTTACGCGTACTTTTTGGATTCTGTGTGAAGAAATTGTGTACTTTGTCAACCCGTAAAGAAAAACCCCCAAATGATAGAGTTAACAATGATTTTCCTGAGACGAGATGGTATGGACAGTACTGTCTGATTTACCTTCGATCGGTCATATCTCCAACCAGCAATAAATCGCGCTGTAGCGAAAGGGTAGAGAAGTCAGCCAGCATCGCCACTGATGGAAGAGTGAATTATTGCGGAGAGATAATCTATAAGTTTTCTTTTGAATAAGTAACAGAGATGGCTTAACGGCTGTATGAGATTTATAGCTAATCCACTTTGGTGATTAACAGAAACAGATTAGTGTATCAGACACCTTTTTTTGCTTCTTGATATATTAGTTTCCTGTACACATAATGTTTGGATATGAGCATATATTATTTTATTATTTGATTGAGCTAGATGAACCAAATGAACAAAATCCCAGCTATGGGTTAAATAGCTCCACTGCCTTGTGGAAATCTTCGGGAGAAGAAAAGGCTAAGGAGTAAACCTTACACAATTCCGGAATGGAGCCCCTAAGGCAGGTGGACGGCACTCTGTGCTACCTTCCGGAAACTCCTGCGGTCGCGCTGGTACGAAACTGTATTGGTCCTGTTGGAGATTCTGGGTCCCCTGTGGTACTAGTGAGCCAGCCAAAATGAGCTGACTCATTTTATAGTTCACCAATAGAAGATTTCACGAATCAGAAGGCTCAAAATATTCAATTCGACGTGTATAAAGGGCGGCCATGTTTTTTTTCCGGAATATTCACTGCCAGCCTTTGATATCGAAGACTGAAGAATTGCGGAACAGCTGCTGTTGGTATTGGTGATATAGTCAGATTCAGAAGAGTGTCTGACTCGTGATTATTAATCTTTAACGTTGTTTCATTGAACAGATTACGTACTACGCTAGATTCTATATTCATAGACTATGGTGAACATGATTAACAGGTTCATCCTTTCCTTTGGATTCTGCTAGCAAGGCCGAGAGTGGGAATTAGACGTCTGGGCAACCCTAGTTCTCCATATATCCCGCCCACGCTCGTGGCGCACTGCGCTACTCCATCGTCTCCCGAGACGGACGGATGCCGAAAACGATGATCAAAGGCGGGCCAGGCTTACACTTTGTAGATTTCTCTAAATCCTTTGATTCTGTAGATAGGGGAAAAATGGAGAAAAGCCTTCTGTCATGTGGTATTCTCCCCCGAGACAGTAACTTCTATAATGATGCTATACGAAAATACCAAATCTTTGTTGAGATCCCCAGACGAAGGCACTAGTTTCTTGGACATCAAAGCAGGAATCCTCCAGGGTGATACCTTTGCACCTTTTTCACTTTGATATCACGACTGACTACGGATTGAGAACTTCTCTCGACAAACATCTCCCTAAGAAATGGAGAGAAGACGATTTTTTTCTTTGGAGAAAAGTTTCCTTCTACAATTAAAAAAAAAGGTGAAATCTTGGTATAATGTCATTACTGATGACAGAGTGATTCACACATAATTCTGCGCGTGATTTGTTTCTGTTTTATGTTTGTAGAAAGACGACCGAACTTCATTGACTATAAAAGGAGACGAACAGGAGTCACAAAGGGTGCCACACTAATCACCATATTCGCTCGTATTTTATTATTAATTGACAGGATTAAACATTTATTTTGTGACACTATAAAATATCACTGGTAGTAGTTGATAAGAATGTGAACCCCACGTGACCTGCTGCCGAGAGAATTTTCACCTGACCTATTTCTTTGTTAATTGAATCCGCTTCAAGTTTTAGGAGAAAAAAATAAATTGTCACGGTATATTTAACAGGAAGGGTTAATTTTGCTGTATCAAAAACTATATGAACCAATTGAAAATTTTACCCCGCGACCTTCTTCGTTATTTTCTTATGTTATTTTTATTTTCATCAGTGGAAGCGTTCTTTGTCCTTTTGTCGCACGGTTCCACCGTGGTTCGACCCAACCGCCGCGGTTCTCTCAGCAGCAGGTGACGTGGGATTCAGTTGTTCCTTCGGCCGCTGTTGTCTCGTCCCTTTTGCGCCTCTTGCCGTCTCTCGGTCCAAATGTTCGGTTGCTTAAATGCGCTGATTTTTGGCCCACTTCCACCGCACCTTAGGACTCATCAATATTCATATCAATTATCGTATTTGACGGGATATATAAGACGCACGGGTGTATAAGACGCACCCAAAGATCAGCAGGGCAAATCAAGAAAAAAAATTAGTAATTAGTAAAATACGGACGAAATTCGATCTTCATTGCTCCGTGATCAAGGAACACAACGTGGGACAGATGCACTTGAAAGGATGTAGCGGAAAACAGATAACCATCAGTTGACAGGCGTCAGTACTGACCAGCGTGGGAACAACTGGCTGAGATGGGCTGGCCGTGTTATAATTTCACTAATCTTGTGCTCTGGTGTTTTCCTTTCGAATCTTATTAACCCGAACTACGATTTGATACGAGGATTATAAAAATATTTTTGTATGTTCAAATGAATAAATCATTTGAACATACAAAAATATTTTTAAAAGAACATGGCTAGTACGCTTGAACTCTCGGTCACGATGACTTCAAACTTTACCCTAGCCTCAAACTAATTTCACTCACAAGCCTTATATCGTTTTCAGACATTTAGCACGCTAGAATCTTCTCCCCAAACTAATGTTACTGGTATTATTGAAAACTAAAGAAAAAAGTATCCTATACAATACGAGACCGAACACTGCCAGATTGACTAAAGAGAAGCTAAAACAAATGGAAGTTGTTAGGATTCATCCATCATTCAATTCCGATGCTGCGCCAAGTGACTATGGCTTATTCCCGCTCAAAGGCACACTTCTCCCACGATCAGCGATTCAACACTTTTGATAAAGTGAAGGAAGCTTGTTTAAAGTTTTTCATTTAAAGCCCGCGGACTGTCATCTGGGAGAGATTCGGATGCTGGCTGATCGCTGACAGAAGATCGTCGCGAATGATGGATTTTATTTTGAAGAATAAATGTGTTGCTCCATAATTTTTTTTTGTTTTCTTTCCGCTTCCTAAGTAAGTCAGGACTTTCTCGCCTGCCTAATAATTATTTTCCCCATGAAATTCGCTGTGCCATTCAGGAAGCCAATCGGACCACATGTGACCCGCGGGTCTCAGTTTGACCATGACTGATCTTGAACAACGAACCCCCTGTCAACACTATGGACCAAAAATATGACTGGAAATAATTTATTTCTTTTTGTCTTAGAGAATCTTTAATTATTTTTTTGTTTTTCCCTGCATTCTATATTTCTTCTTTCGATTGCTTTCGCGTTGTACATTTTGCCATTGTCGACTGTCGTCTTCTTCATCTTCATGCTGTCATTTCTTGCTTGCTTTCGAACTGATCCCGATTTTGTTTTCTTTTTATTACCGTCTGCTTCTTTGCCGCCATTTTCCATCTTTAATTATGTTGCCTTCTACTCCTCTGTCGGCTTTCAGCGATTTCATATTATTCTCCAGTCTACCTTCTGCGTCTGCGTTTATGGTCCGCCCACCTCTCGTTTCCTCGGCTTCTCATTCTCTTCATGAATCGAAATCTCTTTCTGTAACTCTCCGACTCTTTTTTTTATTTATTTATTTTCTTACGTCTCTTTCTCAGCGCAATATTGGGCGTTATGTTTTCATTGTATTTTCTGTCACCATATCGCGTTATTCGGCTTCCTTCTGATATTTGCCCGTCAAGCCAATCTTAACTCCGTCTACGCCTCCGCTAATCAGATCACATTGAAGGAATAAATTGTTCACATCACTCAAAGAGGCGTTATAGCCACTGACATCAACTTTCCATACTTTTCCCTTTCTTATCGTCTATGCCATTTTCGCTTATCTGTCTTTGTTTTTTTTTTGGGGGTCGGGGGGGGGCTCAAATTTTCGTTCGAAATCGCACCTTCAATGATAAATTCCAGTTCCTTATTATTATTATTATTTATTTGTACACACACACACACACACACACACACACACACACACACACACACACACACACATATATATATATATATATAAAGTTGTAGACTCTGTCTGTCTTTTTTGTTTGTGATCGAACTCATCCTAGGGTTTTGTGGATAGCCCCCCTCCATAAACATATATAAATGAGGTAGGGGGGAGTAATGGATAGCGATCGGATTGAGGAAACGGAGAGCTGAGTTCGAATTCCGGTCGGATCCATTACATTCACTTACGTGCTAATACCATTGGGAAAGGTATAAATCCTCCTCTTCTCCCCCCACCAGCTATGGGTAAATGACAGGAAAGACTGGGTTCTATAGCCTTGGATGGTAACCGGTCTAGGAGAGGAAATTCTGAATTCAAAATCGGCCTGGAGAGGGTTGAGGTCCGTCAGGCTATTTTTCCCAAGAAACACCACTTCTACTGTGGCTGCAATACACACGGTACACCCTACTAAATTAGCAGAACTGATTGGGTTCTATAGCCTTGGGTGGCACCCGGTTAAGGAAAAGGGAAACTCTGAATTCAAAACCGGCCTGGCGAGGGTTGAACTCCGTCCGACCATCTTTCCCAAGAAACACCATTTCTACTGCGACGGCAGTACACAAAAACCGCATATATTCTGAAACTACATTACCCAGGGTTCGTGGATAAGTATATTTAATTTTGAACAAAGAGGGTTCTTTTTCCCTTTGATATAAATCAAATTTAAATTTGAACAAGGGAATGACTCCTAGCGTTCTTGGTTAAGTATAATTCATTTTAACCAAAGGAGGTCCTCGGACGGCACCCCCCACCTGAACTTTTTTTCCCTTTGATTTAAATTAAATTAAAATTTGAACGAGGGAGTGACTGCAATCCAAAATATAGAAGGAGAAAGCCAGAAGATGGAGGTCACATTGGCAAGATCAAAATGAGACAATATGGACATCAGGTTGAGCAAGAAATCACCAATCAGTGGGTAGTGTCTTACAATACATATTTGTTCCGACAATTCAACTGCTAGTTCAGCTGTTTTTGCACAAATCCCCCATTGAATGATTCTGGTCCAAAATACAGAAGGAGAAAGCCAGAAGATGGCGGTCACACCGGCAAGGTCATTGAATAATATTGAAATGCATCATTTTTCTCCACAAATTATAACAACGATTTAAAATCAATCATCATTTTCTTACAAAATATGCGTGACGCCCTAACTTAGCTAGCACGACCGTTACGCCCAGCCAATACCGCATAGATAATGGACTATTCCGTTTTGATCGCGTGAAAAGACAGAAAAGACATGAGAAACTACTTGGTTTAAGTGAGAAAATGGATGAAAGAAAGAAAGTGCGAGGAAAGAGCTAAATAATGAAAGTGAGAAAGAAAAAAAGGAGTGTATTTTCTCCCTGATAAATAATGAACTATTTCATTTTGATCGAGAGGAAAGACGGAAAAGATATATCAGTGATGCTACTTGGTTTCAATGGGAAAAGAAAGAAAGAAGGGAAGATAAAGATATTTAATGCTTCCTGCTAATACTTCATAAATAATGAACTATTCCGTTTTGCTAACAGAGACGCTACTTGGTTTCAGTGAGAAAATGAATGAAAGAAAGAAAAAAGGGAATGTCGATGTGTTTAACGTCTCCTGTTGATAATTCAGAAATAATGGACTATTCTGTTTTGGTTGCGTGGAAATAAGGAAAAGACATACCAGAGACGAAAAAAAAAAAGGAACTGCAAAGAAGAAAGAGAGAAAGAAGGGAAGATTGTATTCAATAAAATGTCCCTTCAGTACGAAATTGATTCTCTCTGAACTGGTTATAAAGAGGTATTCTCTTTGGATAAGATGGAAGGAAAAATGTCGAGCGATAGTGTGAAAAACGTTTTGTTTATGTGAAGAGAAATTCCACTTATAAAGGAAGATGCTTGCAGGAAATTCTAATCAATGAATACTTACCGGGGAGAAGGAAACATTGTTCTTCAGTAGTAATTGTATTTGTAGATATTAACATTTTGTGCAAAAAGCATCTAACGCCATCTTTGTTTTGTTTCTGATATGAAAGTTTTAAAATTTCTTCAGAATTGACACAGGTGTGTCTGTGAGAGAGGGGGGATGAACAATAGTTGGTAGAGAGAAACAGACATTAGGATTGATAAATAGACAGGGAAAGGCACGAGTGTGTGTGTGTGAGAGAGAGAGAGAGAGAGAGAGAGAGCGAGAGCGAGAGAAAGATAAGGAGAGATGAACAGATAATTGTTAGAGAGAAAGAGAGCGGGAACACCACAGGATTGATAAAGAGAGACGGAAAAAGGCGTACAAGTTTGTGTGTTTATGCGAGTGTGTGTGTGTGTGTGTGTGTGTGTGTGTGTGTGTGTGAGAGAGAGAGTAAGAGAGCGATCGAGAGAGAGAAAGACAGATGAACAGATAGTTGG
>OZ038519.1:9099066-9119066 GCA_964036315.1 Acanthosepion esculentum | reverse complement strand
ATACACCCACATACATTGACCTAGACAGCCCGATACAACAACCAAGAAATATTCAAGACTGAAAGTGTTATTAAACGAATTCTAACCACTTATTAAAATATAACTTATACGGGCAAATATGCATAGATAAAAATGGTCAAATAGAACAGAGAAACAAATAATAGGGAAATAACGGACATTAAAACAGATATATACGTATAAAAATAACATCATCTAATATATAAAAAACGAAAATTCCAAACACACAAATATATATTTTCTCATATATGTCTATATACGCCTTATTATACGATAGGTGAAAGAAAATAAGAACTACCTACAGATATAATGTGTACAGTGAGTGGTGAGCCATCAGATGGCGAAAAACCCTGCACACGTTGCAAATGATACGGATACAAGAGCTGTTCTTGAATTACCCTCCATGCAGTTCTATGTGATGTACAACGTTCTAGGGGCACTTGACGTGTGATGATGCATGGATCGTCTCCGACAGCCTGTAGAATGTGTTCTTCGTGGTCTCGAGCGATCTCGCGTCAATTACCATTCGCACGTCCGTATGTAAAAATCGTATCTGCCTGCACACGATATGACTGTCACTGTTAAACAGAACACTTCTCAGTTAATTCACTGCTACACACGTTAAGCGTTGAAGACAGACTAACCACAAATGTATACGAATGACAAATGTAACCTAGTCTAAATGAAATACAGCATCTCCCATAAATTTCCTTTAAACATAACAACTGAAAAACTAAGGAGTTGTGGACATATGTTTACATGGACTTTTGTCCTTGTTTTGTTCAAAATGTCCCCCGTTTGCTTCTACACACTCATTCACCCGTTGGATTATTGACTGGTGTCAAATAGTTTCGCAGACCCCAATGACACGTTGGTGAAGCGTCTCTGCATTGTTAATGTCTGCTGCATACACCAATTCTCTTAGGTGCTTCCACAGATAAGAATCCAACGGACTGAAGTCGGGGGGGGAACGTGCAGGCCATACAATCAGTCCTCCCCTATCTGACCATCTTTCATGGTGGGATGCCAGCCAGTACATCGCGAACAATGTGAGTACAATGTGCTGGAGCCCCATCAGGCATGAACTACAAGCGTCTTTGTATTATCATGGGTACTGTCTGGAAGTGTGTTCGAAATAAAGTCCCTGTCCATATTTTGATACACCGACAGTCATATATATTGGAGGAGGCACGGTGGAGTAATGGATAACGGCTTGGATTGAGGAATCGGAGAGCCGAGTTCGAATTCCAGTCGAATCCATTACATTCACTTACGTGCTAACACCCTTCTTCTCCCTCCAACTATGGGTAAAATAGCAGGACAGACTGGGTTCTATAGCCTTGGATGGCAACTGGTCTAGGAGAAGGACAACTCTAAATTCAAAACCTGCGGAGGGTCGTTTGGGGACCTTGTGGCATTCGTTGCGCCAGGTCCCTGTATTCGTCCCTCCAAAAAGTGTCGATAGCCCTACACAAAGCCTTCACCACTATAATCAAATCCTGTCCGGGTGTCCGGCTTTCAGTTTCTGGGAACTGATCTGTCTGACCCTCATACGTCGAGTTCGATGGGAGAATCCATTATATATATATATATATATATATATATATATATATATATATATATATATATATATATATATATATACGAGGGTCATTCAATAAATAAGGTGAATTTTTCGGTATAAGGACTTCTAATACAGATAGAAGCTTACTCTTTTTTATTTTTTTTGTTTTACTTCTTTTTCACATGCATTTAATTTCTTTTGCAGATTAAAAAAAAACTTTGAGAGTTTTGGCGATTAACAAAGATGGCCGACCAAGAAGCATCCTCCAGGATTGAACAGCGGTCAGTTATCAAGTTTTTGGTTGCTGAAGGGTGCTGAAGGGTGCAAACCAGTTGAAATTCATAGGAGAATGTCAACTGTGTATGGTGCCACATGTTTCAGCCAAAAAATGTCTACAAGTGGGCTAAATTGTTTACAGAAGGACGGAGCAGTGTTGAGTTGAAGACAGGTCTGGGAGGCCTACAGAAGTGAGATCTCCTGAGGTGATCGAATCAGTCAATGACCTCATTCAGTCTGACAGAAGGGTGACAGCGGATGACATTGCAAGGACTTTGAGCTTATCTGTTGGGACAAACGCAGGGGTCATCAGTCAGGAGGAGTCATCTTGCATCATGACAACGCAAGGCCTCACACAGCAGCCCAAACGGTGCAGACCATCAACGAGCTGGGCTGGGAACTGCTCTCTCATCCCCCTTACAGCCCAGACCTTGCACCTTCAGACTTTCACCAGTTTGGTCCCTTGAAAGCGTTCACGAGAGGCACGAAGTTTAAAAGTGACGATGAAGTCAAAAGTGTTGTGAGCGACTGGCTGAGACATCAGTCCAAAGATTTTTACGCTGAGGGAATACGGAAGCTTGTGCACAGATGGGAAAAGTGTGTGACAGTGCTGGGAGACTACGTTAAAAAAAAGTAAGCTTCTATCTGTATTAGAAGTCCTTATACCGAAAAATCCACCTTATTTATTGAATGACCCTCGTATATATATATATATATATATATATATATATATATATATATGCTAGTATTTTAAATTTTAAACATTCCAGGTGATGGTAAGTAAGTGAAGAGGTACAATCATAGTATTGAAACATGGAAGCTTTTGTGTAGGAAAAAGCGAAATAAATAAATAAAAAATAATGTTTATTTTGACGAGAATGAATTAGAAAAAAATGTAATATTTAATTTATGAAATAGATGGACTCATGGGTCAAAAGTTAAATTTCTTTGTTAAAATATCTGTATTTTTTTGTTTTAGTACTTATTACTTCAAACATTATTATAGTAAATACTTCGTATTTGAAATAGAAGCCCTATTTGTTTTAATCTGCCTGCGCATTCGTAAATGCTTAGGAAAGAAAATGCGTTCCCCGGTAGAAATATTTCTTATGAATACACTCCAACACGTGCGTCGCATCGCCTCATCAGTGATGTTATGACTTGGGGTCATGACAAGTTTCGGGTCTTTCAATATCATATCTGTTCACCCAAGCGACCCTACCAAAATAATAGTAGGCGATCCTGAAGCAAATATCCTGCAAACACACTACAACGAACATATGAAGAACTGCCACTGGTGATCTTGAAATACCAAGCGACTAATCAGAAACGGCCCACGTCACTTCCTCCCTAGCGAAAACGAGACAAAAAGACAATTTTATTCCTATGGAATCCAATTAACAGAGTCTACCGTAAACTTTAAACTTAATAACTCAAAAACGAAGGATTTGCGGACAATCTTTTATACGAAATTTTGTCCTTGTTTTGGTGTGAGGATCCGCGGCCTCTAAAGTTTGTAAAAGTATTTTTTATACACCCTATATATATATATATATATATATATATATATATATATATATATATATATATACACACCCTGTATATATGCAGAAAATATGAAGAAGAGAAACTTACGCAGATTGAGGGCGATCTATGTTTTTGTCTCTCTCTATATATATCTATATAATAAATGCAAACATCAGTGTGTCACTGTGTCATACTTTTTCAACTTTACTCCTAGAGCCCGGATCTCGACATAGCATACCATTTTGGAATTAGGCCGACTCCGTGAGTAATTTAAAAAACATTCCGGGCCGGATCCGGACCCGCAATCCTGAATTCGTGGATTCCCAAGTTTTTAATACCGCGATTGTTTTCAGCAATTTTTTACGTGATTTTTTTGCGACGAACTTTTTGAACGACAACAATTTTTATAACTTGGAAATAAATTTGGGAATAATAGAAAATTTTTTCCTAAATTTAGCGAAAGTCAGCCATGAAATAAAAATAAATGTTTGTGCGGAAAGTAAGGACCAACGTGCATCAGATTGTCATTAAGTGGCGGCAGAAGAATTATCATTGAACTTTTAAAAGGTAAGCATAAATATTAATGCCATACTTAAATGCAACGATCAATTTTGAGTTCTTCTGTAGTCTATTGTTGCCTATCGGATATACTCCACCCTACCTATTGTGACGAAGGCGTAATCTAGATCACTCCGCAGGAATAGGTTAAATCAGGCCCGATAGGGCGGCTTTTAAGCTCGTGTATATATATATATATATATATATATATATATATATATATATATATATATATATATATATCGACAGAGAGAGAGAGAGAGTGAGTTTCGTAGTGGTATCCTCCAGAAATCACTACGTCCACTCGTCACGTGATAGCAGCAATTGACTTTTTATTCTCTCATCTTTTCTTTTATATATATGCACTTTTCATTGGTGCAAAGGTTGCTTTTTTACCCCTTTTATTGTGTGTGTTAGCGTTCGTGGGCACTCCTAACGCATTTCTTAGACGGTCAGTTTTTTGTGCGCTTGATTTGCGTAGGAGTATAATCGTGTCGTCCCTATTGAGGTCGGTGTTGTTAATATCGACGCCAAAGTAATAAGATGTCAACGACCTGAATCAAACTCACCCATGGCAATACTAAAGTCAGGAAACGCCAGGGAACAGAATGGGTTTCTGGGCCTTTTTAATCATGTCAATGTCCTGTTTTTGTTTTGGGGCTGTGAATGTTGACCAGGTTTATCGCAACATCTCGGTGATGGATGGGTAGAAATTTCAAATATCGAATTAGAGGAAAGATAATTCGTTTTTCTTATTTATTTTATTGAACCAATCAATGGCATCAGGGGTATTATGCCACTGGTTGATTCCTAAAGCACTTCTTGTGTATTTGCAGGCTCTTTCGAGGATTTTCTTGCTCTTCCTACCGATGTTATTCTTTGATGGCTTGATAAGCCGGTGTTGGAGATTGTGTGGGAAGCGGACTGCTTTGGCCTTCTGTATGGCTCGACTTATTGATGAAAAATTCCCAGCTTTTTTGTAATTCTTATTGACCTTCCTTTTAATGCTTTTGTGACGTCGATCTAGTAATGGTTGCCTGTTTTATCAGTATTGATAAATTTATCCGATTGCTAGATAGTGGCAATGTCTTTATACATATTTTCTTAAGGTTATTAGTAGTTTTAACGGAGAATAATTCTTTCTCGAAGCCGCAGGGTTGTGTTTTTGCGATTTAAATCCAAAAGATTAATTTTCATTCCGTTTTAGATGTTCATGTCTACTCTTGGTGAAGAATATCTTCCACCTCATCCTCTTAATGGCACTCCTTATTTTGTATAAAAGGACCAGTTCGTAGTCTTTTTTACTGGGGATCAGAATGTTCTTGGTGGAATAGTTCAGATGAAAAGACTCTATATCCCAGTAACAATTACTGTATATCGCTTCGTGGTTTCATCACATCTATAAAAGTGCATTATTGAAAGGAGTAAAATGCAACCGAATAGGTAAATACAGATAGGTATACGAGCGATCGTAGGCGAATACATATAAATATTTTGTAGTATAAGAAAAAACAGTGCTCAATGTTAAATAACAGAGCTATTTAATATATATATTTATGTTATATAGAAATAAAGTATCGCTACCGACACTTGAGTTTGAACATAGATCGCCAGTGAGCAAACACAGTCGATCCCATTATTGAATTAAGTAGACAACGTGACCAGAGACGAAACGTATATGTAAGAATTAGCTGGCGTCTAATTGATCGCTATTTCTAGTCTATCCTTTTTTACTAGACACATCAAAATTTCTATTCTATCCTCTATGACTATACGGACCGCTATTTGTAGTCTATCCTCTATACTATACGGAACGCTATTCTCTATTTATTTATTTTACTACTTTTAGTTAAATTTCGCATTATTTTCTTTTCAGTATTTTTATTGGTAGTTTATTAAATTTCAATTTAATTTATTTTATTTTATCACGGCATATATTAATTATTATTGTTATCATTAGTTATAGTTAGTTTAGTAATACTAATATTAAAATTAGTAATATTACTCTTGGTCCCCACCACCCTTTGCTTTTCTAACGTCCCTCCATGTTTACTTACTTTTTTTAACATCAACGTCTCTCTAAATTAGAATTTATATTTCTTATTTCCAACTTTATTGTCAATCTTAAATATTAATCTGGGTCTAAATCCAAATTCAAATTTAAACTACAATTTATTTAAATATTTTTACAACAATAATCTTCCACCCCAACAGGAAATTAAAAAACACCCGGTATCAACCTAAAATAAAAAAATAAAAAAAAATAATTCCAGCACTTCACAATGGCTTCGGCATGAAACTCGGAGTTGTGCCATTAATGTATATATATATATATATATATATATATATATATATATATATATATATATATATATATATATTGCCTTGTTAGGGCTAGAAATAAAGACAAAAGAGATGGATTGAGTTAGACAAATATACTAACAGAAACAGTAATACAAACATATACAAGCGAGAGTGTTACAGCAAGACTCTTCGGTCTGACTGTCAGAGCTGACCGCCGAAAACTTCCCTCTTCAAAAGGCAGTACCTGCTCCTATTTATAGATGGAAGAGTCCATGCATACCATATATATATATATATATATATATATATATATATATATATATATATATATATATATGTGTGTGTGTGTGTGTGTCTGTGTGTGTGTGTGTGTGTGTGTGTAACCGGCGTGAAGCAGTCGTACGTCTAGACGCACTGATGAGCTGTGATACAGCGAAAGAGGCCTGTATCTGGATGACATTATATATATATATATGAATTGGGTTCAAATACATATCAAATATGTATCGAAATCCAAAGAAGTCATCGGATAAAGAACAAAAAAGAAATACGAAACGTGTATAAGGGCATAATCTTTTATCATGATGTAAGACAATGGAAAGAAGAAAATAAGCAGTTAATGACTGGTATCTCCTGAGGATTTGACGGAGCGATTGCTGGAGCCTCTAACTACGGAACATGGTAGATAAATATACATAAAGAATGAAGTAGATGAAGAGAAAGATGCAGATAGATCTGAACAGATTCAGATAAATAGATCTTGAAATACTGTTTATTGAAAATACGAATTATCACGCTGTCATAAGCATTGATTGAGGACTGATGCCAAAATCGCTTGCTGTGCGACGATGGTCAGGCGGCAAGCGATCTGACTGATGTCAAATCAGTCGGGATTCAATCCCGGCTTGAAGCAATCGGACGTCTAGCCACACTGAGCAATACTGTGAAACAGTCTGTCTGTGGATGACTATATATATATATATATATATATATATATATATATATATATATATATATTTTAAAGAAAAACAGACCACTTTAAGGCTCCATGTAATAATTTATTTCACCATAGCCATTTTAAAGAACGTTGGATCATCAGACTACACTTCCAAAAGGTGAAACGAAAAATGAAAATTGAACTGAACATTTCCACTTTTGACGGGTAGTATTAAGTTTATGTAATTTAACAGAGAGGGTAATGAGGGGTGGTGTAAGAGACATGATTAGCTCTGAATTTACATTGAGCTCTCAGGATTTCATCCTCCTTGCGACTACCTATACGATTACCAAATTTTTCTTAACTTATATATATATATATATATATATATATATATATACATATATATATATATATATATGTATATATATAATTTCTCTATCACTCTCGATATATATATATATATATATATATATATATATATAATTTCTCTATCACTCTCGATATATATATATGTATATATATATCGAGAGTGATAGAAAATTATATATATATATATAGATATATCGAGAGTGATAGAGATAATGAACAGGATGAGATAGATAATAAGCACAATGAGATAGATAGGTATTAAACCGGGTCAGATAAGTAAGTGGATACATAATTAGCAGATATATATATATATATATATATATATATATATATATATATATATATATATATATATATATATAAAATATCAAATCCATACGTGGAAAGGATAATCTCAGTAGGTCTTTTTAATATAAAATATTAAAAGATGGATCCATGAAGAGACCTCAGTGTATAGCACACAGGATTTCGTTCTGATTAGACGGGTATTAATATATGTATGTATATATATATATATATATATATATATATATATATATATATATATAGATAGATAGATAAATTCCCAAGAGGATAGAATCCATGTCCAGGACAGAGTATGAATATTAGTATTTTATTTTATTTTATTTTATTTTACAACTTAGCTAATGCACTAGTCATCCATAGAAATAAATTCAACCACAATTTTGATTTTAAAAATGTTACACTCATAAAAATAAAATAACTCCCTCAGAAGGAAATTCCTCGAGAGTGTCGCCATTGAATATTATCCAAATATTAATCTACGCCCAGGCCTTTTCCCTATTTCACCTTTATTAACATAATTACTGCTCTCTCAAACACACGTATACAACCATATCAAGAAATCAAAAGAAAATAGTTGAATCAGTCAACGCAACAATAAAAACAATATCTCCACACGTGACCGTAAATGACGTAATTTTCAATTAACAGTTTGAAAATAGCGTTCTCTAAAGTCTTCCACTTGCTAAGGACATTTTGTTTTGTTTTGTTATTATTAGTTACTTTGTTTAGTAATTTCATTTCGTTTTTGCCTTGAAAAAGTCCACATTGGACAAAACGCGTCGGCTACCATTACAGTTTTCCTATTGTCATTTATAAATAGATAGATAGATAGATAATGACAATGGATAGATAAGCGAACAGACGGTGAGATGAATTGTTTGATGGAAACCTGATGGCCTCTACAATCATTCCTCTTCTTAAATTAACATTGTCGATTATACCTGAATTTCTGGGTTTTTTTTTCTTTTTGACAAAAGACATGCGCTTAATTCTAGCTTGTTATCAACGAAGCAAATAATGAAAAAAAAAAGAAAAAAAACAAGAAAAAAAAAAGAAACAGAATGTCGTCTATTTCGAAATGTCACCGAAAGTTACTTGCCTGGGAATTGCAATTAAGTTTTTCATCACTCAACGACACTTCGAATTCGAAAATCAATCAATTAATTTACTTGTCTTCGTTTTCTTTTCTTTTTCTTTTTTTTTTGCTGACATTTTTTCTTTTTCGTAAATTGTCGTGTTCGATAGGACCCCGCATTTGTCAGGCTTTCATGTCGGGTTTGCAATAAAAGACGATTAGGTTTATTGTATTGTCATGAGCGGAACACCTCCGAAATTCCACGTGGATCAATTTAGTTAGCAGAACCCCTGTTGCCATTACGAAATGAGCAAACTTCACTAACCTCACATTAATTTCCCGCTCCACCGGCTCGGCGACGTAGACCAGCCTGACAGGGAAAGGATTGAATTGCGTTTCTGAAATAATGTTTATAGTAATAAAAACTAATGTCGGAGAGAAACTCATTTTAAAAGATAACGGTTTACGGTTCGAGTACGAAAATAAATCTCGCATATATAAAGTCGAATAATTCAAAACGGTAAACGACCTTTCGTTAAATAGGTAATCAGACATTGCGCTCCGTGGCTGAATTGGTAGAGGTACTGATTGGATCTATCTATCCTCAGCCTGTTCATATCTATCTATCTATCTATCTATCTATCTATCTATCTATCTATCTATCTATCTATCTATCTATCTCCGTGTGTTCTCATCTATCTGCCTGTCTCTTCTTGTCACTCTCTCACTCAGTTTGTTATCTATCTATCAATCTATCTATCTATCTATATATATATATATATATATATATATATATATATATATATATATATCTTGTTATCACTCTCTATCTCAGTTTGCTATCTATCTATCTATCTCTTCTCATCACTCTCTATCTCAGTTTGTTTATCTATCTATCTATCTATCTATCTATCTATCTATCTATCTATCTATCTATCTCTTCTTATCACTCTCTAACTCAGTTTGTTATCTATCTATCTATCTATCTATCTATCTATCTATCTATCTATCTATCTATCCTCCTCATTCTCTAACTCAGTTTGTTATCTATCTATCTATCTATCTATCTATCTATCTATCTATCTATCTATCTATCTATCTCTTCTTATCACTCTCTATCTCAGTTTGTTATCTATCTATCTATCTATCCCCGTGTGTTCAGATCTACTTACCTGCCTCCATTAAATTGTTACAAATGATTTCTTCTGACAGTTCTCTCCAATAGCTTCCACAATTCAGTGTCGTCTGCGTAGGAAGGCCTCGAACCATTTGCATAAGTGTACAGACGCAAGTAGAAAGATGTCCGTATATATTTCTCCCTGTCTCTCTGTCGCCTTTCCCCCTCTCTCTATATGCTCTTGCATTCTCATCGGTTTAATTTTCAATGCAGCATTGTTTGTCTGTTTTCAAGACGGAAATGACGATCTCTGTCGTATTGCCGTCAGCCATTTCACTCCTACCATTTTCTCTCGGTGCCAGGCCGACCATTTCCACTGAATAAATACGAGCGAAGCGACACTTAAGGATCGTCCTCAGCGCTCATAGCTATCTCTAAGCTCGCCACAAAAGACAAGCGACAACAATGAGTCGTGTTATTAAGTTATCAATATTTTCATTATTCGTCCTATGTCCTTTCTTATGCGTTGGCCACCGCCTTGTCTTTCAAATTGTAATGATCCTATTATTTTTTCATAAAAAATGGCACATTGTAGCGTGATTTCTATTAGCGCAATGCCATTAATATGTTCATCTACTTCTATAGTTCTGTGGTAAAGAAAAAAAATTACGATTTTACCATATGTTTTGTTATCTGTCTATATTTCTGAGATGGGGTATTGCAATTACATTATTTACATTGTTTAGACTGTTATCCTCGTCTTCATTGCCATATTCACGACGTTTCAGCCACTGTACACGCCGACCGTCTTCAGAATCTGTCTACGATGCAGTATATTAACTATTAAAATGTTTTGGACTGTTGTCCTCATCTTTGTTGCCATATTTACGTCGTTTCAGCCGTTGTACGCTCTGGTCTTCATCAGCGTCTGTCTAAATTTCCGACATGAGGTATTGTAATTATTTATATTATTCACATTGTTCGGACTGTTGTCCTCATCTTCATTGCCATATTCACGACGTTTTGGCCGTTGTGTGTTTCGGCCTTCTCCAGGATTTGTCTATATTTCTGAGATGAGAAATCGTAATTATTTAAACTACTTACATTGTTCGAACTGTTATCCTTATCTTTATTGGCATATTCACGACGTTTCAGCCACTGTACACGCCGACCTTCTTCAGAATCTCACTATATATCTATGATGCAGTATTTTAACTATTTACAATGTTTTGCACTGTTGTCCTCATCTTTGTTGCCAAATTTACGACGTTTCAACCGTTGTACGTTTTTTCTGAGATGAGGTATTGTAATTATTTACACTATTGTCCATTGTTCGGACTGTTATCCTCATCTTTGTTGCCATATTCCCGACGTTTCGACCGTTGTACGTTCCGGTTTCTTCAGCATCTCTCTATATTTCTGAAATGAGGTATTGTAATTATTTACACTATTTACCTATGTCGGAATGCTGCCCTCATCTTCGTTGCTATATTCACGACGTTTCGGCTGTTGTACGCTCCAGCCTTCTTCAGGGTCTGCTTATATTTCTGAGAGCCGGTACTATAAAAAAATTCGAACTGTAGCCTTTATTTCGTCCACCGGGGTAGATTGTTCTAGTTCCACGTGCCACGTCTCTTTAACGATGTTTCAGTATTAGTTTTCTCCCTTTAACTCATATCTCGAAGTTATTGTTCGCCTCTGCTGTAGCTAGGTATTGAACTCACATCTCTTTGGGTCAAGTCACTAGATTCAACCAACGCTTTTATTCACTGGGCCATGTGGCCTTGAGGAAAATTTCCTGAAGAAGGCCGGGGCGTGCAACGGCCGAAACGTCGTGAATATGGCAATGAATATGAGGACAGATGGTAGTAAAGGAAAGCGATTTAGAACAATCTACCAAGTTGGAGGAAATAAAGGGTTTTGTTCGAAATTTCAATCACCTGAAGAAGGCCGGGGCGTACAACGGCCGAAACGTCGTGAATATGGCAACAAAGATGAGGACAACAGTCCGAGCAATGCAAATCGTCTAAATAAGGATATTAGAATAACACAGATATTGAAATAGGTGTAATACAAGGACGCATCGTCTCACCGGACTTAAGCAAACTTTAAGGCGAAGCATTCCTAGAAGAATTAAAATTCAACCAGAATTCATTACTGGCGTTTATAATTTTGACAACATTAGATATTGTTGCCATCTTTGTTGCCATATTACTACACACTAAAATCACCGACACCCACAACTATCTACACTTCAAGTCTTCCCACCCTAAACACCTCAAAGAGAACCTTCCCTATTCACAAACACTTACAAGGATATGTTCCCACAATGAAGAATTAAACAAACACATTGAAAATCTGGAGCATCAATTCACAACACGTGGCTATAAACAACACCTAATCAGGGAACAAATAAATAAAGCAATTTTCACACCTAGAGAAGAGACCCTAATGTACAAGATTAAAATGAATCTAGCCGCATTCCTCTAGTAACCACTTTCAACCCCACTCTGCCTCCACTATCCCAAATAATATTAAGTCGCTGGGAAATACTACATCTCAAACCAGGCATAAAAAACTATTTAAGGAACCCGGCCTTCTAGCATATCGTAGACCTAAGAACCTAAAAGAAATCATAGGTAGTAACCACATTTCAGGGGACAAGGTAATCCGTAATAAACTAACAACAAAAACAACAGGATTTTCCCAATCATGTAACAACAAAAGAAGTTTATGCTGCAACCACGTTAGACACACGAATTTTAGCTCAGTCACTAAATCTACTTTCAAAATCTACCACAATTCTAACTGTAGAAGTCATAACATAATTTACCTCCTAGAATGCACACTATGCCCCAGAAACAATATGTAGGAAAATCTGAATGGCCCTTTCACTACAGAATTAATAAATATCGCAATCGAATCAAGTCGACTCCCCATGAAAAATTATTACGTGTAGAACAACATTTCCGCCTAGAAAAACACGATTTTAAAACCCATGCCAAATTCACTATAATTGAGAGAATAGAAAAGTCCAGAGCAGATAACATAAGAAAGATTTTAGAGTTCCATGAAAATAAGTGGATACGACGTTTAAAAACGCACTATCCAGCCGGGCTAAACCATAAATTTAACAATATAGATAGTATTAATATATAACCCCACAGATCAAAACCTACCCACATTTCTCACCCACACAAGACAGACATGCTTACGGAGGTGTTGAGGCCTCACACTTATACACACACCCACAGCAATATACACGCTTACACATATCATACTCACTCACTTCCCAAGAACCAAATACACACACACACACACTTAACAGAGACACATCCTCTCTCCAGGTACCAATGAAACTGCCAAAGTGACCGAGGGAATTCAGAGCAGCATGAATCCATCCAGCTCTTATCTCAAATAACAACTTAAAAGAGACTCTTTGACCAACACAAGGAATGTTAAGAAATTCACGTTAAAAAAATAAAAAAACAAATGAAAACTACAGACAAAAGTTCATTTCCTCCATCAAGACATTCATTTCTGTAGTTCACTGCTACCAGCAAGAAGAAATATTTTTCTCCTGATGATGGCTATGTTGGCCGAAACTAGTCGAAGAATCTAAATGAAATAATAATAATAAAAAGGAAAGAATATTAATCTACAACCCTGTGTGACTGAAGATTTCAATTTTTTTAATAATTTTTATTGTTCAAAAAATAAAAAATAAAAAAAATATATATATATATATATTTTTCGTTTTTATTATTATTATATATTTTTTATAATATATATAATTTTTATATAATAATATATATATATATATAATTTTATAATATATTATATATATTTTTATAATATATATATATATATATATATATATATATATATATATATATATATATATATATATATATATATGTCGTTACATGGAATTCTAATTTATGCTTATGCGGCCCTGAAAATTTTTTTACATAAAAAATGGAACCACAAGTAAGAAAAGGTTGAGAATCTTTGGTTTAAACATTTCTGAGCAAATAAAACGCTATTGTTGAACCCCCTATGCGTTTCGTGCTGACGTAACTATTTCCAAAACATGATTTGTGATATTGTTATTGATTTTGTAGCAATTCGCAGTGTTGAGTAATTTATAGCAATGTGTAGTGTTGTTCTATCTCTCTCTCTCTCTCTCTCTCTCTCTCTCTCTCTCTCTCTCTATATATATATATATATATATATATTTATATATATATATATATATATATATATATATATATATATATATATATATATATATATATGCCTGTTCATTATCTATCTATCTATCTATTATTACAAGGCACGACAGCCTGTGCAAGAACATCTTGCAAAGCACCGTTGAAGGTGAACGTTGGAGAGGACGCCATATATATATATATATATATATATATATATATATATATATATATATATATATATATATGTATATGTATATATATATATGTCCAACCACCTGAAAAAGGCCGGAGCGTACAACGGACGAAACGTTGTGATAAATATGGCAACAGAGATGAGGACAATAGTTTGAGTAATGTAAACAATATAAAAGTCTTGATGATTGCGTTTAGCATAAAAAGTCTGTCCCCTCTGATTGTTGACTTCGTTGTTTAATTTTATATATATATATATATATATATATATATATATATATATATATATATATATATATATATATATATATATATATATATGCAGTTGCGGCCCAAATGTTCAGAACGGCATTGTCTATGTCAGAAAAGTAGGTATAAGTTTTTATCAAAGTTGTTTTATATTCTATAATTTTCACAGACAATAAATACGATATTAATTGTTATTGTCTGAGATTTTGTTGTAAATCACTAAATCATTCATAACTTTTTTATTATCTTCTCAAATTACCCCAAAGTCTCAGACAATAACAATTAATATCGTATTTATTGTCTGTGAAAATTATAGAATATAAAACAACTCTGATAAAAAAATTGTACCTCCTTTCTGACGAAAACAATGCCATTCTGAACATTTTGGCCGCAACTGTATATATATATATATATATATATATATATATATATATATATATATTGAAGTAATAGGAAAGAAACATTAAGATTTATAATCTGTTGTTCTTAGCAATTATTTTTATTTTTAAAAAATGACAGTGCTCGATACAATGAGTAGAGCCTAATATTACAATTATTTTCTCTTTTAAAAATATGATTCCATCGCTACACAGAAATTTCTGTGTTTCAAAACTAAAAAAATAAAGATGAGGAATGAAACACATATTTTACTTGATCATTAATTAGTAATTAAATTCTAATACATTTATTTGTAAAAATACCGTATAGTCTATTAGTTAATAGAAGGAGGAATGGTACTTTACATCTGTAGGAATAAAATTTAAATATTAAAAATATGACTTACTCATATTTAAATCATCCGGTTAGAAAATCTTTGTGCATGAAAATATCAATTAAGTGGATAAATAAAAATGCTAAATTTTTTTGTCATTGAAAACCCGGACGACATACTGAATAACGGATGTCTATGTTTGTGAGCAGGCACCCCCCTCCTCACCCAAACTTAACCTGACTTTGTCAGTAACGTATATAAATTGTCTAGGGAAATTAAAACCCAACCACCCCTAATCAAAATAGATTGAATTTTCCTTAACCGTAACAACTGAAAATATTAAGATTGACTGCGCGAGTAAATTAAGTAAATTTCTTAGAAAGTAATTCCTAGAATCGCTTGACAATGGGACGAAACTCTGGATTTTAAGTTTAATTTTTATAATTAATTTAGTTTCACTTTTGAAACATAGAAATTTCTGTGTCGCGATAGAATAATATTTAAAAAAAGAAAATAATTATAATATATATATATATATATATATATATATATATATAGGTAACTATACTCGTGTCGAAAAACCTTCGAATTCTTGATTTAACAATAGCCAAATCAATCTCGAAGGGGAAAAAGGGTTTTAAAAAAGAAAGAGCCAGGAACATGAAAGTCTGTCGAAAATAATCGCACAGCTACAGGTTCAAGGCCCAAAGAAAAAAACCCGATACGAGTAAACAACTAACAAAAGCGCTCAATACAAGCGGGGAGCAGACCTAGTCAAACCTAATGAGTCAGACAAACCTACCAAGGTTTCACTTAGGCAGATCGTCAGTTATTAATATTAGGGACGAATATATATATATATATATATATATATATATATATATATATATATATAATATGGAGAAAACAATTGAAAAGTTGCAAATTAAAAAAAATTGAATGTTTTCTTTAATTTGCAACTTTTCAGTTGTATTCTCCATATTATATACATATCAAGAAAGTATACGTAGCTTCTCATTATGCTATATATATATATATATATATATATATATATATATATATATATATATATATATATATATATTCGTCCCTAATATTAATAATAATATTTTTAAGTCGTTTTCTCATTACCGTTTTTTTTAAGATGGAAACTACTTTTTTGAAATTTCACCACCTATTCTTGATAGTTTCCTCCTGTCGAAAAGGAAAACTTAGAATGTTATTATCCTCAGTTGTCTATAAAAGAAGCCAAACAAGTCATTTCTTGATGGCTATGGTCAAGAGCAGTAAATAAATTAATCACTACATATCTCCGCACAGTTTTGTCTCGGTGGCATTCACCAATTTTGACGTGGGCTGCGTTACGGCGCTCTTATCATTTTTATTGTTGCCGTAATCTGGTTTCCTTTCGCCTGCAAACAGGGCGGTTTCCGCCATTTCTGTCCGTCTTTTGATGGTTCAGAACCCAGCCGATTCCTCGTGTCTGTTTGGTCTTGAAGTTAGCGAATAACAACAGCCGCTCGCCGCCCGACGATCGAACTAAAAAACAATTCCTGCTGCTGTAAAAAAAAATAAAATAATAATAATACCTCCATCAATATCTTTTGATGAACTTCGAGGTTAGAAAATATTGTGTTCATCGTCAATATTTCGAAATACGGAATAAATAACAATCAATATTTCTATTTTTTGTTTTATAACCGGTGAATTCCTCAATTTTAAAGCCAGATTTGGTTTCGTTTGTTACTGGGTGTAACAGCAAAATTATCCAAATCGTGAAACAGCATACGTTAACTGACCATCCCACAAAATGTTTAATATCTAAAAAAAACACTAAACTAGATTCGTTTTCCCAGGTTTTCAGACATGACGTTTAGCCATCTTGACACCATTTGTCGTAAGAATCACAGAAAAATTATTCAGCTAGAAAGAGAACAGGCTGAAATCGTTTTGTATCAGCCACACTGTCTTCCGAAATAAGCAATGGTGAGAGGAAAAAGATCATTCAGTCCTTCGGTAATGGTACTAACAGACATAGTCTGTCTTCCATCTTGAAAGTCCATTCAAGAACCATCAAGAGATCGGGGAATAAGTTTAAAAAGAGGCAACACTGGACAGGACAACTCAATCAGGAGGTGACAACAGCAATATGGATCCTCATTTAAACTTAGAACTAAATACATTCTTGTTGTTCAACGTAGAGTCCAATAGTGTTATAAAAAATTCGAGGAATTCCAGTAAGATATCTTTAATCATTTCTACGATACAACGGTTCAGATATTAATGTAACAATTGGATAATTTTGCTGTTAGACAACTTGGACAATTTTACTGTTACACCCTGTATTTATTCTTTGTAAGAAATCAGTTTGTAGATCAGGTATCATTGACGTATTTTTTTAAACAGGTTTTTTTTCGAGAGTCTGGTTTCATTGGTGTATTCTTTTTAGTCTGTTACCTTTCTAAAGTTGAGTTTATTTGGTTTTACGACATATCAACACCACAATAGGTAATTTAATACCGACAAGATATTAAGGATAGGTTCGTATGAACAGAATATGTATTCTTTGTAAGAAATCAGTTTGTAAATGAGGTTCCATTGAAGTATTTTTCTAAAAAGTGTTTTTGCCTAGAGTCTGGTTTCATTGATATATTCTTTTTAGTTTGTTCGGTACTTTACCTTTCTAAAGTTGGATTTATTTTGTTTTATGGCGTATCAACACCTCAATGGGTTATTTCATGCCGACAAGATTTTTAGGATAGGTTCGTATGAACAGAATATATATTCTTTGTGAGAAATCAGTTTGTAGATCAGGTTTCATTGACGTATTTTTTGTAAAGAGGGTTTGCAGAGATTCAGTTTTTTATTTTTTATTTGATTTGCTTTATTTTGTTTTACGGTATATCAACCTGGATGGGTTATTTAATACCGCAAAGATCTTTTAGGATAGGCTCGTATGAACAGAATATGTATTCAGTTTTTCCAAAATGTACTGCTGGTAATATTTCTTTTCCAAAAATATATTGCTGTTATTTTTATTACAAAAATCTATTTTATATTTTTCATACTGTTTTGGCCCTAGTTTTGCGGTTCACTATTTGCCCAGAGATGGGACCCGAACAGGTGCTACCACCCCGGGTCAGGGCGGACTTAGGAATTAAGAGGTGATTCCACGCTCTTCAAAACCTCCTGATCAGAGGCCTTGCTGCTGGATGTAGTTTATCGTTATAACCAGGACTGCCCCATCAAGGAGACCAGATTTTGTCATCACTGACGAAAACCCTAAAAATAAATAAATTGGGCTGTTGATATTTCAGCAAATCATGGCAATATTAAAAGTGGGGAAAGATGGTGAAAAATTGGCTGAAATTAGATAATTATAGATGATCAATTAGACCCTTTGCCATGAGTGTGACTACCAGCTTCAAGTTCTAAAATTTACTTTTTGCGTCCAATTGTGGAATAGTCCCGAAAAAGGTTTTTAAAATTGTAAAGGGAGACAACTGCGTTATTGAAATCCACGATTCGGGATATGTGAAGTATGTGAATCGTGTTGTCACTTGATCTTCATCTTCCAGATATTACCGACGTAAAAAATAACACAACGAGCGCAAAATTATGAGAAAAGATAGAAGGAAAAGAAATAAAGAACTCATAGCCATTTTATTCGGTTTGATAACTATTTTTTTTATAGCTTGCTCAAACTCAATTTCATTGCTGGTCCTGGGTATGACGATTAACTAAAGGGTTGTGAAAAAAGACGCCGAGAATGCGACCAATGGCATAAACATACACAAAAAGCTGTCTTATGGAAAAGAAAAGCAAAGGAAATTCGAAGAAAATTCTTCAAACTTTAAACGAGATCACTCATCCTAGGTCAGGAGACAAGATTTTGTCATCACAGACGGAAATAGAAAACCCTAAAAATAAATAAATCGGGCTGTCAAATGATGGATGTCGACATTTCAGCAAATGGTGGAGAAAAAGATGTGGGAATAACTGACTGAGACCAGAGAATTATAGAAGATGCATTAGACCCATAGATTCAAGTTTTTTTTTCTTTTTGGTTTAATACTGGAGTGCTTGGAGAAATCTCGAAATGTTTTGTTTTTTAATTGGGTTGATAGCTGTCCTTCTCTATGACAGTGAATGCTGGAATATCTCCTCAAAGATAGAGAAGAGTCTTCAATCAAGAGAAATTTGGTTCTAAAAAAAGATGATGCGGATTCCATGGACTTAGCATGTCAGCCATGGCGGAAATTTGGAGAAAATGGAAACAAAAAGTAAACTACTATTTGTCATCAGAAAAATGCAGTTGAAATTTCTGGGGGACGTAACATAATTGATGAGTTTGGTTGGCAGGAGAGGGTCTGGGAGGAATGACAAAAAGACAAAACTTAATAGGAGAAACAAGGGACCGGAAGATGTAGAGGGCCATGGTCGCTAATGTATTGAAGGGACGAGGCAGATAAAAAGAAGATGAAGTAGTGACAAGGCGTGTTGTCACTGGATCTACATCTACATCATCCAAATATAAAAACTGAAGAAAATATATACTGATATGTAAATAAAACGCTAG
>OZ038519.1:9091566-9094066 GCA_964036315.1 Acanthosepion esculentum | reverse complement strand
TTCCCACACATTATTAATGTTTCTGTTACTAATTCTTCCACAAATAGCAACCCCTTGTGTCTTAGTGGCTTCATTGCCTCCTTTTGGAACTTCCTTCTAGCTCAATGCTTTCCAGCCAACTTTATTCCGCAAAAGTTTAAATGCAATGTCAATCAGTATCTACTGTCCTCCTGATTACTCTTTTCTCTTTCAATTCATTATTCATGTTGCAGTTCCTAATTCTTCCACACCTAGTAACCTCTTGTGTCTTAGTGGCTTTACTGCCTTCCTTATGGAACTCCCTTCCGGTTCCATGCTTTCCAGCCAACTTTAATCTGCAAAAATTAAAATGCAATGTCAATCGCTATATACTGTCCTCCTGATTACTCTTTTCTCTTCCCGCTCATTATTAATGTTTCTGTTCCTAATTCTTCCACACCCTGAACCCCCTTGCTTTTTAGTGGCCGTACTGCTTTGCTTGGGGTGATGCCGATGAAAAATCCCAATTAAGGGGATCCAGATTTCAAGACATCGACGAAATCCAAGATAATGCGACGAGGCAGATGCTGCCCATCCCCCAAAACAAGTTCCAGGTATGCATCCGTAAATGGAAATACTGCTGGATAAAGCGTTTGGCTTCAGAAGGTGGGGGTGTCTAATAGTGGTTGGGAACGTAAATATTTTCCCTTCCGATTCCAGACATCCTTCACGGAACTGAGCAATTTGTCATACATCAGTAGGATTATATTATTATATCTCGATACAAGTGTATATACGTAGAGGAAAAAGCTTCTGAAAAGCGAATAAAGAAATAAGCTCTAAAAATTTAAATAAATGTCATTGTTGAGTATTTGTTTTCTGTCAAATTAAAAGAAACAAACTACAATGATGCTTGCGAAAGAAATTCACACAAAAATATTTTGCCTTCTTTGCAACCGAATCAGTTGCGTTATTATGATAGAAGAAACAGAATTGGTCTACATAAGGAGAGTGTCACATATTCACGTTGTTTTGTGAATGCGTGTAATTCTCTAGCAGTAGTAGTCATCAGACGGAAAAGATGTATTGCTGCTAAAATTTTGTTTTCAAAATTCCGTTCGTATGTTTCAAGTATACTTAATTTATTTTAAAAGTCGCTAGGCTTTATAAGAAGTTACCCGAATAAAATATGTTGATGTTTAAATAATTGCAATGACCAATCAAAATACAAGTATATGAGAATTCAAAAAACTTGACAACGAATCTTGGTTATAAAAATTAAATGTTAGGGTTAAACTTAAATTAAAATCATACTAACTAATTAATATTAAATTTTCCTATAAAATTGAAAATTAAAACTTACCAATTTTAAATTTAATCTGTATCAAGTTTTAAAAATTATAAAATTATTTAAAGAAGAAACTGAAGAAAAAATACATATGTTCTGTGATTTATTTTGTTTTTATTAAAAGGCCAAAAATTCAGTTAGAATAAACGTTAAAATCTAATGTTGCTCTGAGCTTCGTTACAACTTAGATACATTTGAAGTGATGATATGTGAAGGGGCAGGGGAAGGGGAGGGCGAAATCTTGTAAAAAACAATACATACACAATCAGATTATAATACACAAACACGTAGACATATTTATATATATAAACACGCAAAAAAGGGTGTCCACGACCCTTAAAAAAACAAAAAAACAAACAAACCGACAACATACAATGAAAAGGACATATAAACGATTATACACACATACAGTGATAAAGACACACACATATACACACCAAGAAATATTCAAATTTGAAAGTGTTAATAAAAGAATTCTAACATACTATTAAAATATAACTTATACGGGCAAAGATATATAGATAAAAATGGTTGAATAGATAAAATTTAATATGGACAGAATAGAAAAACAAATATTCGTCAATGAACAACGTAAGGAAAAGGGACGCTAAAATATACAGAAATGGATAGAAAAATAAATATATACGCATACACATATATAAAAAACACCAAATTCAAATGTCCAGGCCAAATGTAACACATAAAAATAAAACTATCTAATATATAAAAAAAGGGAAAGTCATAAACACACTAATATATATAAATATCTCATATATACTTATATACGCATGAGTACTCATACACTAGTACAAATATATAACAATATGTGAAAAAAATATACATACGTATGTGTACACACATTCATCACTACAAATAGAAACATACAAAAATACGCCTACGCACATACATACACATACACATATACACATATATATACCTATATACAAACACATACATACATACACATATACGCATATATAAACAATCACATATATATATAACAGCCATCAATGCAAAAATATTAATATACACAAACATATAACTACAAGTAAAAATATATTAATTTGTACATACATCCACGCAAACATATACACAATCACATATACATATATATATATATATATATATATATATATCTACACACACATACACATAAACATATACACACATATAAGTACATGCAAATAAAAATAT
>OZ038519.1:9080074-9086366 GCA_964036315.1 Acanthosepion esculentum | reverse complement strand
CGTTAGAGGTCATTTGATAAAAAAATCGGCGGAGGATACCGTAAGGTTGAAACCAATGTAACGGATTTAGCTGATCTCCTGATTTTTAAAGTTAAAAGATCCAGATAGATAGATAGATAGATAGATAGATAGATAGATAGATAAGTATAAGGGTAATATAGATAGATAGATATATAGATAGATAGATAGATAGATAGATAGATAGATAATGAAAAGTTTGAGATAGATAATAAACAAGTTGAAGAAGATAGATAGATAGACAGACATGAACTAAATGAGATAGTGAAATAGATAATAAAGAGAATGAGATAGATACATATATATATATATATATATATATATATATATATATATATATATATAGATAGATAGATAGATAATAAAGACGTAGTTGCATTTGTAAAAGTATTCAAATATCCTTCTAATTTGTTTATATCCACCGTTCCATCAGGTTTTATATTCATACGTATTTAAATAATGTTATTAACAATTTTTTGTAAAGAATCATAACAAAAAAAACCCAGAAAAAACAAACAAACAAACAAACAAACAAAAACCCAGGAGCATCTGACCATGCAATCTTAATCTATTTCATATCGCGAGGAAGCAATGCTTTTAAGCCCACTCAAAGCCGAATATGACTGTCAGTAATTATCACAAACACACCCACACACGCACCCACACACAAAGACTTGAACTTCGTGACATGCCTACTTCTTAACACACCCACGTACCTACACTCACCGATGTAATTGAATGCGTATGCAAATATACACACGGACTTATTTTGCCACAAGAAAAATAAACATTTAGGAAAAGGAAACGTCGATATATCTAATTATATATATAAGTAAAAAAAATTATTATTGTTATTATTATTATTATTATTATTATATAATATAAAGGTTTTTTACTTACATATAAATAGATATATCGACATCTGTCTATATCTCTGAAATGATGTATTACGATTAATTGTGTTATTTACATTATCCGGACTGTTATCCTCATCTTCAGTGCCATATTCACAACGTTTCGGCCGTTGTACGCTCCACCCTTTATGTCTATATCTCTCTATATATCTGTCTATATCTCCGAGATGAGGTATTATGATTACTTGTATTATTTACATTATTCGGACTGTTATTTTCATCTTCATTGCCATATTCACAACGTTTCGGCCTCTATATCTCTGAGATGAGGTATTATGATTACTTACATTATTTACATTATTCGGGCTGTTATCCTCATCTTCGGCCTTCTTCAGGTGATTTGAAGTTCGAACCGAAGTTTTTATTTCCTCGACCGGGGTAGATTGTTCTATTTCCACGTGGCATCCCTCTTCCGGATGTCTCAGTTATTTCCCTTTAACTCAATTCTCGGTGTGTTTGAATAAAGGCCCAGTGGCCCAGTGGATAAAGGCGTTGGTTAGAACCAAAGAGTTGTGAGTTCAATATCAGGCAACAGCAGTTGTGAACCAAAATCTTGAACAGTTGAGTTAAAGTTAAATTATAATCACCCGAAGAAGGATGGAGCGTACAACGGCCGAAACGTTGTGAATTATGGCAATGAAGATGAGAATAACAGTCCGAATAATGTAAATAATGCAAGTAATCATAATACCCCATCTCAGAGATATAGGCTGATGTCGATATATCTATTTATATGTAAGTAAAATTTTTTTAATAATAATAATAATAATAATGAAATAGAAAAATATAATCAAGATCAATGTTAGGCAAGCTGTAACAAAACACCAAAAGTGGAAATCCCCAGGAAATGGCAACGTGCCTAACTTTTGGCTCTATCATCTATCATCAATCCATAAAACCCTTGCGCAAACTTTATCAATGCTAATTAATAATTACAATGAAATTCCAGAATGGATCACAGAAAATATTGCTTATTTCCTGTCGAGAACGTGCGAAATAGATGGTTAAAAAAATTATAGGCCAATAACATGTCTGCTCATTACATAAAAATTCATCTCGCCTGTCCTGACGAACTGTACGCCCTCTTTCCTCGATGAAAACAACATTCTTCCTCTGAAACAGGAGGGATGACGAAGAGGTACAGATGGTTACAAAGATCAACTGTTGATAAATAAAATGATCCTGGAAAATTGCAGGAAAGAAGGGAGAAATCTCAGCACAGCTTGGATAGATTACCGTAAAGGATTAAGAAGATTACAAAGTCTCCTCAGTGATAGTAAATTTACATCAGTATAGCATGGAAATGTGGAAAGCGATATAAAACCTAATTGTTTGAATATCCGACGAGGAATTTTTCAAGGAGACTCCCTATCATGCCTTCTGTTCCGTCTGTTCTTAATCCTTAAAACAAATATTACCGAAGAGTTAAGCTGGTTGATAAAGCGGTGTCGTAGGAGAAATCGTTCTTTTTAGACGAAGGACCATGTTTGCCCCATCACAAGTTGTACAGAATGAAATATTGACCATTCACTGGAATCCAAGCGTCCACTCCGATAATGTTATAGCTTCAGCTTATAAAAAACAACAGATCTTTGAAAACGTTTGAGAAATTAGGTAAATACAAAGGACTTCGGGATAGAAATAAGTAGAACGTAACATCTGAAGATAGCAGCGTTACCTGTTGTTATTGGGTCTATGGTAATAGTATCAAAAGTACGAAATGAATACGTATATCAAAATACCGATTACCCTAAATGAATTGAAAAAAGAAATCATATTTATAGATAGTTTTCTTGTCTAGCGTAGAGTTCTTTCTAGGGCAAGGTTTTTCAAACTGTGGGTCCCAACCCTTTAGTGAGTCGTGAGATAAATAAAATGGGTCGCGACAAAAAAGAAAGACATAAAATTTTTTTCTCTATTCCACGTCTGTCATTTTTCCTCTCATTCCAAGTGTGCCATTTTTCCTCTCATTTCTCGTGTGCCATTTTTTCTTTCGTTCAGTTTTAAAAACTGTTAGAATATTCAGGATAGTGCTGGACAGTTCACGAGATGTACTGTGACTTGATATTCATATATTAGCTACAAATAATGCCTGTATAAAAAGTCATACAATAATAAAAATAATAATAATATCCGGAGACAACTGACAATTTGGCCAACTAGATTCATTAGAAAACTTGAAACGACATGAAAGTCCTGCCCATTCCATACATTAGTCAATATGTTGCGCATTCCACCTCCCTCACAAAGAATATTTGTGGGAACATACGCCATTATAAGTAGCATAGAATGATGGGGTTACCATCCTCCGGAATTTTAGCGTTCAGAGTTATATGAAAATCCAGACCTAATCCAGGCATAATTGTAAAACGTCAAGTTGAAAACATCTGTCTTCTGGTAGATATTTCCTCCTCAGCCGACGAAAGCACATCTTTGAAAACGTTTAAGAAGCCAATAGAATGTAAGACCCACGAGATAGAAATCAGTCGGAGGTGAAATCTCAGGACAATATGACCTGCTGTTATTTGGGACTTTGGGAATTGTATTAAAAGCAGCAAACAAATATGTGGATTAAAATACTGGTTACCCTAAAAGATATGAATTAAAAAAAAATCATATTGTTAGACAGTTTCATGTCTTGCTTAGAGTGTTGTATCTTCTCTTTTTCGTATTCTTCCGGTCAGGTCCAGAGATAGAAAGAGACATCAACAAAGGGAATTTTAAAATTAACTATTTTATTAAACGTGTACATTTCTAACTAGCCGGCGAGGTCTCTCTCTCGTCCCACTGGGGAGCAGGTCTAAACACGATAGAGAACGCGTCTATATTGTTCGACGTGTAAGAAGCAATTCATTGAAATAACCTTTCTCTATCTATCATTCCCACGCTAGTTCAACCAATCAAAATAGACTTCTTTTGTTTTGTACTGTATCTGACCTCAAAGGTCAAACTGAGGAAGTCAGAGCAGAAATACATTTCTCTATAAAATAATATATTCTAAACTATTATTTAACAAGTGTATTCTCTATGCAATAACTACAATTACATTTTAATTGCCTGGCAACTGTTTTTTGCCTGTTCTGATGCAAAACAACTTACTCTCACTTGAAGTCATGAATCTGCTTCCTGTGAACTTCTGCATAAATTATCCATGGTGGAAGATTGTAAAGCTTGTCACTTCTATTCTTGACATGGTGAAGACGATCAAGAACACTAAAGGAGTGTCGACTAAGTATAAATAAATGCAATCATTAAATAAATTAAGACTTTGTTTCATGTCGGATTTTATGAAAAATAATATCCGTTATTTCTTTAGAAATTGCTTTGTTTACGTTTATTATAGAAATTGAACTTTGTGGGCTTTAAAGACAAAAAGAACTATGCTTTATTGCAACGCTCTGCGTAACCACACGGTAAAATCAAACCGGATCAGATGGTGGTTCCTCCCGTAGAGTGAAGGGGCGCAGGTTCGAATCCAATCGGAAGAGACATTCCCTTTCGTAGAAGAAATAAATACTGTTCAATATCACCGGAGTTATAGTTAAATCATACATTTTAGATGCATCAAGGGTGGTCTTCCCTGTTCGCATCGCCGATTTTGGGTTTTGCATCATATCGGCTCCAACAGCAACCCCGACCTGATTCTAGACGAGTCAGGCCGCCTCCTTGAAAGCGTCGTGCTACGCACCACGACATTGCAAAAAACTAGCAAGGTCGGTGACGATGAGATAGCAATTTCAATTCTCGGTAGTGGATGCGCACAGCTGATGAGTCCCAAATATAGGACGAAACGGCCGTCCAGTACTTTCTGCATTCTGTTGAGGTTTCAGACTTGATGAATTACTTAAATATCATTATCAAATCCTACTAATAATTTCTATCATATATATATATATATATATATATATATATATATATATATATATATATATATATATATATATATATATATAGGGTGTGATGGATAAATTGTCATGTAAATTATGCCAAAATGAAAATAACACTGACATCTCATTTTAACAGATATATTTACCAAAATTACACAAAAATATCTTGAAATACTAAAGAGTAAATTTATTCCATAAAATCGCCATTGGTTTCAAACACAGCCTCCAGATAGGGTGCGATGGATAAATTGTCATCTAAATTCCACAAAAATGAAAATAACACTGACATCTCATTTTAACAGATATATTTACCAAAATTACACAAAAATATCTTGAAATACTAAAGAGTAAATTTATTCCATAAAATCGCCATTGGTTTCAAACACAGCCTCCAGATAGGGTGCGATGGATAAATTGTCATCTAAATTACACAAAAATGAAAATAACACTGACATCGCATTTTAACAGATATATTTACCAAAATTACACAAAAATATCTTGAAATACTAAAGAGTAAATTTATTCCATAAAATCGCCATTGGTTTCAAACACAGCCTACAGATAGGGTGCGATGGATAAATTGTCATCTAAATTCCACAAAAATGAAAATAACACTGACATCTCATTTTAACAGATATATTTACCAAAATTACACAAAAATATCTTGAAATACTAAAGAGTAAATTTATTCCATAAAATCGCCATTGGTTTCAAACACAGCCTCTAGATAGGGTGCGATGGATAAATTGTCATCTAAATTACACAAAAATGAAAATAACACTGATATCTCATTTTAACAGATATATTTACCAAAATTACACAAAAATATCTTGAAATACTAAAGAGTAAATTTATTCCATAAAATCGCCATTGGTTTCAAACACAGCCTCCAGATAGGGTGCGATGGATAAATTGTCATCTAAATTAACACAAAAATGAAAATAACACTGACATCTCATTTTAACAGATATATTTACCAAAATTACACAAAAATATCTTGAAATACTAAAGAGTAAATTTATTCCATAAAATCGCCATTGGTTTCAAACACAGCCTCCAGATAGGGTGCGATGGATAAATTGTCATCTAAATTACACAAAAATGAAAATAACACTGACATCGCATTTTAACAGATATATTTACCAAAATTACACAAAAATATCTTGAAATACTAAAGAGTAAATTTATTCCATAAAATCGCCATTGGTTTCAAACACAGCCTCCAGATAGGGTGCGATGGATAAATTGTCATCTAAATTCCACAAAAATGAAAATAACACTGACATCTCATTTTAACAGATATATTTACCAAAATTACACAAAAATATCTTGAAATACTAAAGAGTAAATTTATTCCATAAAATCGCCATTGGTTTCAAACACAGCCTCCAGATAGGGTGCGATGGATAAATTGTCATCGGAATTACACAAAAATGAAAATAACACTGACATCTCATTTTAACAGATATATTT
>OZ038519.1:9002574-9070074 GCA_964036315.1 Acanthosepion esculentum | reverse complement strand
ATCCATCGCACCCTATCTGGAGGCTGTGTTTGAAACCAATGGCGATTTTATGGAATAAATTTACTCTTTAGTATTTCAAGATATTTTTGTGTTATTTTGGTAAATATATCTGTTAAAATGAGATGTCAGTGTTATTTTCATTTTTGTGGAATTTAGACGACAATTTATCCATCGCACCCTATCTGGAGGCTGTATTTGAAACCAATGGCGATTTTATGGAATAAATTTACTCTTTAGAATTTCAAGATATTTTTGTGTTATTTTGGTAAATATATCTGTTAAAATGAGATGTCAGTGTTATTTTCATTTTTGTGGAATTTAGATGACAATTTATCCATCGCACCCTATCTGGAGGCTGTGTTTGAAACCAATGGCGATTTTATGGAATAAATTTACTCTTTAGTATTTCAAGATATTTTTGTGTAATTTTGGTAAATATATCTGTTAAAATGAGATGTCAGTGTAATTTTCATTTTTGTGGAATTTAGATGACAATTTATCCATCGCACCCTATCTGGAGGCTGTGTTTGAAACCAATGGCGATTTTATGGAATAAATTTACTCTTTAGTATTTCAAGATATTTTTGTGTAATTTTGGTAAATATATCTGTTAAAATGAGATGTCAGTGTAATTTTCATTTTTGTGGAATTTAGATGACAATTTATCCATCGCACCCTATCTGGAGGCTGTGTTTGAAACCAATGGCGATTTTATGGAATAAATTTACTCTTTAGTATTTCAAGATATTTTTGTGTAATTTTGGTAAATATATCTGTTAAAATGAGATGTCAGTGTAATTTTCATTTTTGTGGAATTTAGATGACAATTTATCCATCGCACCCTATCTGGAGGCTGTGTTTGAAACCAATGGCGATTTTATGGAATAAATTTACTCTTTAGTATTTCAAGATATTTTTGTGTAATTTTGGTAAATATATCTGTTAAAATGAGATGTCAGTGTAATTTTCATTTTTGTGGAATTTAGATGACAATTTATCCATCGCACCCTATCTGGAGGCTGTGTTTGAAACCAATGGCGATTTTATGGAATAAATTTACTCTTTAGTATTTCAAGATATTTTTGTGTAATTTTGGTAAATATATCTGTTAAAATGAGATGTCAGTGTAATTTTCATTTTTGTGGAATTTAGATGACAATTTATCCATCGCACCCTATCTGGAGGCTGTGTTTGAAACCAATGGCGATTTTATGGAATAAATTTACTCTTTAGTATTTCAAGATATTTTTGTGTAATTTTGGTAAATATATCTGTTAAAATGAGATGTCAGTGTAATTTTCATTTTTGTGGAATTTAGATGACAATTTATCCATCGCACCCTATCTGGAGGCTGTGTTTGAAACCAATGGCGATTTTATGGAATAAATTTACTCTTTAGTATTTCAAGATATTTTTGTGTAATTTTGGTAAATATATCTGTTAAAATGAGATGTCAGTGTTATTTTCATTTTTGTGGAATTTAGATAACAATTCATCCATCGCACCCTATCTGGAGGCTGTGTTTGAAACCAATGGCGATTTTATTGAATCAATTTACTCTTTAGTATTTCAAGATATTTTTGTGTTATTTTGGTAAATATATTTGTTAAAATGTGATGTCAGTGTTATTTTCATTTTGTCATCATTTAGATGACAATTTATCCATCACACCCTATATATATATATATATATATATATATATATATATATATATATATATATATATATATATATATGTATATATGTGTGTGTGTGTGTCACGTATTTAGGCAAAAAGAATTCCTCTGAACAAACTTGATTAAATACCATCGACAGAAGTATTTTAAATCAGGATTTTTTTCTTTTTCATCCATTCCAGTACTCTTGACTGTCACAGTCATTGTTAAGAACTGGGAGTGATCAATATGTTGGACAAGATCTATTCGAATGTTATTCAAAAGTTTTAAGAATTAGTTGGAGAAGCAAGACGGTTTTTCACTATTTTTCAATATAGCCCCTTGACACCAATGCACTTGGTCCAATGATGCTTAAGCATTACAATTCCATCCCAAAAGAAAGTCTTCGAAAAACTCCTGCACAGCACTTATGATCTGATCATTGTTTCCAAAATAGCCACCACGCAGGTAGCATTTGTGTTTAGGAAACAGGAATAAGTCAGATGGAGCTAAAGCTGGTGAGTAAGGGGGATGAGGCAGCAATTCAAAGCCACTGTTGACGGCTTCATCTGCTGCAACCGGAGCAGTGTGAATGGGCATGTTACCCTGGAGCAAGAGCGCAGCTTCCCTCTGCATTTTCACTTGATTGCTTCTCTCAGTTGTCTTAATTCTAATGCATAGTACTGTCCATTAATAGTTTCGCCTTTTCCTGGTAGTCTATCATCATTACACATCCAGAATAAAAAACAAGCCATCACCTTGCCCACAGACGCTGCCCGCTTGAACTTCTTTGGTTTGGAGAACCAGGGTGTTTCCATTGTTTGCTTTGAATCTTTGATTCGGGTCCAAAGTGGTGAACCCAGGTTTCATCTTGAGTTACTAATCTGCGGTGAAAATTCTCAGGGTCAGCCTGGAAGCGAGTCAGAAGCGTTCTGGAAATGTCAACCCTTTTCAGCTTCTACTCATTCTTGGTACTCTTCTTGCAGACAGCTTACTCATCCCCCACGATCTCGGTTACAAATGTATAGACCGAACCAGAACGAATGTCTCTGGATTTAGCTATCTGTTGAACAGTAAGACGTGTGTCCTCCAAAAGCATACGGTGAATGGCATCAATTTATTCGTCAGTGAGGGTCATATTATGCACTGTCCCTACCCCACTTGAATTCCACAGTTCACTTCTTCATGGTTGCATAGAAAGAGAAGTCCTTAACAAATGTCTGTACCATGTTCTCATAGATTTCCTTGTGGTGTCATATTGTTTATGACTGCTTGGTCCTCTTTTTTGTCCATTTTTAGATTTGTCACACACCCCTCACCTTTGTATGGGCCTCACTGGCACAGAAATTAGGACAGAAATCTGAATTAGTTTTTCTAGTTTTATAAGGAGTGATAGTGTGTTGCCACAGCAAAAATGTTCAGCTATGGCTCTTCTTTCTTGGTGAGGCTTAGAACTTTTTGAACGACTCTTGTAACTTGAACTTTCTCCTATTTATATGCTCATGTGAAGATGTTTTTCCCTGTCACTTCTAGTCACCTCTTTACAATTTGGAGCATTTATCCCTTAGTAAATTTTTATGCATAAATACTCTATACTATATTACTAGCATAGTACCAATAAAATAATAACAGGATTCTGTCCCGCTTTTTTCCGTAGCCTTCTTCACAGTTGCATAGGAAGGGGACTCCTCAGCAAATGTTTGTACCATGTCCTCATAGATTTCCTTGGGGTGCCATACCTTTTCTTTTGCAGATACTTTATGGCTGCTTGGGCCTCTTTTTTGTCCTTTTTTAGATTTGTCACACACCCCTCACCTTTGCATGGACCTCACCGGCGCAGAAGTTAGGACAGAAATCTGAATTAGTTTTTCTAGTTTCATAAGAAGTGGTATTGTGTTGCCACAACAAAAATCTTCAGCTATGGTTCTTCTTTCCAGGCTAGGCTTTGAACCTTTTGAACGACACCTGTATCTGACTAAATTCCGGTCTTTTTAGATTACAGGAATCAGAATTTAAGGTAATGTCGTCTGCAACGGTCAAACGAAAAAAAACCATTTCAATATGAGATCTTATTTTCTCGTCACATTTATCGTCATCACCATCAATCACTCGACTGCTTCAAATGTCGGGGGTACCTAAGGTCAGAAGAAACAGACAACAACCTCTCGGATGATCTGTCAGCGGTGGCTCTCAGGAGTTCTGCTATAGTCATGTACGTTCACTCTTTGAGGTTGTCTGACCATTTAGCAATGCCTGGCGTGATGGTCTTGCATAGTTGCGTGCCAAACAACTCAACACCGCCGACTCAACACCGGTACAAAGCATGACTGAGACAACACTGGACCGAGACTACCCAGCACTAGAAAGAACTCTTCTTATTAATAACCGCATTGTTTATTTCCACGTATGAGGCTGGGCTGAAACGTTCATAGGCTGACTATGAAGGATTGATGCTAGGACTGTGAAACCTTGTATGCATTAATTTCAACTATTCTTAGCATTAACGGCATTGTTTCTGTCTAGGTAATGTGACACCTGAATGCTCGAAGAAAACTTCAAATGGACTTGTCTCGACTTCAGTAGGAAATGGTCAATATTAATATATATATATATATATATATATATATATATATATATATATATATATATATATATATATATATATGTATATATATATATAGCATAATGAGAAGCCACGTATACTTTCTTAATATGTATATAATATAGAAAACACAACTGAAAAGTTGCAAATTTTAAAAAAATTGAATGTTTTTTGTGAAAGTATTTATTTATATATATATATATATATATATATATATATATATATATATATATATATATATATGATATTTCAGATCGGCCCCGATCTTTCATCAGAAATAACTGTTTTCAGAAGTTTGTTTACATTAACCAATAAATTTTGGTTTGGTTTGGATTGTTTTACGGCATATCAGCCTCAATGGGCTATTTAATGCCTACAAAATTTTTATTGCTAGCCATATGTTTTTCTTCAAAAATCTATTTCTGGGAATATTTTTCCTCGAAGAAATCTATAGCTGGTCAGATTTTTTTCAAAGAATGTATAACTGTTTGTATTGCTGGTACTTTTTTTAAAAAAGTATTGTGATAATAATTTTTCCTTCAAAAATTATTGCTGGTAATAATTTTTTTTATTACAAAGTATTTCTGGTATTAAAACCTATTTTTACACAAGTTTGGGTGTTAACTATTTGCTCATAGCTGGGACCCTAACAGGTTCTACCACCCCGGGTTAAGGTGGACCTGGGAATGCCAGCAATTAAGAGGTGGTTCCACGCCCCTCAAAACCTCCTGATCAGAGGCCTTGCTACTGGACGTAGTTTATCGTCTTACCCAGGACGCGGATGTAGTTTATTGTCATACCCAGGACGAAAATCAGTTTGTGGATTTGGGGCATCAATGACGTCCCTGCAAGACGGAGAGCTGTATTTATTTCAAGCCCCGGCCGGTACAGAGTTTTAATTGCTGTGAGGGGTGAAAATGTGTTTTCGCACGAATATGTTGTTGGAAATTGAGGCAAGATTTTCATTGCTTTTTCTTAGTGTGATGAGTATTCATTTTTTTTTATAGAGATCCAAATAACCGTCTTCACAAGGATGAGTTGAATTTAGCTTTGAGACTGTCGTCGCAAGATAGATCGATAAGGATTTCTTTTTCATTCATGTTTAAATTACTATCTTCAATTTTTCTGCGGACCATCAAAGATTTTGCACGTACCACCAGTGGTCCGTGGATCACTGGTTGATGATTACTGTTCTAAACTATGCTAACCAATGCGCTGAAGAAGATAAAATGGCAGTGATAAAAAGAAAACTTCCTAAATAGAGCATACCTAAATTCTTCTCCCCAGAGACTAAAATATACAACAGCTTTTCTAAATTCTTCTAGTTGCTGACAACATTTCATTTGTTTTTTTGGCTTGAAAAAGGTCCACAATGCGTCGGCTAAAACTACACAGTTTTGCTATTGTCTTTTCCTTTAACACGCACACACACACATATATATATATATATTTATGTTGGTAACACCACAAACTCGCTTTCACGACTGTTTGACTCTACATTTGAATGATAAGTCTAACATTTTTAAGCATTTAAAACAACATGCCTGGCCGCATACACAATTCCGGAAAATCCTTGTTGAAAACACAACTATACTTAAACATGAAAACAATAAACACAAACTAAAAATTCTTGAAGCTATATACATAAAACAATTGAAACCTAACCTGAACAAAATAAACTATGAAATCTCCACAAATATTCTTAAATGCCTATAATTTATAACAGAAGCCATTGGTTTATACCAACGGCTTCCCATACTTAATACTTCTCGTTTTTTACTCTCGCGTGGTCATGTGTGACGTCATGGGGCGTGGTGGGATTTTTCGCTTCCAGCAGCTCGTATGTACAAATTTGTCGTTGATTGGAAATCTTCCATGCAAACAAAACAGACTATCATTGTTGATATGTCCGTGTATTGTTTAATTTATTGTAATATACTTGTCATCACTGATGAAGGCTTAGGTAAGCCGAAAGCTTAGATAGGTTTAAAAAACATGTATCAATATGGTGATTTTCTTTTGTCTTACAATGATAATGTTATTAAGCTTATCAGCTTATGAAAGGAATTTGCTCAAAATAAATAAGCAACTGCTCAAGATCAGACAGAGAGAGAGTATGTAAATATAAAAGTGGCTATTGAAGTTAACACCCAGATTGCGTTGAGCATGAAACAGACTGACACCTCTAGGATGAAATTCAACAAGTATAGTTCCTCAGTTTTTTTTTGAGCTCCTCCGAGATCATCTTCAGGGCCGAATTACAAAGACAAATTTATTGGAAATGTGATCGTTGTGATGGTGATTTTTAAAAACACGCATGAACACGCTCTGTTGTAATGCGTTTAAAATGTCCCTTTTGTGTTCATATAATCTTTTATTTAGAATCAAGGAGGTTTCTCCAATGTGTTATTTGTAACAATTATTACAGGCGATCGAGAAAATTCTTCCCTCAGCTTATTGTATGTTGAGCATTGACTAAGTCTTTTATTATTTTAGATCTAGTAGTAACGATATTTATGCTGTGTTTAGATAGGAGGTATTTACTCGATCGCCTGTCACTAAAATACATAGGGGAAAACTCAAGGAATCTAAATAAAAGGTTATATAAACACAAAAGGGACATTTTACAAAATAATACGTCAAATGCGATGATTGCCAACTGCAACGAGGCTGATCCTAATTTTGACATAAAAATGCTACTCTGATCAAGGGGTAGTTCATTTAGGTGTAAATGTATATGCCTTATACACAAGGTCGCCTACAGTAAATTTTGCACCTTGGCTCTTATAACATTTTATCATACCTGGCAGATCTTCTATTATCACAGGATGTGGATATCTACTAACAAAAGTGATATACCGGGTGTAAAAATAAAATTGTCCAACTGTTAGATTAAGTTTGAACCGTTGTATCTTAGAAATGATTAAAGATATCTTACTGGAATTCTTTGAGGTTTTTATAACACTATTGACACTACTTTGATCAATAAGAATATATAATTACTCTCTAAGCTTAACAGAAGAACCGTGATGAAATCGATCATAAACGAAAATAACATTAATCATAGCTAAGGATCGGAAGCTCATGAAGGTTAGAAACAAAGTTCATATATATATATATATATATATATATATATATTCCAGGATCATTTACAAGCCAAATAAAGATGATATTTACCCACTCTAACCTTCTAACTTTCTGTCCTGGAGTAACAAGTTGCCTCACAGGTCTCACGTACGAATTCATTTTCAAGTCGTTTTCACTACAATTTGGACAGTCATAGCGGAAACACCTCTCTCACTTACCAAACGTTTTATGAAGTTAGTTGTATCTTTTCTAATTGATTTCTTTAGCTCTAAGTTGAAATGATGATCCCTCTTTCTGTTGTGACCCCCTGATCCAGATTTCCTCACTACTGTTCCCTCCTTTTCAAAATGTATTTACCATTCTCTTGATGGTTCTTGAATGAACTTTGAAGATGGAAGCCAGGGTATGAGTGTTAGTACTATTACTGAAGGCCTGAATTTTCCTCTCACCATTGCTCACTTGGGAAGACAGTGAGGCTGACATAAGATTTTACTCTGTTCCCTTTCTAGCTGAATAAATCAAAGGCTTTTTCACTGATTCTTATGACAAATAGCATCAAGATGGCTAAACGTCTTATCTGAGAACTTGGAAAAAAGGTAAGTCAGTTTAGTACTTTTTGAGATATTAAAGATTTTGTAGGATGGATAATTATGCTGTCACACGATGTGGACAATATTCCACTCATACTTGGTATATATATATATATATATATATATATATATATCACTATACTCAACGGGTTTACGAAACTCACCATTTGTCTAATAACATTTGCCTTATATATCTATCTATCTATCTATCTATCTATCTATCTATCTATCTATCTATCTATCTATCTATCTATTTCACTCTGTTCATTATCACCCGGTATATATATATATATATATATATATATATATATATATATATATATATATATATATATATATATATATATTTGTGTATTTAGGCAGCAATCCTTCTTTCATGCATATTTCATTAAAAACGACTGACAAGGTGCTTTTATTTAGTTTTTTATATAATTTCTCGTGCGATCTAATAAAGTTTTTCTTTTCAGAGGATAAATTATATAAAAACTGTCCGAATGTTCTTTTTATCCGAGCGCTTTCGGCTATACATTTAGCCATTTTCAAGGATTATATTTCAACTGTTAGAATTAGAAATAGAAATAGTTTGTTATATGTATGTTTTATAAAGTGATTATGCATTTTTTTACAATGTTATTAATTCTGCATTCATCCTATTTCTCTTTTAAGAATAATATTTGTTGGTTATTGGAATTTATTCCGTATACACCAATCCTATACTTGTATATATATATATATATATATATATATATATATATATATATATATATATATATATATATAGTTCAAGGAAGACATTTGGGTCACTAACACACAAAAAAGAGAATGTCTAATATCGAGAATATTTAACATCGAAAAAACATGGTAATAAAGAAAAAAAAATCCACATTACAACCAAAAACGTTTGCGGTTTCTCTCTTCTTTTTAATATCCACACTTTTTGCTCGCTGGAACTACTATAACCTCTTTCCTTTATATATATATATATATATATATATATATATATATATATATATATATATATATATATATATATATATATATATATATATATATATATAATGTGTGTGTGTGTGTGTGTGTGTGTGTGTGTGTGTGCTTGCGCTTGTGCATCTAGCAAAACTTTTCTTTCCCATCCTTCGTATTTTTGTCATGTCTCTCCAACAACTCCACTAAGATTCGAAGTTGCTCTCATAAACTTGCCAGACAAGCGCGCCCTCTAGCGGTAAACGTTACAATGGATGATCGCTCGAAAATAGAAATTAGGGTTTAAAGCGAAATGTTGCATTTCTGCCTCTAAGTAGCGAATCTACAGAAAATAATTCCAAAGAATATTAACATTACTTTCTTTGCTTTTCAGCCGATAAGATCTTTGGGCTTCATCACTGCGTGAAAATCTTTAATGAATGATTAGTCGCATCGTCCTATACTATATATCACTTCTTGTTTTATCGACATTAAAAAAAAAATGAAAAAGTTCACGGCTCTCCACAATTTCCTATTCGTTAGCTGTGTGTTTCTACAAGTTTATTCGGTAGGCTGCACTATGTTTTCCTCTTTGCCTTTCAGTTTGTCGTTTGAGTTGCAAATTCTCCAAGCTGTCTTTCCTCATCTTTACTGAGATTTTCTGTTCATGGTATTCTCAGCATCCTTCTGTAGAAACACATCGCTGTTGCCGCATAGTCTACGATCACCGAAGTTAAGCATTGTCGAGCCTGGTCAGTACCTAGATGGGTAACCGCTTGTGAACAGCAAGTGCTCTAAGCTTGGATGTACGGAAGATATGGATCATGGCCATATCACGTTGAAACACCGGTTCCCGTACGATCACCGAAGTTAAGCAACGTCGAGCCTGGTCAGTACCTAAATGGGGGACTGCTTGAGAATATCAGTTGCTGTAATCTTGGATTTGTCTTATAATGGATAATGACTCGAAATACCAAATACCGTTGGGAAAAGGTATCAATCCACTTCTTTCCCCCCTCCCAGCTATGGGTTAATTAGTAAAATTTCTCTCGGTAAATCATTATCATTTAATAAAAGATTCTTACAAATATAAAAATATTTGCTCGCTTTAAAAAGTATTAATGGACAGGAAAACAGCTAAGTAAAGTATTAAGAAACAGGAAAATCTCGTTTAAAACGTTGATTAATGAGTGAAGCATTTCGCGGCCGACATGGTTTGAAGCACGTTGGATCTGGTCCCGGATTCGTTTACCATGTATGACATGCTTCATTGAATATTATAGGCAAGTTTTGTTTATGTATTTTTAATAGAATTCTCTCGTAATTACGGAGAAATTTCTTAGTATCCTTATTAAAAAAAAAAGAGAGAAAATTACCGTGTTGATACATGTTCATTTATTCCGAGTACTTTCGACATTAGCACAATGTCATCATCAGGGTGTTGTTGTGATACTGATTTATTTTATTTATTTGCCGTCTTCAGGTGTTATTTATTTGCTCTCTCCCTTTAATGAGGATACCAAGGAGCTTGTCTGTGGATATGAGAGGACCCTATTGAAAATAAGTAAACAAAACTTTTCTAAATTATTCATTGAGACATGTCTTAATGAAAACATGCTGCCAAAATATACGCAACCTATCTATCTATCTATCTATCTATCTATCTATATATATATATATATATATATATATATATATATATATATATATATATGAAGAAATATAGTCTTAAAATGTGCTATATTTATGGGATAAAGTACTCAATATCAGAGATAGAGCGGGTGTAAATATAGAAGTGAACATAGAAGTGAATATATATATATATATATATATATATATATATATATATAATGAAACGGATTAAATAATGCAGTTATTTAATATATTTCTGTTCATACTTTATTTTAATAAATACAATTTGTTTAAGTAATTGCATTTTTTTAAATTAAACAGTATTAATTACATTTTTGGACCTAAATATTTCAGAAACTTTATACAAAATGTGCGTTCTCCAACGGGAATAGAATCTGTGTCCTCTACGGGATCGTAATTTGTTCTGACGTGCTATACAAGCGTGTGGCACATTTGGAAGGTTCTAGAAAACCCTACTACGGATTGACCCAAGCCTTGTGAGCGAAATCGGGTAGAAGGAACCCTTGGAGGGCCGTCGATGGCTATGCTAGCACGAAATCAAAAGTCAATCGTGACCGAGATTGTGATTTTTGATCAGGCTAGATAACACGCTCTCTCCCAGAAATTCTAACTATTTTCTGCAGTATAAACCACAGGTGGGCTCTGTGGGTGTTGAATAAACACAAATGTGCCTGAGCAAGCCCTTGCAATCGGGCTAGCTGTCCTATTAGACGGGTATCCTAGAATACGAGCGGCAAGATATTACACACACACACACACACACACACACGCACATATATATATATATATATATATATATATATATATATATATATATATTGAGAGAGAGAGAGAGAGAGAGAGAGAGAGAGAAGTAGCGAACTGTGAGTGTTGGTGATAAAACAGAAATATATATCAATAATAGATAAACATTTTGTTTCCCATAATTAAGAGTTGTGCTAATATATATATATATATATATATATATATATATATATATATATATATATATATATATATATATACATATATATAAGATGAGGTATTATGATTATTTACATTATTCGGACTATTATCCACATCTTTATTGCCATATTTACAACGTCGAATTTCGAACCGAACCCTTTATTTCGTCCATCGGGATAGATTGTTCTAGTTCCACGTGTCATGCCTCTTCCGGATCTCCACAAGGACATACGGCCATGTGGATAAAGACGTTGGTTAGATCCAGTGATTAGGCCCACAGCAGTGGTGAACCAAAACTTGAAGAGTTGAGTTAAATGGAAAATCTGGAAGAACCATGGCACGTGGAACTAGAAAAATCTACCCAGGTGGACGTAATAAAAGTTTCGGTTCGAAATTCTAATCACCTGAAGAAAACCAGAGCGAACAACGGCCGAAACGTTGTGAATATGGAGATAAGGATAACAGTCTGAATAATGCAAATAATATAAATAATATATATATATATATATATATATATATATATATATATATATATATATATATATATATATATATATATAAGGATAAGGATAACAGTCTGAATAATGCAAATAATGTAAATAATATATATATATATATATATATATATATATATATATATATATATATATGAAGAAATATAGTCTTAACATGTGCTATATTTATGGGATAAAGTGCTCAATAGCAGAGATAGAGCGTGTGTAAATATAAAAGTGAACATAGAAGTCAACACATGGAGGCGACAGTCTGTTTCATGCTAGATGCAATTGTCAGGCCATGAGTGCTGTTATTTTTCTCGGCTATTTATATATACGGGTCGGTGGTGCATTGTGGGTATACCGATAAACTAGCCGTTAGAAAAAACAAATAAAGATAATCAACCCAAATAAATACATGAAGTAATAAACAAATTAAAAACTGTTCCCGCCAAAATAATAGTTAGAATAAACTACAACAATCAACCCCAAAATTGAACAAATAGCATTAATTATCTTCCCAAACAAAAACAAAACTATTAAATAAGCTATATAAACAAATTCTTACTGCGTTAATAAACACACCGATCAAAATAAAAATATATAAATATATAAGATAAGAAATAAAAAAAATAAAAACAAGCAAAATAATTTAACCCAAATAAATAAACAAATAAACGACTTCCGGTAAAATAACCGCCAAAATAGACTACCCACAATACCCCACTGACCCGTATATATAAATAGCGGAGAAAAATAACAGCACTCGTGGCCTGACGATTGCATCTAGCATGAAACAGACTGTAGCCTCTAAGTGTTGACTTCTATGTTCACTTTTATATATATATATATATATATATATATATATATATATATATATATATATATATATATATATACGCCGTTTTACTGTTACCTCTTTAGCCAGCCGACCCTGACGATCTGTCTAAGTGAAAACTTGATAGGTTTGTCTGGCTCATTAGGTTTGACTAGGTCTGCTCTACGTTTGTATCGAGCTCTTTAGTTAGTTGTTTACACGTATCGGGTTTTTTTTTCTTTGGGCCTTGAACCTGTACCTGTGCGATTATTTTCGACAGACTTTCATGCTCCTGGCTCTTTCTTTTTTAAAACCTTTTTTTCCCTTCGTGATTGATTTGGCTATTCTTAAATCAAGAATTCGAATGTTTTTTGACACGAGTATAGTTACCTATATATATATATATATATATATATATATATATATATATCGTAATGATACAGTATGTTAATCCGTATGGGATTTTCAGGAGAATATAGATCCAGAGAGATCTCTATGTCAAAAGACAGAGCAAAATTATTATTAATTAAAGAATATGAAAGACTTAAAATCCCATAGGTAATAAGTTTCATTTCATGGATGCTCTAAAAAAAGTAGCTATCAAACTTCAAGACCTACAAACAAAATCAAAATGGTGATTTTTTTTCTAGGTCTTAAAGACTGAGAGCTGCTTTTTTTAGAGCTCTCATGAAATAAAAATTATTGGCTCTGGGGATTTTAAGTGTTTCATACTCTTTAATTAATAATAATAATAATAATAATAATAATAATAATAATAATAATAATTATATATATATATATATATATATATATATATATATATATATATATATATATATATATATATATGTAAGCAGGTATGTGGATATAGATCCCACAGTATGAGGAAAAATATGGAAAAACAAAAAATCCGAAAATGCAAGTTTACTGTTTTTAATGTTGTTTCAATGTCGACGTCAGACGTTTCGGTCTAGTAGACCTTCTTCAGGACATAGTTATTAAAACATAATTAAAATTAGACGATATTCAAGTCAACATGAAAAGACGATAGACATAAGAATAATCAAAACAAAATGACTGAATTTTAAGATCAGCGTTCCGTTTTGAAATGCGATCACGCCGGCGTCTTTTCATGTTGACTTGAATATCGTCTAGTTTTAATTATGTTTTAATAACTATGTCCTGAAGAAGGTCTACTAGACCGAAACGTCTGACGTCGACATTGAAACAACATTAAAAACTGTAAACTTGCATATTCGGATTTTTTGTTTTTCCATATTTTCCCTCGTATATATATATATATATATATATATGTAGCATTATATATATAGTATATATAATATATACAGATATATACTAGTACTATATATATGCACATATATATAGTATTATTATAAATATATATAAAATTAGTACATATATCTGTGTTTGTGTGTGTGTATATATACGAGGGTCATTCAATAAATAAGGTGAATTTTTTCTTCTTCCTCCACCTCCGCTTCTTTTTTGTCTTCTTCCTCCTATTCTTCTTCTTCTTCTTCTCCTCCTCTTCTTCTTCTTCCTCTTTTTCCTCTTCTTCTTTTTCTTCTTTTTTCTCTTCCTCCTCCTATTTATCTTCTTCCTCCTCCTCCTCCTCCTCCTCCTTCTATTCTTCTTCTTCTTTGCCTTCTTCCTCTTATTCTCCTCTTCTTTCTTCTTCTTTTTCTTCTCTGTCTCCTCCTCCTCCTATGGGAGACTACGTTGAAAAACAAAAAAAAAAGTAAGCTTCTATCTGTATTAGAAGTGCTTATACCGAAAAATTCACCTTATTTATTGAATGACCCTCGTATATATCTGTGTGTCTGTGTGTGTATATACATATATATATATATAAGTATGCAGACTTGAAATATTCTACCAAATATTGTGATAAAATAAGGACTCAGTTTAAAGTTCTTTTTTTAATGATAACGCGTCGGCCTGCATTTCATTTACGAGGAGATCATCTGCCTTAACGACCTGCATTAAGTCGTAAAGATCAACCCATTGTTTAAGCTTCAGATAAAACGCCATAAGCCTTCTCTCGTAAACTAAGATATCACCTTTTTTTAGCAGATCAAATGACCGGTAATGAAATACCAAATTAAGCAGGACGCCCGATAAACTCACGGCAGTATTATTTATAAAATGTAACCGGATAGGCTTGATGCATCCGAGGATTTCTGAAAGTATAAAAAGAGAAAACGAAAGCAAATATTGTATAGTTGCTGTCGTTGTGAGCTTTGAGAAAACAGCGAATCAGGGAAGACGGCCCTCGATGCTACGTTGATAATAAAATGTAGGTAGGATGATAATGATACTACGCACTTGGATGGTTACACCGGCCAACAAAAAAGGAATCCTTTTTTTTTTCAAAAGGCACGGGATACTATAAGGTTTTTAGGGTAAACCAGGGTCGCTAAGTCGGAAAATGCACTTAATTCTGTTGAATTAACACTACTTTTCAAGATGCTGAACATCAATAAATTTCTATGATTTACAGGGTGTTGCAGCAAAATTCGACACTTGACGAAAAGAAAACGAAATAGGCAATAAAAACCAAAGTTGTATATGCAGATACCAGACAGTTTGACAACTAACTAACGTTTTTCTCTCTACCCTATTCTAGGATGGAATATTAGCTCAGAGCAGCGGTAGTAGCTTCTTTTCATGTCGGGAAGAACTCTGCGGAAGAGATGGCCTAGTTTGGGTTCAAGAGGACCATGATCATGGACATTTGGAGGAAGTGGAAAGCGTGTGAAGACAAGGACGAGTTTACTGCCAAACGAAAGGCCCACAATGTTCGGTCTTCAGCCATTAGGACTGATGAGTTTGTCGGCGCCCTCAAGGAGACAATCGACAATGATGGAAGCCACAGCTACGCCAAGACCGCCGCTGACATGGGCTGTCACAAGTCGACGATTTGCCGAACGATCAAGAAGGACATTGATTACTCTTCCTACCGCAAGCCTCACCGCATGCTCATCGCGAATGTCTCCAAGGAGTCGAGGAAGGTCAAGGCGGCGGTTTTGCTGAACGAGCTCAAGCACGGGTCCGCCGGAATGCTGAGGTTCTTCTCTGATGAAAAGAATTTCATTCAGGACCATACGAGCACCAGGGACAGGTGGATCTGTAAAGACATCGAGGAGGTTCCCGTCCTGAAGCATTGTGAAGTTTCCCTCCCCTGTCATGGTCATTGGTGTCATCTCTAGCGAGTGGGACGTCATGCTCCCGATCTTCTTTCAAAAGGGCCTGAGTGTCACCGCTGAGTCTACCAAGAGGTGCTGAGGAGCGTGGTGAAGCCCTGGATGGACGAGATCGTCGTCGGACGCCCCTACGTCTTCCAGCAGGACTCCGCTCCTGCACAAAAGGCCAAGATGACCCAATTGTGGCTGCTCAACAATCTTCCTCACCACTGGTCGCCGGATTTGTGGCCTCTCTCCTCACCTGATTGCAACCCCCTTGACTATTTCTTCTGAGGCGGGATCGAGGCCAAGACCAACAAGCACGACCACAACACGGTCGATTCTCTGAAGGCTGCCATCGTGAAGGCGTTCGGCGCTATGGACAAGGACGTGGTCGCCAAAGCGTGTGACTCATTTCGCGCCCACCTTGAGATGGTTGTCGCCGCAGGCGGCGGTTACATTAAAAAATAATGTAGCATGTACCTCTAACTGTTGCTAAATAAACTGTCGGGTCTATGCATATATAACTTTTGTTTTTATTGCCTATTTCATTTTCTTTTTGTCAAGTGTCGGATTTTGCTGCAACACCCTGTAATTTTCTCCGAACATGCTAGATTTGTTCTCTCTCCTCGACGTTTTGTTTATGTTAGGGGAAATAACTCTACCCAAGAAAGAGAATTATTCACTTTGAATAAAGAAAATTACTTCCGGACAGAATAATTTCGCACGGGGAGAAAAACAAGTTGGCTGCTGTTGAAACACACGCACGGGGATTTTAATACTTTTTCATCCACCTACATCAAGTAAGTTGAGACAAAAATAATATTGTTTTTATTTAAAATACAATTTCTCTTTTATTTGATATTTTTGTTTATCCTATCAGTCTGGGATATGACAGTTGGCATTCCTTAAAATGGTATAATTCTTTAGAGATTAAGGATAAAGTCTTAATACCGTTGCTACTGATGCGAATGACAGTATAGAGGTCAGGGAATTTCAGCCCATCTGCTACTACCAATCTTGCAGACAGGATTTGTGTATCAGGCGCTGCCAGTGACCCAGTATCTCTGTAATTCAGGTATCATCATCATCATCATCCCCCCCACCTTGACGTTTGTAATAGCAAGTTGGGATCCCAACGCAGAAGCCACACTAACTCTTTTCCACAACAGTCTATCAGCGGCATCCGTCAGCAAATTTGGTACAATCATACCTGTCCAGTTTTTGACATTGTCCAACCAGTTTTTGCGTTGACGTCCTCTCTTACGTCCACATTCAACGGTGCCTTGCATGATGGTCTTGCACAGGCCGTTGTGCCTTGCAATGTGTCCAAACCACGCCATTTTTCTCCGTTTGACAGTGGCGAGAAGAGGTTCCTGATGGCCCACAAAACATTTAACAATTTTCTGCACAAACACATTGGTTTTATGTTCCCAATAAAAGATGCCAAGGTGTTTTCTCATGCATTTGTTTTTATATGTAAAATATATACATATATCATTATCTCTCTCTCTCTCACACAAACACACACACACACACACATATATATATATATATATATATATATATATATATATATATAGCACAGGTAATAATAAATCCGTTGATATATAATCCAAGTGGATCCTAGTAATATCAAATATTAAAATTTTCCAAGACGTAGGTGATCATGGCTCTCCACAATTTCCTTTTCTTTATAGTTCTTAATAAATTTTGTCTTTTTGTTAGCTCTCCTAAAACTTATTCCGCCATCCATTTGTTCAAGCTAAGAGATAACAAAAATACATTTTTTAAGACACACAGAAGAATAAGCCGGAAATAGACGCAATTTAAACTGGATAAAAACTTTAAAAGCATTTAAATAGTCCAAAATTTGGAGTTTTACTACAATATATATTTCTTGGAGCTGACGAATCCTCTTGTTTCAACCTCAAGTTCAAAATGATTTCACCCGGCCTTATGGGTGATTAACTATCTCTCTCTCTCCTTAGATTCTTTCCCATAGACATAATGTCGCAACTCTATCGCTATTGGTCTTGAAGATGTTCTGATGGACTACACTCCCTACTTCGACATATTTCCCTTGTATCGAAGAGCATTTCGGTCAAGAAAGGTGATATTAATATTATACATAAGCCATCGGGGGTACTTCCACATACTTGAGCGAGGTTGGCATCATTACCCGGCGCCGGAGGCGTTCCCCAAAAGTGGAAATGCCGAGGGGCTTGAGCAATTTTTTCCCCGCGGGATATGTATGTAAAACCATTTTAAATTGATCTTGTGTCACATCCGATTTTTCCAAAATTTCCTGGCTTCCGGTGAGGAGCATCCCTTAGGCAGTGGCTCTCCTTCGGGAGGGATCTGGAGTTATTACTCGGCGCCTGAAGTCTCACCAGAAGAGGAAGTGCTGAGGAGGCTGAAGCAATTTATCCATGGTATTGCTGGTGAAACCCATATTAAACCTCGACCACGTTTGCGATGTAGACGCGCGGAAAAAACCACCTTCCCTAGTTCCACTACTGAAGATATATTTTATACTAGCTTAAAAGCCACCCTATCGGCTAGATAGTGCGGAGGGCTATTAATTGGGCCTTTATCACAATTCGTAGGGAGGAGTAGATGCGATAGGCATTAATAAACTACAGGAGAACTGAAAATTGATAGCTGCATTTAATCATTGCATTAATATTTAAGCTTACATCTTAAAAGTTCAACGATAATTCTTCTGCCGCCATTTAATTTAAAGATAATTTGATGAACGTAGGTCCTTACTTTCGTAAAAATAATTATTTTTATTTCATGGGTGACTTTCGATGGATTTCGAAAATAATTTCGATGATTCTCAAATTATTTTCCAAATTATAAAAAAACTGTTATTGTACAAAACAATTCATCGCAAAAAAAAAATCACGTAAAAAAATCGACGAAACAATCGCAGTAATGAAAACTTGGGAATCCAGATCTTCAGGATCGCGTGTCCGGATCCGATCCAAAATGTTTTTTAATTTCCTCACAGAGTCGGCCTGATTCCAAAATGGTATGATATGTTGGAGTCAAGTTGAAAACACTGACAATTCTATTTTAAAACACTGTAATTTGAGAACATTATTTTTTTTTCATTTGAGCATGCGCTATTGAAAGTTACAGAGTTGTGTCCCTTTAATTGTTTTTATCTGTAGAAGTCAATATGACGGAATCCGAAAACAATTTTATTAATGAAAAATTGGGAATTGCAAATTTAAGGATCGCGGGTCTGGATCTAGCCCGGAATGGTTTTAATTTGCTCACAGAGTCAGCCTGTTTGCAAAATGGTATGATGGGTTGGGCTACAACCCCTATAAGTAAAGTTGAAAAAGTATGACACACTGACATAAATGTGATATTATGGTGGAAAGAATATTATTTGTACGGATTGGTCAATGATTGAGACTAAGCAGCTCAGTAATAGTATTCGGAATTTCGAATATCTGGGAAAGCTTTTAACAGAGGATGACAAATGCGACACCGGGATCCGAACGCGCATTGGATTAGAGAAAGACATATACCAAAAGCTCAGCAAAGTGCTGAGAAATGGGAAGAAGAAGAAGAAGAAGAAGAAGAAGAAGAAGAAGAAGAAGAAGAAGAAGAAGAAGAAGAAGGGAGGAAGAGGAAGAATAAAGAAGAGGAGGAGGAGGAGGAAGAAGTAGAAGAAAGAAGAAGAAGAAAGAGAAGGAGGAGGAGGAAGAAGGAGGAGGAGGAAGAAAAAGGAGGAGGAGGCAAAAGGAAGCGGAAGAATGAAGTAGAAGAAAGTAGAAAAAGACGAAGAAAAAGAAGAAGAAAGGAGGAAGTTGAAGAATAATGAAGAGGAGGAGGAGGAGGAAGAAGTAGAAAAAAGAAAAAGATGGAGGAGGAAGGCGTACAAGAAAAAAGAGAAGAAACAGTAAGAATAAAAAGGAGGAGGAGGCAAAAGGAAGGAGAAGAAAGAAGTATAAGAAAGTAGAAAAAGAAGAAGAAGAAGAAAGGTGGAAGAGGAAGAATAAAGAAGAGGAAAGAAGAGGAGGAGGAGGAAGAAAGAGGAGGCAAGAAAAAGAAGAGGAGAGGAAGAAGAAGAAAGGTGGAAGAGGAAGAATAAAGAAGAAGAAAGAAGAGAGGGAGGAGGAAGCAGTAGAAGAAAGAAGAAGATGGAGGAGGAGGAAGAAGTACAAGAAAGAAAGAAGAAGAAAAAGAAAGAGAAGAAGTAGGAGGAAGAAAAAGGAGGAGGAGGCAAAAGGAAGAAGAAGAAGAAGAAAGAAATAGAAGAAAGTAGAAAAAGATGAAGAAGCAGAGGAAGAAGAAAGAAGACGACGACGAAGAAAGAGGAGGAAGAAGCATCATATCGTGTGTACTGTATAATCTTCATCGTATTCCATCCATAAGGAAGAAGTTCTCTTCGGAGAGCTTCATTCTAGGAGCTTGGTGGAAAACGCTCCCGAGGGAATGCTTCCCCGGACACTACAATCTCAACGGTTATCTGTCTTATATATCATCTTAAATTTTAACTCTTATATTTAGTAAGTCTCTACATTGAGTGGGTCTTGCGCCTTGTCTAAAAGTCGTATGTTCATATAACAATCTCTGTACATTGTCTGTTGAACTTTGCATCGGATGAAGAATAGCACATGTTAATAAGTATTACGGCCATAAAACATCCTGATTCAGTAACACTCTGCCTTGAGTGGCATTTGAGCCTTCAATTGAGTGAACAATAATTTAAAAAATGTTAATCTCATAATCTACAGGTATTTTGACCATAAAACAACCTCACTCAGCAAGCTTTTACCTGGAGAGTCTCTTGAGCCTCGTATTGGGTGAAAAATTACTTTTAAAATATTATTTGAGGATATATACAGTGATGTTCGATAAAAGTGACTCACCTGCTGTTCGATAAAAGTGACTCACCTGATTTTATTTTACTTAAAAATTTTTTCGCCTATTGTTTTTGGGGTCAAACTAATTTTTAATCTTACTAATATAAAGACCCCTTCCCGACCACCTAGTAAAAAAAGTTTACTCACCCTAAGGTATTCTATTGATAATTATAATTTTGGATATAAATGAGATTTAGGGAAAAACTCTGTGCAAAAAAAAAGTGACTCACTTATTTCCTGCAACTAGTAATCAATAGAAACATAACCGAACAGCTTTAAATAAAGAATAATAGAGGTATAATTTATTTATAATAGGTAATATAGTTCGAAATATTTAATAATCTATGGGTCCTCCTTTATTTTGAATAACCTTTTCAACCCTTTTTGACATTGACTTGATTAGGTTCTGACAAATCTCATCTCCAAGCATTGAATTCCATTCGGATATGAAATTCACTATCAAATCCTCTTTGTTGCTCAACTGCTTTCACGAGAGCCTGTACTTTATAATGCTCCATAAGTTTTCTATGGGGTTGAGGTCAGGAGATTGGGGCGGCCATGTCATAACACTCACCTGCTTCTCATCAAAGTATTCCTTCATCAATTTTGATTTGTTACAGGGAGAATTATCCTGCATAAAAATGAGCTTGGTGGGGGTCGATTTGCACCCTTTCAGCAGAAGGGAGCAGACAAGACTCTAAAATTCTCTTGTACTGCTCGCTGCTGAGGGTCTTTTCAATAGGTTTTAAGAAACCAGTTCCATGAAAAGAAAAGCATCCCCAGAACATTATACTGAACGGATGCTTGACAGTACTTACTGCTATCTTAATTAATTTTAAATTATCCGTACTTATTTTTTAATATCTGTCCAATGGTGTCCGCATAAACGAGGAGATACTGTACGTGTTTTCAAGTTGAGCACGCGTCCTAATCGTGTTGCTCATTGACCGTTTAGGAAGCGGGAAACGAATATGAGACAGACGCCGGCGATACCCACTTGCTAAAAGTCAATGACTAACATAGGAGTTTTAGGATTCGACCCAGCCGAAATAGTAATGTGCCATAGCAACAGGGGAGGGGGCGAACTCTGCGAAAAATCCAGCCAATGCAAATCTCTGACACAATTTGATATGCAACGCTGATCGAATTTTTTTTTCAAAAACACGCAGACATGGAAGAAATAAACTGGCGCGCTGAAGGGCCATGACTCTGAGATTGTAGCCAAATATTTCTTTGAAAGAATTCGATTGTTTGTCTTCTTTCTCTCCTTCCTTGTCCGTATGCCAAAATACACGAGTTTAATCGGATACAAGGCGGTTAGAAGAACCGTGATCCGAAAAGCGAGAGGTGACCATTTTTCATTAAAATCATCATTCAAAATTCTATTTTAGAAAACTGTATTGAATTTGTAAAAAAATTTTTTAAGCGTTTCACCCCAAGCAAGGCGGGAAGCCACTAGCACGGAAGGGGTTACAGAGAGTTGGAGCGAGAGTAAATAGGAGTGATGGAGGAAAGGATGAAGAGAAGGATAGGGGATAGATCAGGGCATCTGGAGACGTCGATTGACATTACATTTGAATAGCTGGAGATTATAGCTATCAGGGAAACGGGAAGTGGGGAGGGAGTTCCACAGGCGACAGGTGCGAGACATGAAGCTATTGGAGTAGAGGAGACGGTTACATTTAACAGTTTCGACAGTGAAAGGATTTGAGCGAGATGCCAGCCTAGTAGGACGCTTAAATTCATAAAGTTTGGGAACCAGCGAAAGCAGCTCATCGGAGCAGTTACCATGAAAGTATTTGTAAAAAAACTACAGAGGGAGGCGACGGCACGTCTGTGAGAGGAGCGACTGCAGACGAGATGCCAGATCAGGGACAATTACGTTGCATATCCGTCTCTAAATGCTCAAGTATCTATATTTTAGGTCTACAAACGTTGTTTTTAGTGGATAACACGTATTTGTGTAGACGCTCTGTTTATTTTAAACAATATTTATTTCGTCTATCGGCCTGTGTACTAAAAGACAATGTGCCCTCCGACAGAATTCGAACTCGCGTCCCACTTTGTATGCTGAATCTACGTTTGATCCAACGGGCATTTACCGCTTGTCTACGTAGAGTTTAACAATAAAGCAATGTCCTATTTTGCCCTTAAATCATACTCATCCGTTCAAATTTTTTTCTACAAATACATATCTATGCAATTTTGTATCTGGAATGTAAAATTAATTAATACTTATCGGGTGTAACAGCAAAATTGTCCAAATCATGTTACAGCATAATTGTCCATCCGACAAAATTTTTTATATCTAAAAAAAAATCAAAAAAAAATCACTAAACTAATTCAGTTTTTTTTTTCCAGGTTTTCAGATAAGACGTTTAGCCATCTTGATACTATTTGTCGTAAGAATCACAGAAAAAAAAACCTTTGAGTTGTTCAGCTAGAAAAAGAACAGGTTAAAATCATTTTGTGTCAGACCCACTGACTTCTCAAGTGAACAATGGTGAGAAGAAAAATATCATTCATGCCTTCAGTAATGGTACCAGCATTCATTTACTGGCTTCCCTCTTGAAAGTCCATTCAAGAACCATCAGGAGAACGGTGAATACGTTTAAAAAAGAAGGAAGAGTAAAGAGGAAAACTGGATCAGGAGGTCCCAACAGGAAGAGGGTACATCATTTCAACTTGAAGCTAACGATCAATTAGAAAAGATCCAACTCAGTCCATAAGACGTTTGGCACGTGAAAGAAGAGTTTCATCGATGACTGTCCAAAGAGAAGTGAAAAAAGACTTGAAAATGAAGTTGTACGTGAAACATGTAAGGAACCTTGTTATTCCAGGACAGAAAATTAAAAGGTTAGAGAGAGCGAAGATCATCTTGAATAAGTCAGAAAATGATCCTGGAATACCAATTAGACATTTTAGCTGTTACACCCAGCATAACGAGAGTACATTTGAAAAAGATCTATCAACCCATAATTTACAAGAACCTTTAAGAAATACATTAGTCGATAAAACTAAGGGTTCTTTGTAAATCAAATTTCCGAAAACACCTCATTATAAGAGAGGACCTGTACATCAAACAGCTCTCCCCATCATCAACCTTACCTTGTTTAACGATGGTAATGGAGTGCTAAAAGTCTTTTAAAAACTAGAAAGTCACCCACTTGAATTTCCGCCATGCCCAACATAGGACGGCTCGGAATTAAAGCCGATACTATAATTCACAAATAATACATCTCACGCAGTGAAAACATGAAAATAAACTAACTACACCAAAATCAACCCCCTTGAAAATGGCTAGAGAAGTGGGCGAAAGTGCTTAGGACAATCGACGATATGGATATTTTTGTACTCACTCACTCACATCGGACAGAAAAATGTAAGAACGCTGGAAAAACTAAATAAAAAAAAATAAAAAAATATTCCTTGTTCGTCATATTTCATAAACCCAATTTCACGCCCGTTTGTTTCAAAATGTTTTCACAATTGCTTACTTTGCATTACAATGGTTTCAAAACTTGCGTTCATTTATTTTCACCCTGTATATATACATCAACAGGGCACCTAGAGGTGCTGTAATGGTTAGCAAGCTTGTCTTGCTAGAACATTTATGACTGAGTAGTGAGTTCGATTCTCACTGGGTGCCCCCTACTTTCGGCCTTGTGCCACATCTAAGCTACACTTGGAAAATCGATATATATATATATATCCATCTACAGCAGGCAATGTAAATCTCCGAAGTAGATATCAATGTCTACAGCAGTGGAAGTGTTAATTCTTAAATTTTAGAATCTAAAGAAAAAAAAAAAGCTTGGTTTTAGGTAACCAATATTTGAGTAGCATTTAAATGGCCAATGTTAGCATTAATGCTTACTTATATTATGAGGAAGATTTTATCAATAATGTATATTTGGGAAGCAACCTTTCTTTTAAATATCTTTTGTTAAATATGATGGGCAATGATACTTGTCGATAACACTAGAGTTCTATGTAAATCAAATCTCCGAAAACACCTCATTATAAGAGTGGACCTGTACATCAAACAGCTCTCCCCATCATGAATCTTACCTTGTTTAACAATGGTAATGGAGTGCTGAAAGTCTTTTAAAAACTAGAAAGTCACCCACTTGAATTTCCGCAATGCCCAACACAGGATTGCTCGGAATTAAAGCCGATACTATAATTCCCAAATAATACATCTCACGCTGTGAAAACATGAAAATAAACTAACTACACCAAAAACAGCAACCTTGAAAATGGCTAGAGAAATGGGTGAAAACACTTGTAATGATCGATGATATGGACAGTTTTTGTACTCGCTTACTCCCAACAAACTGATAAATGCTGAAAGAACTAGATAAAAAAAATATTAAAATTTTCCTTTTCCGTCATATTTAACGAAATGTGTTTAAAAGAAAGGTTGCTGCCGAAATATACGTTGAAAATAGACGTGTATGTCGTTCTTGTGAACGCTTTGGGATCGATAGACAATTATTCAATATGGCCGCTATTTTCCACACGCATCTTGCGTTGTTCAGCTTTTAGTTGAACAAGTCTTTTATTAAAACTGGTCTCGACACCATTTCTGTGGCAGTTCCTTCTTTTTCCCACTTGATCCACCTCTTGACTTTCCGACTTGTAGCCTTTTTTTTTTTACACAAAATATTCACATTCAGAATGGTAGCAGCCGGCATCTCCTGTCCAAATCGATGACACTTTCGCCGTTATTCTCAAAGGCTGATCAACTAAGCACGCGTCTAGCACAACTGTTATTTGGTGGTCAAGGCCGTATTTATGCTAGAAAAGAACATTGATTGGCAAACGTTGATATTTTTATACTCATTTTGAAAAAAACATTTATCGAACCAGAGCAGTAGTTTGTACTTTCTGTGTTATATACATTTCGTGCGTTCAGTTTAGTAACCAGCGTTTCTTGGCGCGTGGCCGAGAAGTTAGAAAGTTCGAGATCCAACTACGAAGGGCCATAAGATCATTAGCTGTACAAGCGATACCAGCTTGCGACACTCTTTGGAAAGTGTTTGAAAACAACGACTCGGGATGACCCAAGTTTTGTGAGTGAAATTGGGAAGACGGAAATATTTGTGAATCGTCGATGGTTGTGCTAGCAGGAAGTCACAAGTCATCGTGACAGAGCATTTAAGCGTGCTGTCATTGTACAGACTGCTGATCACGCCGGATAATGCGCTCTCTCCCAGAAACTGTAACTAAGGTTCGCTCAGCCAAATTTGAAATATAAACCACAGGTGGGTCCTGTGGGTGGTGAGCAGGCGCCTGCAATAGGGATTCTCTAGCCGTACTGACAGGGATATCCGGATACGAACGGCCACTATCTATCGCTTCACTGACAATATTCAAATCTAAATTTTTTGTCAGTTTAAAAGACAAATATTATTAGAAAATATCGATCATGGCTCTCTACAATTTCCTGTCCTTCATAAATATTGTCTAGTTACTATCCCATCTAAGCCTTGTTCCGGCATCCATTCGCTAGGTAGCTTACGTGTTGTTTTCCTTTGTCTCTCTTGCCTTCAATCCGTTTTACGAGTCTCAGATTTCAATAACCTCCTGATGTTAATTATAAATGTCCTTTTTGTATCCATTTTCTCTAAAACTTCGTCATTGCTCACATGTTCAGTCCATGCTATTCTCAGCATCCTACTGTAGAACCACATTTCTGCTGCTTTAGGAAGACCTTTATTCATCTTTGAGGGGATTGTCCGGAATGCAAAGTCATATAGGAGGATTGATATTACATAACAGTTCAGTACACATTTCTTTGTTTCTCTTGCTTCAAGTCTCTTCTTCATCCGTGAGTAGATTGTCCAGCATTCACTGACATATAGGAGGATTGATATTACATAACAGTTCAGTACTCTTTTCTTTGTTTCTCTTGCTTCATGTCTCTTCTTCATCTGTGAGGAGATTGTCCAGCATTCACTGCCATATAGGAGGACTGATATTACATAACAGTTCAGTACTCTTTTCTTTGTTTCTCTTGCTTCAAGTCTCTTCTTCATTTGTGAGGAGTTTGTCCAGCATTCACTGCCATATAGGAGTACTGATATTACATAACAGTTCAGTACTCTTTTCTTTGTTTCTCTTGCTTCAAGTCTCTTCTTCATTTGTGAGGAGATTGTCCAGCATTCACTGCCATATAGGAGGACTGATATTACATAACATTTCAGTACTCTTTCCTTTGTTTCTCTTGCTTCAAGTCTCTTCTTCATCTGTGAGGAGATTGTCCAGCATTCACTGCCATATAGGAGGACTGATATTACATAACAATTCAGTACTCTTTTCTTTGTTTCTCTTGCTTCAAGTCTCTTCTTCATCTGTGAGGTGATTGTCCAGCATTCACTGCCATATAGGAGGACTGATATTACATAACAGTTCAGTACTCTTTTCTTTGTTTCTCTTGTTTCAAGTCTAAGGATCAGAAGCTCATGAAGGATCAAAATAATATCCAAATATATATATATATTATTCCAGCATCATTTTCTAACTTATTCAAGATGATCTTCCCCCACTCTAACTTTCTAACGTTCTGTTTAGGTGCAACAAGGTGGCTCACATGTTTCACGTACGATTTTATTTTCAAGTCTTTTTTCATTGCTCTTTGGACTATCATAGCTGTAAATCCTCTCTCAAGTGCCAAACGTCTTATGGATTGAGGTGAATCTTTTGTAACTGATTTCATTAGCTCTAAATTGAAAGATTGATTCCTCTTTCTGTTGTGACCTCCAGGTTCAGTTTTCCTCTCTATCGGTCCCTCTTTTCTTAAAATATGCCATCCTATTTATGGCGCATAAATAAAAGAACGAATTTAGTCCAATGGCGCCCGAGGACTTAACGCGTCATACGAACACTTTTTCACTTCCTCATACATTTCCCCCAATATTGTTCTTGATATATAAAAAATCATATATATATATATATATATATATATATATATATATATATATATATATATATATATATATATCAGGCCATCCCATAAGTTCTGTCCGAATTTTGAATAAAGAAAACAAGTGACCAAATGTTACATTTAATTACAGATTCAATCAACAATGTATTTTCCCTGATTATCTATGACTTCCTTCCATCTATTAACAAGCTTACTAATTCCATTACTGTAAAATTCTTTTGGCTTTGATTCGAAGAACTCACAAATGTCAGTTTTAACCTCTTCCTGTTTTACAAAAGCTGTTTCTTCCAAATGATTCTGTAAGCTACGAAACAAATGGTAGTCTGAAGGAGCAAGGTCGGGAGAATAAGGTGGATAAGGAATTTTCTCCCAACCAAGTTCTTCGATCTTTTGTGACGTGATTCTTGCTGTGTGTGGCCGCGCATTGTCCTGATGAAACATCACCCGTTTTCGATTCACTAGAGCAGGTCTTTTTTTCCTCAAAGCTTAGTTCAAACGCTCTAATTGCTGACAGTATATTTGAGCATTAATTGTTGCATTAGGTGGTAAGAATTCAAAGTGGTTTATTCCTTGGGAATCCCACCATATTGAAAGAAGAACCTTTTGCCCATGAAGTTCCCTACTCGGCTGTGGTTGGGGTCTTTCCCCTTTACCAAGCCACTATCTACGACGCTTAACATTTCGATAAAAGATCCATTTTTCGTCGCCAGTCACAAGTCTCTCCAAAAAAGGTGAAACAAGTTGACGAGAATGGAGAGAAGAGCAGATGTCAACTCGGGATTTGAGGTTGTTTTCAGACAATTCAAGAGGCACCCATTTTCCAAGTTTAGGAACTTTTCCAAGTTGTTGAAGATGACGATGAACAGTTGTATGGTTTGAACTGAGAACCACTGCCAATTCCTCAAATGATAAAGCAAGATTTTCTTCAAGGGCTGCTTCAAGAGGTTTTTCATCAAACTCAACCGGACGACCGGTTCGATCTTCATCTTCAAGAGTGAAATCTCCACCTCTGAATTTTGCAAACCATCTTCTCAAGTTCTTTCATTCACACATTCCTCTCCATAAACTGAGTGAATGTTTCTAGCCGCTTCGGCTGCTGAGTTTCCTTTCTTGAACTCACAAAGCATTATGTGCCTCAAATGATTCTTGGGTACTTCCATGTTAGCAGGGTTTTAATCAAACAAAATTTAATTTTATTGTTCTCTGAAATAAAATTTGATCAGTTTAAATGCATCTAAACATAAAAATAATGTTCAGCTCCATTAGACATTATAAAATACTCTTTAAATTTCGTTCATTTTAACAAAAAGTTAAAATTAGGACAGAACTTATGGGATGACCTAATATATATATATATATATATATATATATATATATATATACCATGTGTAACAGCAAAAATGTCCAAATCGTATAACACAAAATTGTCCAATTGTTGTTATATTAAGCTCTGAACCATTGTATCTTAGAAATGATTAAAGATATCTTACTGGAATTCTTCAAGGCTTTTATAACGCTATCGGACTCTACTTTGATCAATAAAAGCGTATGATTACTCTCTAAGCTTAACAGAAGAATCGTGAATGACATGTTCATCATTAATTAATCATATCGAAAGCTGATGAAGGATTAATATAATGTCTAAATATATATATATATATATATATATACATTATTCTAGGATCATTGTCTTTTTTTTTAAAGCTTTTCACCCCAAGCAAGGCTGGAAGCCACTAGCACGCAAGGGGTTACAGAAGGTTTGGGGGAAGAGCAGGTAGGAGTGGTAAAGAAGAGGATGTGGAGAAAGATAGTGGATCGATCAAGGCAAGGGGGTTACACAAGATTTGGAGCGAGAGCAGATAGGAATGAAAGGGGAAAGGATGTGGAGAAGGGAAGTGGATAGATCAAGGCAACTGGAGATGTCGATTGACGTTACGCTTAAATAGTTGGAGATTATATTTGTCAGGGAGTTCCACGGGCTAGATGTGCGAGCCATGAAGCTATTGGAGTAGAAGAGACGTCTACATTTAACAGTTTCAACGGTGAAGTGGCGTGAATGGGATGCCAGCCTTGTAGGACGTCTAACTTACTGATCTCCGCTCTCTCCAAACTTCTAACATTTTGTCCTGGTTGAACAAGATGGCTCACACGTTTCACGTACGATTTCATTTTGAAGTCTTTTTTCAATGCTCTTTGGGCTGTCATAGCTGAAACTCCTCTCTCATGTGCCAAAAGTCTTGTGGATTAAGTTGAATCTTTTCTAATTGATGCCTTTAGCTCTAAGTTGAAACCTGTTCTATTTCTAGTTGAATAACTCAAAGAGTTTTTCAGTGTTTCTTATGACAATGATGTCAAGATGGCTAAACGTCTTGTCTGAAAGCCTGAATAAAACTGAATTAGTTTGATAGTTCATAGATATTAAACATTCTATGGGTCGGACAATTATCCCGTGCTGTTTGACAACATTAGATATGCAGATGAAAGAATGTTAACAACATACACAGAAAGGAATCTGCAAGAACTACAGATGGTAGTGAAGGAAAGCGAGATTTTTATCACTAAATCTGCAAAAAATTCTTCTGGCATTAAATAACTTGCAAAGAGTTGATAAGCCGTAAAAAAGTATTAGTCAATCATTTATCAGCATCAGAAATTCACATTCCCACCATTAGTTATTTATAATTTATCAAACATTTTATTTTTATTTACAGGCAATGCCTGATTTAGATTTTATCGTCTGATAAAGTTAAAATTAATTTTATATTTCCTTCATAAATCGTTTTGGTTGGGATTTATATCTTCTATTAAATTTTGCTTTTGTAAGTAAAATGTATATTTATATGATATATATATATATATATATATATATATATATATATATATATATATAATGTATGTTGTATTATATATATATATATATTGTAAAATGTATATTTATATAATATATATATATACAGGGTGACCCCAAAAAACGGGGAATTTTTGAAGTGCGTATTGCCAGACATGAGCAAGTGGCAATACTGCGAGACAGTGACCTTGAGCAAGTAAACATTTCGCCATTTTAGTAACGAGAATGAAATTCACAGTATCCCAGCTGAGATGTTGCAGCAGTCAATGAGGAATCTCAATAGCAGATTTCAAGAATGCATTCGTACAGGAGGACGCCATCTACAGGACGTAATTTTAAAAAAAAATGAAAATTCCATCATTGTTTCTTAAATGGCATGTTTTAAGGTTTCAATTACTATGAATTAAATATTTTTCTTCCATCACTCTTGGTTTTATTGGATTGGTAAAAAGTCCCCGTTTTTTGGGGTCACCCTATATATATATATATATTGCTGCCCAAATATGCATTAATATATATATATATATATATATATATATATATATATTGTGTGTATTTAGGCAGCATTTTTTCATTCATACATGTTTCATTAAATAATATAGACAAGTGTTGTCTATTTATTTTATGTAAAATGTTTTTTACAGTGAACTGAAGAATATAAAACAAACACTTATTAATAATAGCTTTCCAAACTATATAGTTGATGAACAAATAAAATACTTTTTTAGAAGTCTCAATACTAAGCAAATAGTACATAATACTGCTTCAACTAATCTCAAACATATTAATCTCCTATATCGTAATCAAATGCATACTAATTATAATGAATAGAACGAATATTTTCTATGAAAATTTCTCGGACATTCCGGCCGGTAAATGTTGTTAATACTGTTTATTATAAACAGAGCATTTACTTAAATATTTGTATCTATAAAAAGAATGTTAAACATAAAAATGTCTTAATATATATATATATATATATATATATATATATATATATATATATATATATATATATATATATATATATATATTAAAATAATAAGAAAGAACAATGAGATTTATAATTGAAAGTGTGCCTTCCACGAGGTTTCGAATTTGCTTCACCATTTTCAGCAGAAAGTACCGTTTGATACGAGGTGCCTTAAATCTCTCAGCCACAGAGGGCATCGCTACCCAGCAGGGTTATATTTACCGTTTTAAGGGATACACCTTTCCTCGTTCAGTTATTGCCAAATGCCTATATCTACCCGGTTTCGTACCAGAAATGTAAACAAAAAAACAATTAATGAATTAATGGAATTTATTTTTAAGGTGACACTTTTTTTTTTACTTGAAATACTACTCGTGTTTGAAATATACGCTTCATTTTGATTTCATTAAACACGACATATTATCGTATATGCCGGCGTACAAGGCGACATTTTAACCTTAAAAATCCACCCACAAAATAGGCGCCGTCTTATGCTTCAGATATAAAATGTGAACGTTAAATCCTGTGGTAGTTAAGGGAGAATATCTGACCTCATTTTTTCGTAGATTTTGAACAAAAACATAACTACATGTATGTCTCAAGAAACCTCTAAAGATTGCATTCAAGCAAAGTGGAAGGAATGGATGTTTCGCCGGGAAAAGTCATTCAGTCTATCTTAAAAGCCTACCGAAAACACTCTTGAAGTCTTGTAGATTGTGGTAGTTAATTCACAATATCTCCCCGCCGATTTTTTCATTAGAATTTTAGCGAAAAGAAAGTATCGGATTTGACGGCATATAAGGCGCACTTTTTCTTTTTTTTTTTTTTTTTACTAAAAATATCTTTTAAAATTCCCCTGCATCTTATATTCCATATGTAGATTTAATATTCGCGGTGGTCGGCCGAAATTAGTTACCTGGCCACTCCTATTAGCTTACATATACTTTCATATACCTATTGTCATTGGCCATTATTCAGATTAAAAGTGTTATCATTGATAATATTCATTATATTAATTTCATCACGTTTAATATTAGTACTTTGTTTCACTAAAATTAGATGCAATAAATTCAAATTATATATTTGTAAAATATATTGGTTTCATTAATATTTTTCTTGCAATAACTTCCAGTTGCATTGGTATAAATAGAATCAGAATTTTTATATCCTAATTATTCCACTAAGACGTTTACAAGTCGCAGGTTGTACAGATCTCATAAAGGAAAATTTTTGACTTAATTTTAATGGTACCTGTACTTTTTGGCTCAATTGTAATAATTGCTTGATTTTTATTTTGTTTTCTTACCTTTGAATATAATAAAGTTTTTATGGGATTGCGTTCTTTTTTGCTATTATTTTTCGTTTAATTGTAATCATGGCGCGTTTAACCAAAATAATCCCTCATAAATATAGTCTAGGCTGTACCATTTACTAATAACTTTTACTAATTACATTTTTTTCTTGATTTGCCCTGCTGAAATTGGGGCGCGTCTTATACGCCCGTACGTCTTAAATGCCGTCAAATATTGTATATACTTACTGTATCTATTAAACAAATTCAACACAATGCATTTTAAAATACGATTCGGGGGTGGGGGTCGAGTTGTATGACGAATACAACCTGAAACCTACATCTTAACTTGAAAATTTCGAGGTCGTCTTATACGCCAGTATATATATATATATACTGGCGTATAAGACGACCTCGAAATTTTCAACTCGACCCCCACCCCCGAATCGTATTTTAAAATGCATTGTGTTGAATTTGTTTAATAGATACAGTAAGTATATACCATATTTGACGGCATATATATATATATATATATATATATATATATATATATATATATATATATATATATATATATATATATATATATATACTGGCGTATAAGACGACCTCGAAATTTTCAAGTTGAGATGTAGGTTTCAGGTTGTATTCGTCATACAACTCGACTCCCACCCCCGAATCGTATTTTAAAATGCATATATATATATATATATATATATATGTGTGTGTGTGTGTGTGTGTGTGTAGTTATCTTTATATGTAGCATGCTTCATTGAATAACATATATTTCGCGTTTTTGACGCACCCTAGTAAAACCAACTGTTCATTGTACCCCCTTACCTGTTTGCACTTCTGCCCAAAATTTCGATTCGATCGGTCAATGTGGCTATTTTAGAGGGTGTGACAGACGGAATGAAGTCACAGAATTTTATATATCGAGAGATAATTCAAGGAATATCAACAAACCGTTTAAAGATCCCATTCGAAAATAATGGAACGAATGGGTAGTTAACGGAGAAAAGTCATTCAGGCTACCGTAATCAGCCATCTGCCATGCGTGATACACACTTAGGCCATCATGTATCTGTATGACTGACAAGGCAGATTTTTTCCCACAGTAGGTTGCCATTTCTTTCTGCAGTAGACCAGTTGCCATCTAAGGATACAGAACCCGGTCTGTCCTGCTATTTACCCATAGCTGGGGGCGGGGTAGAAGAAGAATATTCATACCTTTTCCAAGGGTATTAGCACATAAGTGAATGTAATGGATTCGACTCGGATTCGAACTCGGCTCTCCGGTTCCGTGCCTCCTGCCTACCGTAATAGACTACCGAAAACACAGTTCATTGGGCATTGTAGATTCTAGTGGTTAATTGACAATATCTCCCCACCGATGTTTTCATTAGAAATGGAGTGAAATGAAAGTACGTATTTACCGAATGTATTTAACAAAATCGGCACAATACATTTTTAAATACGATTCGAGGCGGTGGTTGTCTTGTATCAAACCCAAAACTTACATCTTAACTTGAAAATTTGGGGGTCGTCTTATACGTCCAGTATCGTCCTGCACATCCAAGAAAATGTTTCCTCTGACCGGGATCGAAACTGCGTCACCTTGAAAATACGGTGAAAAGAGCAACGCCCCTTGTGGAGACCTGCGTGGTCGAACGTTAAAACTTTTTCTTACAAAGTTCGACGCAGTTTCGATCGCGGTCGGTGAACAAATCTTTCCTGAGATTTCTCGAATCAGTGAATTCGTTTTTGTCTTTCTTAGTGATTGATGTTTTGTCTAATATATTTTCCTATTTTAATTGATAGAACAATGGCTAGCCGAAAACTTATGACAATAAAAATCAGAATGAGGATATTAGTCTGAACACATATAATAATTCCTCACTTAAAAATGCAAATAAATCAGTCGCTGTAAATTGTGTATCTTTTTTAGATGAAGCATTATCACGTTTTATTACTTGCCGACTACCATTTCTTTCATCTTCTTTCTCTTGCTTTTACACCCAGAAATAATAGTCTTCAGTTATCTGAGTGACAACGATGAAGCATTCTCAATAATAATTATTTTTTACTAGTATTTCTTTCATTACTTACATAATTTAAATTATTCGGACTGTTACCATCATTTTCATTGCGATATTCACAACGTTTCGGCTGCTGTACGCCCCGACGTTCTTCAGGTGATTGGAATTCGGAGTAGATTGTCCTACTTCCACGTGCCATGCCTCCTCCGGATGTCTCAGTTGTTTCCCTTTCACTCAACTCTCCAAGTTTTTTGGTTCACCAATGCAGTAGCCTGGTATTAAACTCACAACTCTGTGGGTCTAATCACTGGATCTAACCAACGTCTTTATCCACTGGGCCGTGTGTCCTCGAAACTTTGTGAATATGAGAATAGCAGTTCGAAAAATATAAATAATGTAAATAATCATAATACCTCATTTCAGAGATATAGACAGATGTTTCTTTCATCTTATTTATCTTGCTTTTACCTCGAGTAATACTAGTTTAAATTGTCTGAATGTCAAGGGTGAAGCATTGTCAATAACAATTATTTTTACTTGTATTTCTTTCATCTTGTTTCTCTTGCTTTTACACCAAGTAATAATAGTCTTAATTTGCGTGAATTTCTTTTATGACTATACTCATAAATGTTGTAATCCTAATTTCTACTCTGGTCATATTTTCTGTTGTGTGCCTTTTGCATTTGATAAATCTTAAACAGTTTCAATTTTCTTCAGCCATCAATTACTGTTGTTCGGTGATTTTGAGGAAAATTTCTCCGATGTTGTATGTAAAAAAAAAATGAAAGAAAAAAGCCAATGGCGACAGGATTCCGAAAGTCTCTTCCCGCCTCAATCACTCATTTTTTTTTATGCCCAACAACTTCGAATTAAATTCTTAATTACAATCATCTTTCCTTCATCACTTCTCTCGGAGAAGATAATTTCCTGCTAATGTTGAAGTGATGGGATTTTATTGCCGGTAGCGGCGTGTTTTTCTGGAGAAAAAGAAAAAAAAAAAGATTGATGGTTTAATGACTTTTCCAGCATGTCGTTCCATCCGGGTATAAAAACAACGCCATGTTGAATGATTAATTAAGTATGGACGCCTGTCGGCATCTATGACAGTTTTGAATTTTGCTAGGCTTGGAAAAGTTAGCTTTAAAACATTTTGGATTTGTCAAATTAAATTGTTTTGCTCAAGAAATTTTTAATTTTCGACGAGAATCCTGCTAATGTTTGGTCAATAAATCATTTCACTGCAAGTAAGGCAATAAAGCCACTAAGAGGCAAAGGGGTTACTGAGTGTTGGATAAAATATAAGAATAAATCTGTTAATGAAAGAATAATAAAAGAATAAGAGTTAGGAAGACGGAAGATAAGGATCATTATTAATTTACAAAACACTTTCATTGATTACAAAACGAGTAGAGATAATTCCAGCCTAAATAGATGCAGTTCCTTTCGAGCTTAGTTTTAAAGTAACCAAAAACATTTCCATCGTTTGAACTTATCCCGCACCCATCACTCTTAGAAGGCTTAGAAATGCTGTGCCTAAACCCTTGACCGTTGTTGCCGAAAAGAATTTTGGGGGGTCTAGATATCACTTTAAAACCTCAACCATCCTTCACCAAACTACTGTCAACGAGCACTATTGTTTCACTTTGTCATCCTTTAAGTACTATTTTTTGTCAAACAAATGAAAAAAAAAGGAAGTGACGTTTCACACGAGGCTTGCTTATAAACGGAATTGTTCATAACGAGTCGAAGTGCAATTAAATGCATCGAAACGAAGTTGCATCTTTGTAGTGAGTAAATTGTTTTTGTCTATATGAAAAAAATTATAATAAATAATTATTGCAATTATTTGAATTAATGCTGTGAACGTTAGAATTTATATATATATGTGGAGTAATGGTTAGCGGCTCGGATTGAGGAATCGGAGGGCCGAGTTCGAATTTGAGTCGAATCCATTACATTCGCTTACTTGCTAAAACCCTTGCAAAAGGTATGAATCGTCTTCTTCTCCCTCCGGCTATGGGTAAATAGCAGGATAGACTGGGTTCTACTTCCTTGGATGGCATCTGGTCTAGGAAAAGGAAAACTCTGAATTCAAAAGCTGCGGAGGGTCGTTTGGGGACCTTGTGGCACGTAGTGCACTAAATCTCTGTGTTCGGTCCTTCAAAAAAAGTGGATGATTCTGCACAAAACCTTCACTATTCGAACAAACAGAGAAATAGAAACGAAAAAATAGAATGACAAAATGTAAAGATAAAAAGAAATTTGGCAGATCGTTGGAACATCCTCCAGCGCCAGATTATTCTGCTGGGGTTCCTGGCGGGCGACGTCCTCTCAGAGGTTGTGTGGTCTGCAGCGAGGTCGTCTCCAGTTTGCAGATGGCTGGTTGAACTGGTAGATCCCTCTGGTAGGGTGGTCATCACATCGTCGCATTATGTAACCATGCCAGCACTGAGCGATGGTGCAGAGAATGCTTGGCTGGTCGGCCCTCAGGGGGAGCTCCTCATTGGTGACAAGACCGGGCCAATGTACCCAATCGATGGTTTTGAGGGAGCAATATTCGAAGTCATAGAAGGGCGAGTGTCTTGATGAGAGGCCACGTCCCAGTGCCGTATATTAGCACACATAAGGCGATGGCGTTGTAAACTCGTAGCTGTGTGTGTCGGGAGATGTCACGGCGTTGCCGTAGTGGTCTTCACTTGTCTCACATAACACTCGAAGCCAGCATAAGTCTTCTGTTGATCTCCGTGAGAAGGTGGCCGGTGTTGGAAACTTCTACCCTTAAATAATAAAAAATATTGCCTGTGGATCGAAGATGTCATCAAGGTCTAAATGGTTTTGTCACCCCTGATCTACATTGAACAACTAAGATCAGGGGTAGCGGGTCAAAAAGATTTGACTAAACAGAAACTTGTATACCCATTTGCCGCAGAAAACCTGGATAATGCTACAAGTTGCTTTTTTGTCCAGGTATCGATGAGGAATCAAGGATTGAGTGAAGTTGCGATGGTTTAAAACGTTTTCAGACTCCTGATCTACATTGACCAACGAGGTTGCAGGCTATCTTCCTCTTTTTTGAAAAGATTCTGTGATACATATGCATGGCCTTAGTTTTTATATCCGGGAAAATCTTCCCATGGCAAGGGAATCGTTCTTGATTTCCCCGCTGATTCTTTTATGTACTTTCGACTTTCTTTATTGCACTCCGTTAGCTATCTTTCTTCTTTTATAGCTCCCCTTCTTCTCAGGACTGTAATCTCACATAATATAAATGACTCTATATATTCCTCTATGAACATTTTGTGTTTGGCTATTTTAATGTTCGTCATGTCAACTTGGTATTCAGTCAAATAGTGGATTTCTTACTAGTTTCCCTAATAATTCTGATCAACATTCTCCTTTATTTTGTTCCTACATCCTTTCCAGTCTTTAGTATACATACGTATTTACAAAATATTTATCATTTCAGTTTCTGTGAAGAAAAGTCTTATAATAAACTAGCCGAATTTTTGTATGAAAATGATGATTGAATTTAAATCATTGTTAAAATTTGTGAAGAAAAATGATGTATTTCATTATTACTCAATGATCATGCCGATGTGACCTCCATCTTCTGGCTTTCTCCTTTTATATTTTGTGTTGTGAGACCGATACTTTCCTACATCATGTACTATATTATTATGTGAATGGTAGTATCATGGGAGTAGCACCAGTAATGCGCAGCCGCGTACGATACCAATATCGGACACCACTGGATAGTAAGCTCTGCTTACTCTTACACTATTCTTTGTAACTTTTCTGTTTAATATATCTTTCTTACCTCTAACCCGTGTTCCGTTTTTTCCTTTCGTGGCCCCTATTTCGGGTTCACATCAATTTGGATAGAAGTAATTCTCTTCAAATTTAAATTTAATTTAAATCAAAGGGAAAATCAGTGTGTGTTTGTGCCCTCCGGAGACCCTCTTTAATCAATTTAGTTTAAATCAAAGGGAAAAAAAATTCAGTCTGAGGTTTATGCCAAAACAACTTGATCTGACTCCTTTGATATGTATTTGATGCAATATTTGATTGAATGAATTGATGAGCAGATTTCAACATTAATATGACAGTTGAATTGTGGCAACAAATATGTATCGTAAGGCACTACCCGCTAATTGGTGATTTCTTGCTAAACTTGACGTCCATATTGTCTCATTATATCTTGTCGATGTGACCTCCATCTATATTTCTCCTTCTATATTTTGGTTAGGAGTAATTGACTTGTTCAAATTTTAATTTAATTTAAATCAAAGGGGAAATCAGTGTGGGTTTGTGCCCTCCGGGGACCCTCTTTGATCAAAATTAAATATATTTATCCAAGTGCGCTAGGGCAATGTAGTTTCAGAATATATGTGGCTATGTGGGTCTATTTGCAAAACCGTAGGAGGAGTTAGATAGAGGCTATAACTTATATATATATATATATATATATATATATATATATATATATATATATATATATATATATATATATATATATATGTACATATATATATATATGTATATATATATATATAAAGTTATAGCCTCTATCTGTTTATCTATTATCTATATATATCTATATATCTATCTATCTATCTATCTATCTATCTATCTATATATATATATATATATATATATATATATATGTATATATGTGTGTGTGTTCGTTAAATTTATTACTCATTTTTTAAAAATATTTGGATGACGTTTCGAAAAATATGGCTGAAGTAGATATAAAATTCGTATTACGTCCAATGTTTCGACTGACATGACTCATCGTCAGAAGTGCAAGTAAATAAAGAGGAGAAATGTAAATCAGATGTATTTTAAGGAGCACATTGTATTAAAACCGTCGCTATTTTTTGTTTGTAAGCTAAATATAAGCGGTAGAAGTCTGTAAGTCATGTCAGCCATGTTTGATTACTATGTCAGCCATGTTTGATTACAATGTCAGCCATGTTTGATTACAATGTCAGCCATGTTTGATTACTATGTCAGCCATGTTTGATTACAATGTCAGCCATGTTTGATTACAATGTCAGCCATGTTTGATTATAATGTCAGCCATGCTTGATTACAATTTCAGCCATGTTTGATTACAATGTCAGCCATGTTTGATTACTATGTCAGCCATGCTTGATTACAATGTCAGCCATGTTTGATTACAATGTCAGCCATGTTTGATTACTATGTCAGCCATGTTTGATTACAATGTCAGCCATGTTTGATTACTATTTCAGCCATGTTTGATTAATGTCAGCCATGATTAATTACTATTGATTAATTACCAGCAACGTGTAATAATTTTAAATATTTTTTCATAACGGATATTTTTTTTAACATGGATTCAAGAATAAGCAATTAGTATTTTGAGAAAAACGATCAATACATTTAGTAGTCATAAAATGTCTATTTATTTTAATAAGATATTTTTACAATTGCTACGAAAATACTGCTACGAAAATTACGTAGATTGGTATGCTTTTTATTTTTTTTACGGCATATCAACCTCAATGGGTTATTTAATACCGACAAGATTTTTATTGCTGATAATAATTTTTCCTTTAAAGATGTATTGCTGGTAATTTTTTTAAAATATGTATTATTCTTCAAAAATTTATTGCTGGTAATAATTTTTTACAAAGTATTTCTGGTATGAAAACCTATTTTTACACTTTCATAGTGTTTTGACCCCAGTTTGGGCGTTAACTATTTACCCATAGCTGGGACCCTAACAGGCGCTACAACCCCGTGTCAGGGTGGACCTGGGAACACCAGCAATTACCAGGTGGTTCCACGCTTCTCAAAACCCTCCAAACTCCCTATCAGAGGCTTTGCTGTTGGACGTAGTTTATCGTCTTACCCAGGACGCGGATATATTTACCGTCATACCCAGGACGGGAAAATTGCGTAGATACCAATGTATTTATGAGTGCATGCGTCAGTGTGGACACACGGGGCATCTTTTTCAACTTTCTGAACAAGGCAGTAAATCATTCAATTCCCCATTTTCGGCATTGGGGACATGAGTTCCTGGAGAGTTTCAACTTATTTGGTTTGATTCAATTTCCACCATATCCCTGTAGGCAGTAACGCTTTCAAATCACCAAATGACCAAAAGTCGCAATTGACCGCATCATTCTTAAACCAGCAAGAAAGAAATCGATGAAAAACTGCCCGGAAATAATAACCAACATTTTGATATTATTATACTGTCTCTTAATTCGTATCTATCTATCTATCTATCTATCTATCTATCTATCTATCTATCTATCTATCTATCTATCTATCTATCTATCTCAGTCTATTCACATCTATCTATCTATCTATCTATCTATCTATCTATCTATCTATCTATCTATCTATCTATCTATCTATCGCAATGTGTATCTATTTATCTATCTATCTCAATGCATATCCGTCTATCCATCTATCTTACTGTGTTCCTATCTATCTATCTATCTATGTATCTATCTATCTATCTATCTATGTATCTCAGTCTATTCACATCTATCTATCTATCTATCTATCGCAATGTGTATCTATTTATCTATCTATCTCAATGCATATCCGTCTATCCATCTATCTTACTGTGTTCCTATCTATCTATCTATCTATCTATCTATCTATCTATCTATCTCAGTCTGTTCGCATCTATCTATCGCAATGATGTGTTTCTATATATCTATCTATATCAATGTGTATCTGTGCATCCATTTATTTTACTGTGTTCATATCTATTTATCTATCTATCTATCTATCTATCTATCTATATATCTATGTTGTTCATAATCTATGTATGTATGTATGTGTGTATGTATGTATCTAATTCGATTCTTTTATCTCTCTCTCTCTCTCTCACTCTCTCTCTCTCTCTATATATATATACATTTGAGCAGGATTATCTATCTATCTATCTATCTATGTATCTATCTATCTATCTATCTATCTATATATATATATATATATATATATATATATATATATAGTCCTGCTCATATATATATATATATATATATATATATATATGTGTGTGTGTGTGTGTGTGTGTGTGTGTGTGTGTGTGTGTGTGTGCGTGTGTGTAATCCTGCTCAGATAGATATGAGCAGGATTTGATAGATAGATAGATGAGAACCGTGATATATGTATATCTAATCCTACTCATACATATGTCTATCTATATCTCTTAGTTCATATGTATGTATGTATGTATCTAATTAAGTTCTTATCAATCTACTTATCGATCTGTCTGTCTGTCTGCCTAGAGGAACGTGGCCGTGTGATAAGGCTCTGGTTCGAATCTCATCATGCTCGATGTGTGTTGTATCGTGTTTTCCAGATAACAGGGAGGAAGACAAACTCGTAGGTAAGTAATGAAATAGAAGGTTTACTACACGAAGGTACACTTAGCAATTGTGGCCCTAATGTTAACTCGGTATTTAACCGAGCTCCCCACAGAGCGGTATTTGGCACAAGGCCGGTTTAACGGGCGGTTTTCCGAGCCCCTATGCCCGGGTCAAAAATTCCCCGTAGACCGCGTATAATCGGTTTTGTCTACCTCCCTAGCCTGGGTTCCTTTCTGCCTGAAGACAGAGAGACTTCGACAAGGACTAAGAGCTTAACCCGTGGCTAAGACCCGCGGTTAACTCTGCTCAGCTCCACATATTTACATAAATCGACGATTCCATTCTTTTATGGCTTAAAATATAAAATATGTTCGGTGGGTGAATTCTTGATTTTATTGATCTGGGTGGGCGGTCCTAGTGTTAGGCAATTTTGGAAAGCGTTCGAAAACCAGATCAGTGTTTTACCCAGGCATTGCGAGTGGAATTGGACTGATGGAATTTGCTCGGGAGTCTTTGTGGGTTGTCCAAACTGCAGATCACATCAGAAACTGTAACGATGGTGTGCTCAGCAGAGTCGCAGTATAAACCACAGGCTGCCTCTGTGGGTGTTGAACAAACACTAATGGGTCTGAGCAGACGTCTGCAACGGGGATTGGCTAGCCGCCCTAGTAGACCGGTGTGCACAGAAAACCTGTAGGTCAGTTTACTGCAATCTAGCTTCCTTACTCTCGTTCTTTTTGGCTCAATTTGTTGCCTTCTTTCTTTTTCTTTCTTTCTTTCTTTCTTTCTTTCTTTCTTTCTTTCTTTCTTTCTTTCTTTCTTTCTTTCTTTCCACTCTACTCAATTTCTTTCTTTCTTTCTTTCTTTCTAATCGGCTCAATTCCCTGCCACCTTACTTTCTCGCCTCGCTTTCTCTTTTTGCCCATCGTCCTTTTTTTTCCTATTCGTTTTGTCTTTTCTTTGCCCTCGCAATTCATTCACCTTTTTCTTTAAACTGCTTACCGCCCCCGTTCACTTCCCATACTAATCACTTTCTATCTTGTTTATCAACATCATATCCAACATGAAAAATAATCCTTATAATCTCAACAAATTTCGTCATTTAAATTCATTCCGTTTTAGTATTTCGGATTCTTTTTTTTCATTTTCCCATTAACCCCGCTATGTTTTTTTTTTTTTGAACGTTCACTTTGAACCAGCATCTAATCCAGAAGAATATTGCGCGGTTGATCAATTCTGTTGTCACTATCGTCTCTCTTCTCAAGCCTTTACTCCCTCTCTGCAATTTTTAATGTCGGAATATTGGACACTAAAATAACTATGAAACTTAATTTTATCATTTTTTATTTTCTACTAACCGAAAGCTGAAAGAATAACAAAAATATTTATATAAATATTATTTCTATATTAGAAATAGATTCGGAAATATTTAAAAATTCAACAGGAGACAATGCGTTATGAGGAGAGAAAAAAAAACACTATTAAGTAGTGTAGAGGACTGGCGGGTTAATGTAAGGATAAAATCTCTGGACTAAGACTTCCTGTTGGCCAGTACCGCTACATAGTAATGTTGGACTATGATGGAGTCCAAAGAAAGCAAAATCAAACGAACAAGACAGATATATATGTACAAAACAATTATATATTAATGACAAACAGATTGATACAAGAATTACAAATACATCATTTAAAACATGAATAAAACGTTAGTGTCTGTATGGAAAGTTATTGTGTGCGTGTTGAATTGAAATGTCCGTACGGTTGTGAATTTCGTTTTTAGCGTGTTCCCTGAGCATGGGAAACGCTGGTTGTGTATTAGAGTTCACATACTGGAGATGTTAAGAGAAAGTTTTTGTACCTCGCCCCACGTGCGCGACCTCAGCCCCAGGAGAGGCAGTTTGGCCGCACGTGGGCGAAGCCGTGGAAAAGAGCCGTGGAAAGAGAAAGAGGCGAAAGGTCAGCCCGTATTTATACTCCCGGGAGAGAGAGACTCTGTTGAAAGGGTTACGAAACGAAGAGGAGATAACCCGATAGTAGTGAAAATAATAAAGGAATTACGACAGTAGATAGCGATTGGCATTGAAGTTCAAAAATGAAATTAAATGGTGACTGGGACGCCGGAAAAGTATTCAAAATTTGCGAGAAAAGAATCTGTCAGGTTATGTGTAGCCGTAACTTCTATGCTATTTCAAGTGTGAATTGATGAAACATTGCATGCAAGCAATTAAAAGAGAAATAATCAGGAAGACAGTGCAAAGCGATTGAGATTGCATTTAATTTTTTGCAGATTAAAGTTGGCTGAAAAGCATGGAGCCAGAAGGGAGTTCCACAAGTGAGATGTGCGAGAAAAGAAACTGTTAGCATAGAACTTACGGTTACATCAAGCTTATTTCAATTGTAAAACAATGAGACCATGCCACCAATCCAGTACTGTCTTAGCTTAAACTTAGCTACTGACCCAAATATACCACAGTATTCCTTACAACACATTCTTAATTACAATTCTTACTACAATCACTATAATACCTCAGAGTCTCTATAAAGTCCTAACTAGTTCCCAAAGAGGTAAGCAACATTTCTTTTGATATAATACAAAAATGTGCACAAGGCCAAAAGGGTGGATAAGGGACAGCCACCATAATACCCCAGAGTCTCTATGTAGTCTTAACTAGTTCCCATATGTATAATTTGTCTTGGGGTGGGATTATAATTTTTATTTAATAATAAACCCCAGTGATTAGCAGGAAGTTCATCAGAACAATTACATTAAGTATTTATTATAAAAAGTGGCAAGGAATATACGTTACGACGATGGGAAAGTGACTGACGGCAAGATGCCAGGTCATGACCGATAACATTGCAGATCATTTGGGTTTTATTTAGAATCTCTAAATATATAGTTTTTATTTTTTATTTCGATTTAAATTCATCTTAGTTACTGCATGTACCCATGAAAATCTGTAAATGAAGCAATTAAAGTATTATTTTCTTTTTTTTACAGGTGTTTTTATTACACCTTGATAATAATTTGACGAACTAATAATTTAAGTAAATTAGGTAAATGACCGTAACTTCTGTTTCTTTTTCTAGAACCTTACAATGTTTACAGAGTAGATGTATATACATCTTGTCATCATTCTCTGTTAATTTCGTTAAATTCCAACCAGTAGTTCTTGGATAGGATGGAAAAGTGTCACGTCGTTAACAATTTGAAACGCAGTGTATATAAATACAACACATATACACCCCTATGCAAATGAATTGAAACAACCGCTTTAGTCTCTTTTCTTTCACCATACGGTCAATTTTAAACCCACTGGAGTGACAGGGTGTAATCGATTTCTATTTTTTCCTCAGAGTAGGTCATTTGCAGTGGTGTGCAGTAATATGAATCTATTTTCAGAGTGTGTGATGAAATTTATTTGGCCTTGAAAAATATTGCGTCATCCGTGATTGCATCAGATTTTCATCACGCCCAGACACTATTGTCTCGACTGTTGATTAGTTGTCCAATGGCCATTGTCAGCGAGGGACGTTACTCCAAGGAAGCGTACAAAAAGTTGTAACGTTGCACGAACACAATGGCAAGCTTTATTAGTGAGCAAATCCAAGTACTATGGACTGGTTTGGAAACTCTTCTGATTTAAATCCAATCGAGAATCTGTGGTCAATCTGCAAGGAACACCTTCGTGGAATGGACATACGAAGTACTAACATGTGCACTGGGTGTCATGTTTCACCGGAAGAAAATACGAAAATAAAGTAAATAACGGAATTATTCGTTTTGTTTCAATTAATTTGCACAAGGGTGTATATATATATCGTATAAACTCGCGTGTCGTGCAACCATTGAAGACCTAATTTTGAAGTTAATTCGACTACAGTAAATGGATGGAACCAAGAAGCCGAAAGAGAGTTGCACAATCGGGAGGTGCGATAGAAGGAACTCGTAGCATAAAACTTACGGTTAGATCAAGCCATTTTAACTGTAAAATAATGAAACCTTTACGTTAATCTAGTAGTGCTCTTAAATTCATAAAGTCTAGATATTATAGCAGAAGAATTCATAAAATCTAGGTACTTGTTGTCACCTAGAAAATGTTACTGGACGGAGGTTAGACATGAAATGGTAATGTTCATAGCACCAACAAAATACAATACTCGCCAGCGGCGTGAAGTAGGTAAACCACTGCTAGTGGTGAACTACTTATACAGCATTATTACCCCCACTTACAATAGTGTCCAACGTATTTATGAGGACTGGGACATACCCATTAGTGTTCATAGGTGCGGTATATAACAGTGCGATAGAGGAAAGAACAATTTCCATTAAAGTATTTATATAAAAGGTAGAAGGGGGCGCTACGTTACGGCGGTGAGGAAGGGACTGAATTCGAGATGCCAGGTCAGGACCAATAACATTGCAGACTCTTCTTTTAGATTTTATCAAGAATCCCTAAATACATAGCAGAAGCACCAGATGGGATTTATCAGCAATATTCAAATTATGTATGATTTTGTAGAGAAAACTTGTCCAGTACATCACAGTGGACCAACTTTCATAGCTGCAGATTTAGCAAATGATTTAATATAACCCTACTTTATATATATATATATATATATATATATATATATATATATATATATATATATATATATGTGTGTGTGTGTGTGTGTTGTGACGTACGGTGGCCGTTAATAATTAAGTATAACACAAGACTTCAATGTTAAGATAAAACAGTATTTAATTACAACCACAAATAAATACTTAACAAGAACAAAGAAGTAAAAGCCAACCAAAGATAATTAACCATTTCAGTGAATATCTTGTTAGTAGCGCGGCTCGGCTTAACGCCCGGTAAATCCTAAATCAAAACCCAAATCATCGACGCACAATAATACACACTAATTCGACTGGATAGTTCCACTCAATAATCACCGCAGTCAGTAGCCTGACACCTCTATTTATACACCTGGCGGAAAACATATTCATAACTGTCACGTTTGAACCTCGGTGTCGGTAGTTACTCATTTTATTCCTATATGACAATATATATAAATTTTCATTTAAAGTCATTTTTAATATTTATTTTTTTTTCTTGGTTTGGTTTATTTTGTTTTACGGCATATCAACCTCAATGGGTTATTTAATGACGACAAAAATTTTAATGCTGGTAATATTTTGTTTCGTCAAAAATCTGTTTCTGGTAATATATTTCCTTCAAAGTTGTATTGTCGGTAATAATTTTTTCAAAAAAGTACTGGTAGTAATAGTTAACTATTTGCCCATAACTGGGACCCTAATAGGTGCTACCACCCCGGGTCAGGGTGGAGCTGCGAACACCAGCAATGAAGAGGTGGTTCCACTCCACAAAACCTCCTGATCAGAGGCCTTGCTGGTGGACGTAGTTTAACGTCTTACCCAGGACGCTATTTTTTTTCTTCGTCTTAAGAATTCCAATATATATATATATATATATATATATATATATATATATATATATATATATATATAAATGATAAACAATAAATTGCCACGATTAAGGTTGCAGAGGGGTTCCAGAAAAATTCAGATTCTTTGTGCATTCTTTGTGTATACCAAAATTTCTATTTAATCCAAAAATATTACGAACATGGTATATTATTCGCAATGTTTTGGTACCTGCTTACTTCGTGATTAACAAAATCTACTTTATATATGAAGGGGATATCTGGTTTACACTCTTTGTGAATATGGCAAAAAAAGATGAGGGTAGCAGTCCGAACAATGTAAATAGTGTAAAGAATTAAAATATCTCTTAGAAATATAGACCAATCCTGAAGAAGGCCGGAGTGTAGAACGGCCAAAACGTCGTGAATATGGCAATAAAGATGAGAACAACAGTCCGAACAATGTAAATCGTGTAAATAATTACAATACTTTATGTCAGTAATATAGACAGATCCTGATGAAGACAGGGGCGTATAACGGCCGAAACGTCATGAATATGGCAACAAAGATGAGGGCCACAGACTGAATTGTGTAAATAATTACAATTACCTCATGTCAGAAATATAGGCAAATTGTGAAAGTTTTAAGAAACAAAACGGAATTAAATTATTTCGAGGTGACACAATCTTTTTTTTAAAACGTAACAAAATGACCGTAGAATTGAAATCGTCAAACAGAAATAAAATTCCATTTTGAAAAATCCCACTGCATGAAAGAAACTTAAGGCGTAAATCATTACTAATCAATTCTTACATTTCATGATATCCAATAAGAAGAATTATGAATTTGCCCTTTCCATTGTCCAAGAGGAGTTGTCCTATGGGAGCAAATGTCCAGTGGGGCAGTAGTCCTATGAGGCAATTTTCATGGTGTGAAGTTGTCCTATAACTCATTTCACTATGGGAAAGGCAATAAAGCCACTAAGATCCAATGAATTATTAAGTACATAATTAACTGGTTATAAATATTTATAAAAAAAATAATTACTAATTATAATAATAAATTATAATAATAAACGGTTATCCTCACCTTCATTGCCATATTCACAACGATTCGGCCTCTGTATCTCTGAGATGAGGGATTATGATTACTTACATTATTTACATTATTCGGACTGTTATCCTCATCAATTTACATGTGAGCTGGCTAGATATAGCCGTAAATTCTATGCTAACAGTTTTTTTCTCGCACTTATCTCTTGTGGAGCTCAATTACGGATCCATGCTTCCCAACTGACTTTAATGTACAGAAATTTTAAATACAATGTCAATTGCTAAACACTGTCCACCTGATTTCTATCTTCTCTTCCTGTTCATTATTAATGTTTCTGTTCCTAACTCTTCCACACCCCTCCTGTTCTAGTGGCATTACTGCCTTGCATGGGGTGATTCCGATTTTTAAAAAAAAGTAAGTAATTCTTGCTTTTTTACTGACTATTTTTAGGACTGGTTTTGAATGACATTATGTAAATCGTGAAAGAATGTCAATTGTGTTGACAACAGCCTTCAATACCGTGAATGTTACGTAGCCACCCCGTGGGCGACTTGTATGACCGTTTGTTTTATTCTCCACGGTTCTCTAGACGTCAACCCCTTGACATTTGATGGAATTGTTTGCGTCTCCAGGTCGGAAAGCTTCCCAGAAAAGTGTTTAGTCTACCAATATATAGAAGCCAGTGTCCGCTGTTTTCTCCAGTGCGAATCATATCATGCTCCAGTTTTATGTGCACCACCATATTTGGCCATATTTAAGAGTGTAAAGCAGATATTCATTGTATATATAAATTAGATTTTGTTGATATACATACATACATACATACAGACAGACAGACACACACACACACACACACACACACACACACACACACACACATATATATATATATATATATATATATATATATATATATATATATCCGATGCGACGAGAACGAAAGTAATATATAAATTCCAACGTTCGCAGCGTTCATTCAAAAAAGAGCTCGATACAGGTAGTAGAGCGATAATTATTTATTTATTATAATTTTATCATATAGACAAAACCACCGGGCTTCATATCGTTCATAACCATTTCCGACTCTCACCCGTAGATGTGCAGTTAAAATGCACTGAAATCAAGTTGCATCTTTGTTATAGGAATTTACTAAGCATAGCTTAGAGATAGCACAAGGCCGGTGAGTAAAATGGTTTTGTCTATATGATAAAATTATAATAAATATATATATATATATATATATATTAGTGGATATACATAATATCAAACATCGATAAGACGACTCGGAGTTTCATGCAAACTTGCAATCTTCAGGTACTGGATACAGACTGACCGTTATGAAATTCACATTCTCGTGATGATGATTTAAATCTGTGTTAAGACTTGTTTATTTAATTATTGTTGCCTAAAATATTTTAATTAATTATTTATTATTTGTATCGTTCTAGTTTTATGTGTAACTACATTTTTGTCCATATCTAAGACTGTAAACATACATTTCATACATGAATTCGATTTTGTTCATCTCACTCTCTCTCTCTCTCTCTCTATATATATATATATCGTCATATATATATATATGAATATATATATATATATATATGTATATATATATATATATATATATTACAAAGAGTCAATCATACCTTGAATCATACCTTGACTCTTTGTAATGTAAATATATTTTATTATATATATTTTATTATGCATATTTGGGCAGCAATATATATATATGTATATAGGGTGACCCCAAAAAACGGGGACTTTTTACCAATCCAATAAAACCAAGAGTGATGGAAGAAAAATATTTAATTCATAGTAATTGAAACCTTAAAACATGCCATTTAAGAAACAATGATGGAATTTTCATTTTTTTTAAATTACGTCCTGTAGATGGCGTCCTCCTGTACGAATGCATTCTTGAAATCTGCTGTTGAGATTCCTCATTGACTGCTGCAACATCTCAGCTGGGATACTGTGAATTTCATTCTCGTTACTAAAATGGCGAAATGTTTACTTGCTCAAGGTCACTGTCTCGCAGTGTTGCCACTTGCTCATGTCTGGCAATACGCACTTCAAAAATTCCCCGTTTTTGGGGGTCACCCTGTATATATATATATTATATAAATATACATTTTACAATATATATATATATATATATATATATATATATATATATATATATAATACAACATACATTATATATATATATATATATATATATATATATATATGTGTGTGTGTGTGTGTGTGTGTGTGTGTGTTTAGTCAAAATATTTTAAAAACATTTGCCAATTGTCTTGTAGCGGAATCATGTTGCTACATTTTTTTTACAAACTAAATAAACGTTAAAATACTTAAAAAAAAATTTTGACTAAAAAAAATGTTGACCCTGAAGATGAACAATGATGTTCGAAAGTACTCGGTTATCGTACGGACAATATTTATTTCGATATCATTTTCAAATAAAAAGTCTCATTAGAAAATATGAGAAAATTCAAAAGAAAATATGCAGGACGATGTTGTCTTTAACATTCAACACATGTTTAATATATATATATATATATATATATATATATATATATATATATATATATATATATATATAACATCATGTTAAATATAACAAACAGCTATCATGTTTCATCATAAGCAGTTCTAAGCTTTGTAGAGTTGCAACAGGCGTCTCTTTGTTTCTGCTCATAATGAGTGTAAACGTGTTCTCAATGAAACAAAGTTACTGTTTGCTGATAGGATGAAACAATCATCTTGCAAGTTTTGGTTCTAAAGATTATTGGCGGTTCTGCAAGAGTGTGCTGAACTACAGCAAATTCCTCAATTCCTCTTCTATTCCATCAATTCGAAGTCCTAACATCCTCAGCTGATAAGGCTGAATGCTTTGTTCGGAAATTCTCATCCAACTCAACACACGACTCATCTGAGGTACCCACACTTGATCTCCACCCCCTTAGAACTGGGTCTGTACTGAGTGAAATGTGCATAAACCCGTCGATGGTATTAGACATTATCGCTAAATTAGACTGATAACGCAAGTGGTAGTGACGGGATACCAGCCGTAGTCCTAAAGAAATGTGCCCCTGAACTGGTTTCAGTTCGCTCTAAACTAGAGTCCAGACCTTGCCCCTTCAGACTTTCACCTGTTTGGTCCCTTGAAAGCGTTCACGAGAGGCACGAAGTTTAAAAGTGACGATGAAGTCAAAAGTGTTGTAAGCGACTGGCTAAGACATCAGTCCAAAGATTTTTACGCTGAGGGAATACGGAAGCTTGTGCACATATGGGAAAAGTGGGTGACAGTACTGGGAGACTACGATGAAAAATTTAAAAAAAAGTAAGCTTCTATCTGTATTAGAAGTCCTTATACCGAAAAATTCACCTTATTTATTGAATGACCCTCGTATATCCAAGAACAGACTGTAAAAAGTAAAATGTTGCTGAGAGTTTTAATGGACAGGAAGTAGTGGAGAGCCATTGCTTCTAACACATTGAACTCAAAACCGGCACTGAAGAATTATCATTCAAAAAAAAAATTCATCGAAAAAACATCCGATCACACATACACACACATTTTGAGAATTATAGATATATAAGTTTATTCTACATACAATTCAAAGGCTCAATATTTTTTTAGCTCTGTTTTACTTACTGTCAGTGGCACAATGAGGAATTCAATTGATCTTTTACCTTCTGCCACTAATATAAGAAATATGAATGAATTGTCTTATATAAAAGGTGCCCCAGGCTCAACAAGGCCATCACACCGATTCTCCACATTTTATTTTGCGTTTAATCATCTGCCCTTTTTCTGACCACATTCGGTTTTAGCAAAGCAATTCTCGTGTGTTATAAATGCAAATGTCGTGCAGCCTAGCTGCCGGCACGTGACTCGACGACACGTCACGAGATTTTGAGCCAGCGGGAGGCGCTTCTCAGGCGTGGTCGACGGAAGTGTCGGGCGAAAGTGATGGTTACACCCACGTGACTCCCCTCGCCCGCATACGACGCTTCTAACATTATTTACTTGGTCAGGCGAATCACACTGACGGTAAATGATGTTCTTATATTCAGCGAAATCATTCCTTCAGCTAAGTATGACACAAGGCTATTATTCCTGGCAGATTGAGGCGAGATCAGTAAAAATGTATTTGTCGGATAGAAGAGATGATAAACTAATTAAAGTGCTTGTCTTTCGCTTCGTTAGTTCGCACGACCGTTACGACCTGCCACTACCTCATAAATAATGGACTATTCCGTTTTGGTTACGTCGAAAGAGGGGCGAAAGATACTGCAAGTTTTCGGTGAGAAAGTGAATGAAGAAAAGATAGAAATGTTTAACGGCTGTTTCAGTGAAATGGAAAAAGTTTTCGATTTCAAATCTTTTTACTTGTACCCCCTTACTTCTTAAAATAATGACCAGTATTCATATTTATAATTGTTATTTCAAACGTTGTTTCAAACATGATTGTCAAAGTTGTTAAGCTCAAATATTTAACGATGCGATAGGGGAATTTCTACGGATATTTTATTATCGTAGAACTCGCCATGAGCTTATTCAATCATTAACTGAAGAATTAAGATTTATCAGAAATTTGAAATAGGAAAAGCGTGAAATTATTACGGGTCTTCCTAGTTTTGTTAAGGTTGTTAAGCTCAAATATTTAACGATGCGATAGGGGAATTTCTACGGATATTTTATTATCGTAGAACTCGCCATGAGCTTATTCAATCAATAACTGAAGAATTAAGATTTATCAGAAATTTGAAATAGGAAAAGCGTGAAATTATTACGGGTCTTCCTAGTTTTGTTAAGGTTGTTAAGCTCAAATATTTAACGATGCGTTAGGGGAATTTCTACGGATATTTCATTGTCGTAGAACTCGCCATCAGCTTATTCAATCATTAACTGAAGAATTAAGATTCAGCAGAAATTTGAAATAGGAAAAGCGTGAAATTATTACGGGTCTTTCTAGTTTTGTTAAGGTTGTTAAGCTCAAATATTTAACGATGCGATAGGGGAATTTCTACGGATATTTCATTGTCGTAGAACTCGCCATCAGCTTATTCAATCATTAACTGAAGAATTAAGATTCAGCAGAAATTTGAAATAGGAAAAGCGTGAAATTATTACGGGTCTTTCTAGTTTTGTTAAGGTTGTTAAGCTCAAATATTTAACGATGCGATAGGGGAATTTCTACGGATATTTTATTGTCGTAGAACTCGCCATCAGCTTATTCAATCATTAACTGAAGAATTAAGATTCAGCAGAAATTTGAAATAGGAAAAGCGTGAAATTATTACGGGTCTTTCTAGTTTTGTTAAGGTTGTTAAGCTCAAATATTTAACGATGCGATAGGGGAATTTCTACGGATATTTTATTGTCGTAAAACTCGCTATTAGTTTATTCAATCATTAACTGAAGAATTTAGATTAATCAGAAATTTGAAATAGGAAAAGCGTGAAATTATTACGGTCTTTCTAGTTTTGTTAAGGTTGTTAAGCTCAAATACTTAACTTTTAGTTTTGAGCCTAGAGTTGAACAGGTTGTATTGATCTGAGAAGCATCCTCTTTGGATTCGGTTGCACAGATCACTGGCTAGCTGGCAGAAGCTGCTCCAGTGAAACTTACCTCTCTCGGATGGAAAAGTAAGAAAATGAGGGTGGTTGCTACAATGGACGTGGCATGGACTTATTGACGAGGATTCGACTGTGTGTACGTAGTTTGTCGGGGCTTAAATGTAAACGCATATTTGCCATTGTACCAACGTTATGGTGGCGAGAGGTTTGTGACGTTGCATTTCTAGGAAAGGGGCTGAGACAGGATAGCCATAGTCGTAACCCGAGTCTCGTGCTTATGCGTTCATTTTCGTCTGAATATCGCGTGAGGACTCCTTTTACTTAACGTCGTCACGTGTTTATTTGCTCTATCTAGATAAACTAGGCGTTGATCACTTTAATTTACCTAGTAGGCAGGTGTTTGCATTAAGGTGTTTTTATTTTATCTTATTGCTGTCCTTGTTCAAGGCTTTCTCTGGAAGGGTTTTGATTTTTATTTAATTATGTGACGTCCCACAATATGAAATGGACAAAGTCCGACAATTATTTTAAGACATTTTTATGTTTATACGTTCTTTTTATAGATACAAATATTTAAGTAAATGATCTGTTTATAATAAACAGTATTAACGACATTTACCGGCCGGAATGTCCGAGAAATTGACATAGAAATAAATTGGCTTAAAACAATTGTCGGACTTTGTCCATTTCATAATGTGTGACGTCATTTGTTTACATTTGGATACGCCATGGGCAGATATGAATGTACGAGAGATAATCATGGTGAATTGTAGTTTAAAAACAGTAAATTCGACCTTGCTAACCGAAACGCTTCTCTGTGGCGAAATCGGTAAAATTACGTCTGGCTATATGACGGTTCCGTATAGGATACAAGTTCGATTCCTGTCGGGACGCAAATTTTCTATGAAAATTTCTTGAACATTCAGGTCGGTAAATAAATTTATTATAAACAGAGCATTTACTTAAATATTTGTATCTATAAAAAGAACGTATAAGCATAAAATAATGTCTTAAAATTTAATTATATATATATATATATATATATATATATATATATATATATATATATATATATATATATATAATTTAAATAAAAACAGACCACTTTAAGGTTCCATATAATAAATTATTTCACCACAGCCCTTCCAAAGGACAGTGGATCATCAGATTTATTTCCAAATGTTGAAATGAAAAAATGAAAATATGTTTACACATTTATGACGGGCAACAATAAGGAAACTCACGAAGTGGGGCAGTGTAGGGAGGTAGAGAGACAGCGTTTGAAACAATAGAAATGTTACATCTAACTCAACGCTGTCTCTCTACCCCCCTACACTGCCCCACTTCGTGAGTTTCCTTATTGTTGCCCGTCATAAATGTGTAAACATATTTTCATTTTTTCATTTCAACATTTGGAAATAAATCTGATGATCCACTGTCCTTTGGAAGGGCTGTGGTGAAATAATTTATTATATGGAACCTTAAAGTAATCTGTTTTTATTTAAATTATTAGCTCTGATTTACATTGAGCTCTCTGGATTTTATCCTCATTGGGTCTACCCATACGGATTACCTAGTTTTTCCTAAACTATATATATATATATATATATATATATATATGTGTGTGTGTGTGTGCGTGTGTGCGTGGTGGACTTTCCCGTCGTATGAGGGTCAAGCAGCTCAGTTCCTAGGAAACAACAGCCCAGACATGAGCACATATGATTTGATTAGAGTGGCGAAGGTTTTGTGTCGTACCATCCACACTTTTTGAAGGGCCGAATACAGAGACCTGGTGCATTAAGTGCCACAAGGTCCCCAAACGACTCTCCGCAGGATTTGAATTCAGAGTTGTCCTTCTCCTAGACCAGTTGCCATCCAAGGCTATAGAACGCAGTCTGTCCAGCTAATTACCCATAACTGGAGAGAGAAGAAGAGGATTACTAGCTTTCCCAAGGGTATTGGCACGTAAATGACTGTAATGGATTCGACTGGAATCTGCTCTCCGATTCGTCAATCCGAGCCGCTGGTCCCCCAAGGACTTCTCTCCTACTAATTTTATAGTTTGTGGAAGACTCTTTAGAGGGATGACACTACAAAAATATATATAAACAACTCCTAAGCTAATTATTCTATGTGCCGTGAACCTTCAGGACATAAGCGATCATGATTCTCCACAGTTTCATATTCTTTGTAGCTCTCAATAAACTTTTTGTCATTTCTCCTAAACCTTGTTCCACCATCCATTTACTTAAGCTCGTTCTTCTTTTTCCATAATCTTCAGAGGAACCTTGCATGATGGACTTGCCTTGTGATGTGTCCAAACCACGCCCTTTTTCTCCGTTTGACAGTGGCGAGAAGTGGTTCCTGGTGGCCAACAAAAAAACTTTCAACTGAGAGAAGATACCAAGGAGCTTTCTCATGCAGTTGTTCTTGATATATAAAATATATTTATATATATATATCATTATCAAACACACACACACGCACACATACACACACACACACGCACACACACACACACATATATATATATATATATATATATATATATATATACCGAAAACACACACACACACACACACATATATATATATATATATATATATATATATATATATATATATATATATATATATATATATATACCCAAACACCCAATTTTTTTCTTTTAATTTGCAACTTTTCAGTTTTATCCATATTATATATATATATGGGAGGCACGGTGGAGTAATGGATAACGGCTTGGATTGAGGAATCGGAGAGCCGAGTTCGAATCCCAGTCGATTCCATTACATTCATATGGGAAAGGTGTGAATCCTCTTCTTCTCCCTCCAACTATGGGTAAATAGCAGGACAGACTGGGTTCTATAGCCTTGGATGGAGAAGGACAACTCTGAATTCAAAACCTGTCGTTTGGGGACCTTGCGGCATCCGTTGCACCAGGTCCCTGTATTCGTCCCTCCAAAAAAGTGTGGATGGCCCTGCACAAGGCCTTCACCACTATAATCAAATCCTGTGTGGCTGTCGGGCTTTCAGTTTCTGGGAACTGATCTGTCTGACCCTCATACGTCGAGTTCGACGGGAGAGCGATAATATATATAGAGTGCTGCCTGGGGTTAAGAGTATGGCTACTGGAAGACCCCATGTCTAGCAACAGGACTCTACACACTGCGACATAAGCAGGGGAACTCACTCATGACTACCAGTCAATTTCTGCGGCACGTAGCTACCTAACTTCCCAACTGCAACCCCCTTGATTATTATGTGTAGGGTGCAGCCGAGCGAGAAATCAACAAATCTCCTTGAAAAATTAAAAAATTGATAAATTAAAAGCAAGGATTATAGCAGAATCGCTATAAACTAAAGGAAGAAATGGTGGCCGAAAGGTGCTTCGGTTCAAAAGAAAAAAAATATAATAAAAATAGAAATGAACAGTAATGAACACTAAACAGTGTTTTTTATTAAATCAATTTATGCATTCTATGACATTGAATTGATTATATATATATATATATATATATATATATATATATATATATATATATATATATATATATAACAAACCGATCCCGATAAATTAACCGTTAGAAAAAACAAATAAAGATATTCAATACAAATAAATACATGAAGTAATAAACGAATTAAAAATTGCTCCCGCCAAAATAACAGTTAGAAGAAACTACAATAAACCCCAAAATTGAATGAATAGCTTTATCTTCGCAAACCAAAACAAAACTATTAAATAAGCCATATAAACAAATTTCTTCTACGTTAATAAAACACCGATTAAAAAAAAATAATAAAAAAAACAAATATATAATATAAGAAATAAAAATAATAATAAAATAATAAAAATAAATAAAGACAAACAAAATAATTTAACCCAAATATATAAAGAAACAAATAAACAACCCCCGGCAAAATAGACTACCCATAAGGCACCACTGACCCGTATATATAAATAGCCGAGAAAAAAAAACACCACTCGTGGCCTGACGATTGCGTCTAGCATGAAACAGACTGTCGCCTCTCTCCCTCTCTCTCTCTCTCTCTCTCTCTCTCTCTCTATATATATATATATATATATATATATATATATATATACTTTACCGAAACTGAATTTTTTAACGTATTTCATTAAATACAAAGATAACATTAATATCTGATTGCATACTGTCTCTTAAGAACTTACCAATGTTTCGCTCCAGAGAAGGACGGTCGTGTTTCATAGGTGAATAGAGATTTATCTTCATACTGTTACAAATTTATAAACCTTTGACACATCAAAAGATATACGGTATCTATTTCAGAATATATACTAAGTTGTCAAAAATATTTTCATATTTCAAGGTTTAATTAATAATTTTTAAAAAAATTACATACGAAAAGCATTTATTCATCAAAATATATCCTTGTGCGAGAACCTGAATTTCCCGCTTATATCATTTGGCTGGTTTAGAGGTAAATCTCATCCACATTGTTGAACCTTCGTCCGAACAGGAAATAATCGGAAAAGTTTATAATTTAATAGTGCAAGGTCTAGACTGTAAGGAGGTTAGCCCTTCAAATTTGCGCTTTTGACACATTGGCATGTGTATTGGGGCCTTGTCATCCTGTAGTAGACTTACTGATGTCGGGTAAAACTGATTTCAAATCATCATCTACTCATTGCTGTTGCTGAGCATAAAGGTCAGAGTTCACATGACACTCAAGCAAAATTTCAATTTAATATAACCGCCTCTTCTACTCCAACAGATTCTTCTCTCACACTTCCTGACAGAGGAACTCCCTTCCTCTTACTTTCTTCTAATGTTCAAATGTAATGTCAATCGACATCGTCTGATGCCTTGATCCTGATCCCCGCCATTCTCTTTATCCTTTCCCCAAACACCATTTACTTTTACTCTAACTCTCTGTAAGCCCTTGGGTGCTAGTGACACTTCCGCCTTGCATGGGGTGAAATGCGTTAAAAAAAATCTATCTTGCAGGAAAGATCGAACCTGCGTCCACCTCCGTAAGGCATAAACAGTTTGATCCAGCGTACGTTACAGTTCGGTCACGTTGTGAATATGGCAATGAAGATGAGGATAACAGTTCGAATAATATAAATAATGCAAGTAATCATAATGCCTCATCTCAGAGATATAGAGGCCGAAACGTTGTGAATATGACAATGAAGATGAGGATAACAGTTCGAATAATGTAAATAATGCAAGTAATCATAATGCCTCATCTCAGAGATATAGAGACCGAAACGTTGTGAATATGGCAATGGAAATAAGGATAACAGTTCGAATAATATAAATAATGCAAGTAATCATAATACCTCATCTCAGAGATATAGAGGCCGAAACGTTGTGAATATGGCAATGAAGATGAGGATAACAGTCCGAATAATTTAAATGATGCAAGTAATCATAATACTTCATCTCATATATAGACAGAAATATATTTTATTTTAAACGTTATTTTTTGTGGATACTCGTGTTTGAGTAGACGCTCCGTTTATTTATTAAACAGCGTATTTATTTATTTTCGTCTACCGGCCTGAATGTTCGAGAAATCTTATTAAGGAAAAATTTACGCTCTCTGGCAGGATTCAAACCTGGGTCACTCTGGGCAGAAGGACCTATCGTTAGATCTGATACGCTCTGACCAACTGAACTACAAAAACCAATAAGTCAATTTGTATACGAAACTGTGCAAATATGAAACTCTCGGGAGATCTACAGTACGAGGCAAAAAAAAAAATGTGGACGCACCAATAGAAAGTAGTTTTTTGTACTTTTACCAAGAGAAGTGAGTAGTAGAATTCGTTTATTAATACAGGGTATTCATACAAGTGTGCATATGTACATCATACAAATCAAACAATGATTTAGAGACGAAAACGATCCTAAGCATACTGCCTTAAAGAATAAACGTTATCTAGAGAGGAAGCGCGATAAGGTTAAATTGCAACTCTTCCAGTAGCCTAGTCAGAGTCCTGATCGTAAGCCAATTGAAAACCTTTGGGCGATAATGGACACGCGTGCCCGTAATTGGAAACTTAACACAGAAGATGAGCTTTTTCGCAAATTAAAGAAATGCCGGAAAAATCTGGCAAAGGACATTGACTTAATAAAGAATTTAGTCTATAACATGCCAAGAAAAATTAAGGCCGTTATTAAAGCAAAATGGTACCCAACAAAATACTAAATCATTTTTTTTATTTGTATAATGTACGTAGGCACACCTTTATTAACACCCTGCATTAATAAAGGAATTCTATGACTCACTTGACTTGGTAGAAATAGAAAAATGGACTTTTTTATCTGTGTTAGATTTATATATATATATATATATATATATATATATATATGTATATATGAAGAAATATGAGACGTCTAAAAAAAGGTTTCCAGCACCTGATGAGACGTCTAAAAAATGATTTTGTAGTGGACATGTGCATCTTCGAATGTAATATTTACGTCTCTACGTTGTGTATTGAGCACTTTTTAAAAATGAATGTTGTGAACGCTGTTCTCCTACACTTTTATATATATATATATATATATATATATATATATATATATATATATATATATATATATATATATAATAAAAAGACTGAAACAATAATATTCCATGGTCATAATTTATTCCATTGGAATCGTAATCACGATCCAATTCATCAGACCTACAAATTCAAAAAGAAAACAGAAAAAACAACTCCATAAAAAAAATAAAAATTAGTGAAAGTGTATGTATGAGAGTGTGGGGCGAATGCTAGAGTGAATGAAAGCCAAAGGGAGGGGTAACAAAGATTTGGACAATAGTCCAAATAATATATATATATATATATATATATATATATATATATATATATATATATATATATATATATATATATATATATACATATATATATATATATATAATTATTCGAAAATTATAACATAAATATCTTATAAAATCACTACAAAAATAGCCATTTTGTTTCATCACTTCTGGTGTTTTATCTAGTGATGGTGTTGAATGTAGAATATATATATATATATATATATATATATGTATATATGAAGAAATATAGTCTTAAAGTGTGCTATATTTATGGGATAAAGTGCTCAATATCAGAGATAGAGCGTGTGTAAATATAAAAGTGAACATAATTGCATCTAGCATGAAACAGACTGTCGCCTCTAAGTGTTGACTTCTATGTTCACTTTTATATATATATATATATATATATATATATATATATATATATATATATATATATATATGTATGTATGTATGTATGTATGTATGTATGTATGTATGTATGTATGTTAGGTTGGTGCAAAAATAATGTCGTTTTCTCACATGAAGTTGAACGTTAACAAACGACATTATTTTTGCACCAACCTAATATTTGTCATCCACAGACAGACTGTTTCGCTGTTTCACAGCTCATCAGAGTGGCTAGACGTCCGGTTGCCTCTAGCTAGAATCGAAACCCGACTGAATTGGCGTCAGTCGGAACTTCTACCACTAAGCCCTCGGCGCACGGCAGGGATGAAGGTGAATTTTAGCGTGTTTATTTTTAGATTTAGATAAACACACAGTGACTGACAGTGACTCAATTCTGCCGAAGAGTCGTGCTATATTAGCTTAAATAGCCACTGTTTACAAACGCAGCCCTCACACCCACAGAGCTCAACCGAAATATATATATATATATATATATATATATATATATATATATATATATGGCCATCTCTACCTCTCTCTATATTTACATGCCACTCTCTATTTATATTTCTTGAAGAAAGGATAAAGGGGACGATCTGATACTAGTCGGTAAGTAAAACAAAATATATCTTTTTCTTTCTTTCTATCTCACTTACTCTCTCTCTCTCTCTCTATATATATATATGTATATATATATATATATATATATAGGTTTTATTCTATATTCTACATCATCACTTGATAAGACACTAGAAGTGTTGAAACAAAATGGCTACTTTTGTCGTGATTTTATAACATATTTATGTTGTAATATTCAAATAAATAATTATATCTGCTCTACTCTGTATTGAGCACTCTTTAAAGAATAATAATTGTTGGTTATTGGAATTTACTCCGTATATACCAATCCCACACTTGTATATATATATATATATATATATATATATATATATATATATATATATATATATATATATATATATGTATATACATATATATATGTATATATATATATATATATATATATATGTATATATATATATAAATATATATATACACTTGGTGCCGTGCATAAATTTTAGTCAAAATGACGCAGAAATGAAAATAACGCAGACATCTTATTTTAACAGATATATTTAACAAAATTACACTAAATTATCTTGAAATACTAAAGAGTAAATTTCTTCAATAAAATCGCCATTTGCTTCAATCAAAGCCTCCAGACGACATCGGAATCTCCTGTAACTCTTCTGGACGGTCTCCTTCTTTAAATTGGTGAAGGCTGCCATAATTCTTGCCTTGAGTTCAGCTTTGGCGTTACAAGAAGTTTTGTTTGTCTCTCGCTCAACTGCGCCCAACATAAAATAATAAATCTTAGGCTGAAGGACGAAAATAAATAAATAAAATGTTTAATAAATAAACGCGGTGTGCCAAGTGTTGAAGGTAACAAGAAATCACGGCAATGTATTCTCTGAAATGAAATAAGAGGGTAAACTGGGCTTTTTCAGCCTGGATGACAACCAGAAAAAAAGTAGAGAACGCAACAGAAAAGACATTCATTATTTACATTATTCGAACTATTGTTCTCATCTTTTTCGCCATATTTATTACAAACTTCCGGCCTTTCGGTATCTGCCTATATTTCTGAGATGAGGTACTTTATACACTATTTACATTATTCGGACTATTGTCCTCATCTTTGTCGCCATATTTATTACAAACTTCCGGCCTTTCGGTATCTGTCTATATTTCTGAGATGAGGTATTATGTACACTATTTATATTATTCGGACTATTGTCCTCATCTTTGTCGCCATATTTATTACAACGTTTCGGCCCTTCAGTATCTGTCTATATTTCTGAGATGAGGTATTATATACACTATTTACATTATTCGGACTATTGTCCTCATCTTTGTCGCCATATTTATTACAAACTTCCGGCCTTTCGGTATCTGTCTATATTTCTGAGATGAGGTACTTTATACACTATTTACATTATTCGGACTATTGTCCTCATCTTTGTCGCCATATTTATTACAACGTTTCGGCCCTTCAGTATCTGTCTATATTTCTGAGATGAGGTATTATATACACTATTTACATTATTCGGTCTATTGTCCTCATCTTTGTCGCCATATTTATTACAAACTTCCGGCCTTTCAGTATCTGTCTATATTTCTGAGATGAGGTACTTTATACACTATTTACATTATTCGGACTATTGTCCTCATCTTTGTCGCCATATTTATTACAAACTTCCGGCCTTTCAGTATCTGTCTATATTTCTGAGATGAGGTACTTTATACACTATTTACATTATTCGGACTATTGTCCTCATCTTTGTCGCCATATTTATTACAAACTTCCGGCCTTTCAGTATCTGTCTATATTTCTGAGATGAGGTATTTCTTACAACGTTTAGGCCGTCGTATACTCCGGTCTTCTTCAGGTCGTTGGAATGTCGAAATGAACCTTTATTTCACTCACTGGGGTAGACTGTTCTAGTTCCACGTGCCATGTTTAATGGATGTCGGTTATCAGTTATCTCTTGGCTCATGGCACAGTGGATAAGGGCGTTGGTTAGATCCCGTGACAGACCCAAAGTGTGTGAGTTCAATACCCCGTTAAGGCTGTGGAGAACTTTCAGTGGGAAAAATTAACAGGAGATAACTGATAACTGACATCCATTAAACATGGCACGTAGAACTAGAACAATCTACTCTAGTGAGCGAAATATTCAAATATTCAGCATTCCAACCACCTGAAGAAGGCCGGAGTGTACAACGGCCGAAACGTTGTGATAAATATAGCAACAAAGATGTGGACAATAGTCCGACTAATGTAAATAGTGTACATAATACCTAATCTCAGAAATATAGACAGATAGCAAAGACGTTATAGTTAATTCACAGATAATAAAAAGGAAGCTGTGGTGTATCATAAACTCCTATGTTTTTCTATATCGATCAACTTTTAAAGCAATTCTAAGCAGGCCGAGAAAAAAATGATTCCGAAATGTTTCAGCGGGAATATTTAATGGAAATGAAATATCCAAAAAAAAAGATCCTATGATTCACATATGACCTTTCATATCTGACCTTTTCAAAACTTTACTTTTGCAGATGCCTTCAGAGTCGGTGATATTTGAAGGAGGGATAACCAAATCAATACAATAATATTACGACCAAAAATATATATACCGTAATTCCCCACGTATAATACGCCTTCATCCATAATACGCACCCCTAAAATTGTGTTGAAAGTGTTCGAAAATGCTTCTACTCACGCATAATACGCATCCCTTGTTGGTAACGAAACCCTATAAATTGTACCTCTCCAATTTCATTAAGGTTAGCGCTTGCCGACTCTTATTAAAAATAAAGGGTTTTAAACATAGATTAATATTATTCTAATTTAGTTTTATGATAATTTTTATTTTATTTTACATTTGTAAGTATTGTTAGGTTCATATGATTGTATTTGACATCCTTATGGGGTCGGAATCGCCGAATGTTAGGGTCAAATTGTCGTATGTTTGTGGTGAGCAGTCATTTCGCAACTGAAATCGACCTATGAAACAGCCATTTTTTAAAGAATTTTAGAAAAAAATGCGTATTATACATGGGGAATTACGGATATATCAAAGACTCACAGAACAAAAAGAATATTTCTAATCTACGCTGTCTGCATAACGACTTGAATGCAGCGATAAAACACAAGTTAAAGTTCATAACAATTGCAAGTGTTCATCGAAAAGAGTCTGTTAAGTCTGTTACTTCTAGATACAACCAGTGGACAAAACAAACCACCGTAAGTTCTATGCTAACAGTTTCTTCCCTCGAACTTCCTGATTACTGGAAAATATTCCGACTTCCTGCTTTCCAGTCAATATTGATCTTCAAAAATTTGAATTCAATCATAATCATTATCTTGTCTTTCTAATTCGTTTTTATTTATTTTTCTCGTTCCTTAATAGTGTTTTTTTTTCTTTTTCTCGTGTTATTTCACACTGGGAAACTCCTTGCGTCGTAGAGGCCTTGATTAGGGTGACATTAAAAAAAATAATAATATCATCTATCTATGACAATCAAAGATTGTTTTAATAAATCAGATAAATCTTTGTTGAATCTCTACTCAGTGGAATTTTCTATTAGGTTGATTGGAATATAATGTTCGATTTTAGAATCAACTTTTATCCCCTGACTAAATAGATATAAACAGTGTTTAAATCACTCAAAATAGGAACCCTGAGCATGTGTCATCAAAGTTAAAAGTTTATTCAGGCCTTTACGATGAAAATCTCTAAAGGTTTGGACGCCAAAGAAATCTTTAAATGCAGTTTCTACATCTTCATTGCCTTCAAAATTGTCAAGATGATCGAAAAGGTGAAAAACTGAAGGAATATGTTGAACGTGGCAAAGTCTCATATCTTAAGACGGTCACCTTCTGTAGTTCCATCCTGGCAACATGTGGCTGGACATTGTCGTCATGAAGCAAGCCTTCTGCATCTTCTTGACAACAGAATGTCATTTGGATTAATAAATGCAATGTCAATCGTTATCGACTGTCTTGTTAATTCCTATTTTTTTATTGTTCTCTCTCCTTCCTAATGTGTTTTTTTTCTCATATTCTCTCACACTTAGTGACCTTGCGTGTCAGTGGCTTTATTGCCTTGCTTGGGGAGAAATTGTTAAAACAAATCTGTCCTATACGTATTGTTCTTTTTATATTAATTTGGGGAAGAATTATTGCCTTATCTCTTAGTGGCTTTATTGCCTTGCTTGGGGCGAAATTGTTAAAACAAATCTGTTCTATACGTCTTGTTCTTTGAATATTAATTTGGGGAAGAATTATTGCCTTAGCTCTTAGTGGCTTTATTGCCTTGCTTGGGGAGAAATTGTTAAAACAAATCTGTTCTATACGTATTGTTCTTTTTATATTAATTTTGGGAATAAAAGAAACATTCGTTTATTAAAAATAGTTTTAAATTTCTCAAATTTTGAAGGGGTGTGACTAATTTCGGGTTTAATAGTTTTTGCATTTGTCTTATTTTTTTTTAGCACTGAATGCAAGAACACGTGCCTCTCGAGATGTGTGCATGGTGTGTGAATGCATCTAAAAATGGTAAATGCTTTTGCATAAACCGCAAAAGCATCCAACCGTTGTTTATCTTCGGAACGCTGCCTTTTTGAAGTTGGTAAGAGATATGAAAAAAAACAAAAAAAAAAACAAATGCAGATGACGTCGCTCTTGTCGACGAATCATTGTGGCCCTTCTTAGATAGCACCTGCATCTGATGCCGTGAAGAGGACAGAGACAGGTTTCTTCTGAAAACCGACAAGTACGAAGTGAACTGCACAGCCATCTTTCTCAAACGCAAAAAAAAAACAACAGAAAAACAAACAAAAAAGAAGTTTGTCAAGGTTCTTAAAATATAGGAAAGAAAAAATATTTTTTTTGCAATTTTTCTTAAAGATAAGGACTACCCAGACTATTCAGATTTTGCAACGCTGAATTCAAATTAAAAAAAATTAATTTAAAAAAAATCTTAGTTTAAAAAGAAAAAAAATTAAAAATGAATCAGAATTATCTTGTAGGCTTCGTATTTGAAAGCAACTAATTTCCTTTGATAAGAGACAATGTAAACAAGCGCCATTTTGAAACTTTAATGTCAACAACATTTCAGAAGTAAGGTATCAATAAATCTTTTCCATCATTTTTATATTAATAAAATTCGCACAATAGAATGCTCAAGAGCCTCTCAAGATAGTGTTACTGCGCGATGTGTGTTACATGAATATAAGGGTGGGTGTTAGGAAGTGAAGATTAGGAAGATATATAACGATAGACGC
>OZ038519.1:8985074-8997574 GCA_964036315.1 Acanthosepion esculentum | reverse complement strand
GCCTACGTAATAGCGACGTCAAAACCGAACCGATCTTGAGAGTGTATCGTGGTAATAGATGACAGATAATGTAATTTTGTTTTACGGCATATCAACACCTCAATGGGTTATTTAATGCCAAGATCTTTTCAATAGCATATGTATTCTTTGTAAGAAATCAATTTGTAGATCAGTTATCATTGACGTTATTTTTTTAATCGACATAACATTTCAGAAATCTAAAGTAATAATAAGGCATAGAATTTGAAGGAAGAAAAATGAATAAATATAGACTACTTCCGTCCTATTACTTATACGTATCTCATTGAATTCTGAAATGTTATGTCGATTAAAAATTGACATCTTCATGTCTAGAGTTAGTCCCAAGAACGTCACCTGTTGCCTTTTCTTAAGCTCATGCGACATTACACAGTAACTCTCTACCTTGAATGACTCTTGGGCCTTGCCAGCATTAATAAAATAAAATAAAAAGTTATTTTGACCAACGTTTTCCAGGAAAGAAGGTAGAAGTCGTTATATATGTGGCATCCTTCGGTCTCTCTCTCTCTCTCTCGATACCATAGATCTGCGCCCACAGAGTTATGCTTCAGCTGCTGATAGGAGGACGTCACCAACGGTAAGCCCACGCTGGAGAAGCGATTTACATCGAGGGCTGGAGCGAGGAGAGGAGAAACAGAGGCTTTCCGCCGGGGTTAAAAGCCTGCTCGAAGGACATCGGGGCAGAGTCTTCACATCCATCCATTGCAATCGAATTTGTCATTCCAGTGTGGACGTTTACAGCAATAACAACTGCCACGCCACCATCAGCATCCGAGACATAACATTTTGAGCGCAGATCCATGGTCTCTCGAGACTAATGAATGTAATAAATATTTCCGGGAAAATGACCAGCGATAGTCAAAATTTTTTATTCTTTTTAAATGTTCACATGGCCCAAGAGACAGGGTTACTGTGTAACGTCGTATGAGCATATGGTTTCATATGCTCATACGAAACTACAAAGAGTGCCACTTAGGCTTTTTAGCGAATGAACATTAGTAATGTGCGTGCTACTAGAGTGGCATTTAGGTCCCACCCGTTTAATGTTGAAATAGCGAAATGCAACCGCCACTTCTACACTAAGATTTTCTTATATATATATATATATAATTTATTCGAAAATTATAGCAAAAATATGTTATATAATCACTACAAAAATAGCCATTTTGTTTCAACACATCTGTTGTCTTATGAAGTGATGGTATCACCAGAAGTGTTGAAACAAAATAGCTATTTTTGTAGTGATTTTATAACATATTTATGTTATAATTTTCGAATAAATTATATTTTTTCTACTCTGTATTAAGAATAATATTTTTTGGTTATTGAGATTTATTCCGTGTACACCAATCCTATGCTTCGGTATATATATATATATATATATATATATATATATATATATATATATATATATATATTGTCATCCACAGACAGACTGTTTCGCTGTATCACAGCTCATCAGTGTGACTAGACGTCCGGTTGCCTCTGGCTAGAATCGAAAACCAGCTGAATTCGCGCCAGTCGGAAATTTTACCCTGAAGCCGTTGGCGCACGGCAGAGAAGAAGGTGAATTTAAGCGTATTTATATTTAGATAAACACACAGTGACTGAGAGAACTCGATTCGATTTACCGAAGAGTCTTGCATTATTAGCCTTAATAGTCACTGTTTACAAACCCACACATACTCCCCAGAGAGCTCAACCGAAATAATTTTTTCACGAGCATATATATATATATATATATATATATATATATATATATATAATCCAGTTGATATATAATCCAAGTGAATCCTATTAATATAATATAAAATAAAATATTAAAACTGATTCACAGAGAGAACTCAATACTTTATTCAAACGACCAATTAATTATGTGCCATGCGTGATACACGCTGAGGCGATCATGTATCTTTCGACACGGGCAGATACATGACTAGACAGATTTTTTTCAGCAATAGGTTGTCATTTCTTTCTGCGGTAGAACAGTTGCCATCCAAGGCTATAGAACCCGGTCTGTCCTGCTATTTACCCATAGCTGGGTGGGAGAAGAAGAGGACCCATACCTTTCCCAAGAGTATTAGCACGTAAGTGTAATGAATTAGACTGGAATTCGAACTCGGCTCTCCGATTCCTCAATCCGAACCGCTAACTCCACATTACTCCACCAATTCAAACAGGACATATTAATTACAAACAATCGGAATTAGGATTACTCCATAATACTGATGATGATAATTTCAATGTGTAAATTAAAATTAATTTATAAGGATTTTCAAACCCATCAGGTTAACAAGAAAAATTAAATAGTGTGTGTGTGTCTGTGTGTGTATGTATATACATAGAGGCACAGTAAAGTAATGGATAGAGGCTCGGACTGAGAAATCGGAGAGCCGAGTTCGAATTCCAGTCGAATTCATTACATTACGTGCTATTACCCTTGAAGCGTGTTCAATTTCAATTTTTGTTGTATCAGTTAATAGTTACATTCGAAAGCGGGGTTATGTTTAGAGATGTCTTTTTCAACAAATTCGCTACCACCCCTTGTTTGGATGAGTGGACTTCCCTGTATCCTTGGAAACACTCAATTATGAATCTTTGCCGTGCCTTTAAAACTGTAAATCTAAAAATAAGTTACTCCAAAATTCGCTTGACGAGGAAATGGAACTAATGTCTTTAATTTAATAACAAAATTAAATTCGAAGCTTTTAGCTCCCATTTTTGAAACATGGTTATTACTGTGTAGCGAAAAAAATATTTTAAATCAGTTAATTTAATATATATATATATATATATATATATATATATATATATATATAATATGGATAAAACAACTGAAAAGTTGCGAATTAAAAGAAAAAAAATTGAATGTTTTTTTGTGAAAGTATTTATTTATATGTTTTTATATATATAAATATTTGATATTTCAGATCGCCTCGATCTTTCGTCAGAAATTAATTGAATAACTGTATTCGGAAGTTTGTTTACAAGTAGCGTCCGTTGCGAGACGCGGACGTCACGTGATGTGGAATGTAACTGTGTTTGAATATTTCTAACGTAAATCTAACGATAATCTCATTATGCTATATATATATATATATATATATATATATATATATATATATATATATATATATATAGTAAAGGTAATAAATCCATTATTATATAATCCAAGTGGATCCTAGTAATATAAATATTAAAACTTATCCACAAGAAGAGCTTAATGTATATATATATATATATATATATATATATATATATATATATATATATATATATATATATTACAGAGCAGAATTTAAGACACAATAAAATCCAAAATCATCTCATATGGGGAATAAGCTTTTTTCGACCGACGAAAAAAAAAACTAATGCAGAATTTATCCATTTCAATGTTTCAGTCAGACGAAAGGCACGCGACAGTGCTCAGGGGAGGGTGGAAGGTATTAGCTTTAAAGGGTAAGAGGTTTTATAAAACTAAACCCGGATATTAATCTTATGACATTAAATTGCGGTTTATCGAAGAATGAAATGTTAATTTGAAACTAAGAGAGGAATAAAAAGGGGTGTCAAAAAACTTATATAGATAGAGTTATGTATAAAGATACAAAATCACAATTAAATGTAGACAAGTTATATTTAAAAATAAGATATAATTATGTAAGTTATATTTAAAAATATGTTATATTTAAATAATTTATATAAAAAATAAGTAAATTTATATTTAAAAATAAGTAGTTAATATAAAATCAATAGGTTATATTATATATTTCGTCGGTTGAAATAAGCTTATTTCCCATATGAGGTGAATTTGTATTTTAGCGTGTATTAATATATATATATATATATATATATATATATATATATATATATATTTTAAATATATATATGTGGATATTTTAAATCTACATAAATATTTCAACAGTTAAAAATATTTTAAGAAATATTTCTTGAGTTATGGTCAAAAAACCTTTTAAACAACATTTAAGACACTATCATCAGTCTTCCGCCCAAAATTCAAACATTGCACATCACGTGACATGCGCGCTTCACGACAAACGCTGTAAACAAACACACAAACACAGTATCTCATTTGATTTCTGAGGAAAGACCTAGGTGGTCTGAAATATTAAATAAATAAATATATACAAAAACACAGAAATAAATACTTTCATAAAAAAACACCCAATTTTGTTTCATTTATTTTATCCAGATATTATATACATATCAAGAAAGTATACGTGGCCTCTCATTATGCTATATATATATATAGGGTATTCCAATAACTTGGAACGATTTTAAATGTGAATTAAGTTTAAGCGTCTAATGATGTTTTTTCTTTTACTTTCAGATTTAACAACTTTCATCTTTGGCAATTTCAGCCATGGAAAGATTAACAGTCAAACAATATAGGGGGCGTTTCCTTTTTATTTATTAATTTTTTTTTTTTAATTTAATGTAACTAAAAACATTTCGCTTTTAAACCTTGATAAAGTCGGATTGACGAAACCCGTCGGAAGTAACTAAGAATTATCTTCCAACTGTCTTTTTTAATATTTACCAACGGATTAGAGATTATCAATAGTTGAATGGATATAATAACTTGGACCAATTTTAAATGTGAATTAAATTTCAAGCTTCTAATGACTTTTCTTTCCTTTCATATTTAACAACTTACGTCTTTGGCAATTCCAACCTTGGAAAGATTAACAATCAAACAAAGTGTTAAAGTTATCAAAGCCTATTACGAAAATGGACGTTCAAATTTATAAATATACGACCCAATGATTCCGCTAGCAAAAAAATGCACACCAAACAATGACCTTTTATGGATTCAGTGACTTTTCAACGATCTTCCTTGGATATTCATCAGCCCAAATGCGACGATTCTGCTTATTAACGAATCCACCAAAATGAAAATGGGCTTCATCACTAAAGGGGATTTTTCATTATCTCATCCTTCAGTTGTTGAATTGTTCTTGGCTTGTTGGCATTGACCTTACTTTTCGGATGACCCCAAAAAAAGAAACCTAAAGGCGTCAAGTCGCACGGTCGTGGTGGCCAATTGACTTCGATCTTTTGAGAGATGATGCGACCTGGAAACTTCTCATTGCATTTCTGTTTGAACGTCCATTTTCGTAATAGGCTTCAATAACTTTAACACGTTGCTTGATTGTTAATCTTTCCATGGTTGAAATTACCAAAGACTTAAGTTGTTAAATCTGAAAAAAAAAATCATTAGACGCTTAAACATAATTCACATTTAAAATCGTTCCAAGGGTGTGTAAGAACTGTCCAAATGTTTTATTTTTCCGAGTGCTTTCGGCTATACCTTTAGCCATTATCAAGGATGATTTGATTTTTTAGCTTAATTGAGTGTGTGCATTATGTGTATGTCTTAGTGTGTAGTAGGGGTGTTTTAATTTCCGAATACGGTTAGCACGTTGTGGCCTTGTTCGTAGTTACAGTTACAGTTACTTTGTTCGTGTGGTCAGATACCTATCAGATAGGTATCTGACCACAGCTCCATTAGAACCCATTTAAACACACCCTAAAATTTACTAGACTCCATTAGAAATATACTAGCAGAAAACACAAATATATTAATTGCTTCCACCTGTAAAAAAGGTTAAAAATAATGGATACCTTAATGGGTCTTACACACCCTTTGTCCAGCAAAGAAAGCTCTTGTTCGTACACAACAAAAATTAAATAAAAAACTTAACCGTAGTACCTTGTCTGTCGTTTTTAATGAAACTTGCATAAAAGAAGGATTGCTGCCTAAATATATAACTATATATATATATATATATATACATATATATATATATATATATATATATATACATATATATATATATATATATATATATATATATATATATACATATATATATATATATACATATATACATATATATACATATATATATATATATATATATATATATATATATATATATATATATATATATATATATATATATATATATTACGCGAATCATTCATACGAAAAGAAGATAATGAAGTTAATGTTATGGCAAGAATCACTCTCGCAAACAATATTTAATAATAAAATACAATCAACTTCGAATCCGTTAATGAATGGTATGATCCTTGTTTATAAATTCCGGTTTTATCAGGTCTTTTTTTTTACTAGTAAAAGTATTTTTAGTAAAAAAAGACCTGATAAAACCGGAATTTATAAACAAGGATCATACCATTCATTAACGGATTCGAAGTTGATTGTATTTTATTATTAAATATTGTTTGCGAGAGTGATTCTTGCCATAACATTAACTTCATTATCTGTTTTTCGTATGAATGATTCGCGTAATATAAATTGAACCCGCACCACATAGTTGATATATATATATATATATATATATATATATATATATATATATATATATATATATATATGTGGGGGGGGTGTAACGTTAAATTTATTTTTTGTGGACACCTATTTTTGAGATGACGTTCTGTTTTATTTTAAAAAACTATTTATTTCGTTTTTATTGCCTTTCACTCCTAATAAAGCGTCTCAGTGGCATTATCGCCTTGCTTTGGGTGAAATGATTACAAAAATATAGTTACGATTTGAGCCCCGGTTAAAAGAGAAAATTAGCTCCTCACCGTTCCTTTTTTGAAATGTTTAAAAAAACGGCCTCGAACAAGATTTCAGTGAAACTCAATTGAAACCAAATATGATAAATGTTTTTTCTTTATTATAAAAAAAATCTTTTTAAATGTAACGTTTGGAAAGAATTCTTTGATCCAATTCCAATTAGTTTTACTTTCTTCAGCCAACTAGATGGATATAAATACAAAATAAACGTAAAAGCTGAAGATGTTTTCTTCTTTAATTAGGAAGCTTATAAAAAAAAACAGAACTTTTTTCAGAAGCTACGTCGTCCTCATTAGGCAAGAGAGGAGGAGGTCTTCAGCATTTTCTGGATTCTTTTTCAGGGATTTGGTATAAATTATATCATTGGATTGAGACTAAATAGAGTGGGCATCTTTCTAAGTATGGTCATGTCTATATTTTGTTCGTTATCTATCTATCTATCTATCTATCTATCTATCTATCTATCTATCTATGTTATTCTGTTCATATCTATCTATCTATTTAGCTAGCTAGCTAGCTAGCTAACTATGTCATTCTGTTCATATCTATCTATCTATCTATCTATCTATCTATCTGCCTCACACACTTTATTATCTGTTTTTCTATCTATCTATCTATTTTCATATCTATCTATCTATCTATCTATCTATCTATCTATCTATCTATCTATCTATCTATCTATCTATTCATCCATCACACTCTATCCATATCTATCTATCACAATGTACTTATCTGTCTGTATATCTATCTATCACAATCTAATCATATCTATCTATCTATCTATCTATCTATCTATCTATCTATCTATCTATCTATCTGCCTAAGACTCTTATTATCTATCTATCTATCTATCTATCTATCTATCTATCTATCTATCTATCTATCTATCTATCTGCCTCAGACTCTTTATTATCTATCTATCTATCTATCTATCTATCTATCTATCTATCTATCTATCTATCTATCTATCTATGTCATTCTGTTCATATCTATCTATCTATCTATCTATCTATCTATCTATCTATCTATCTATCTATCTATCTGCCTCAGACTCTTTATTATCTATCTATCTATCTATCTATCTATCTATCTATCTATCTATCTATCTCTCTATCTATCTGCCCCAGACTCTTATTATCTATCTATCTATCTATCTATCTATCTATCTATCTATCTATCTATCTATCTATCTATATTTTGGTCAAATAGATTTTGCATGTTCATGTTCTTGTGGTGTTTCTCTCTCTCTCTCTCTCTGTGAGTTCTCCTGCGTTAACTCATAAACGATAAACTACATCCGGCAGCAAGGCCTCTGATAGATAATTATTGTGGAGCGTGGAACCACCTGTAAATTGCACTTGTTCCCATATCCGAGATGCTAGCACCTGTTAGGTTCCCAGCTATGGGCAAATAGTTACCCCCCTCCACCGCAAATTGGGGTCAAAATACTATGAAAGTATAAAAATAGATTTTTATAGTAAAAATACCAGCAATACATTTAAAAAAAATTATCAACAGTACATTTAAAAATATAAATATATATATTGATACATATTCTATTCATACGAACCTATCCTAAAAATAATTGTCTGCATTAAATAACGCACTGTGGTTGATAGGCCGTAAAATAAAATAAAAAACGAAACTTTACATTAATAAATACACGCTAGACTTACTTTTTCATGTCAATATCTCTTATAATCCCAAACTTCAAGAATTTAAAATTCAGACACCTGTTCACTTAAACTTAATTCATCCTCCACACTCGCACTGATACGATTAGCGATCGCAAGACCAACTGGAAATTTCATACATACACTTATCCCATTTCCACCTACTACCATCTTCAGGAATTAATTATATACCCACACAGACACTAACAGAATCACACCCACTAGATTCACAACCACATATGCGTTGGCATGCCGAGACAAGACATAAATACTTGATATCAAACCGACCAAAAACTACAGAATTCGAAATATCAAAATATTAATGCGCTTAATAAAACATCCGATAAAGTTAATAAAAGCAAAACTTTCTAAATTTATAAACGTTTTCCTATTTGTTCTATACTTAATAAGTCTGTCGGATTTAATTCATATCTATTTAATTCAAAGAATAATTTCTTTAGATTCGAATTCATATCTCTTTCGCCATAAGGAGTGTTACTTAACACACTTTGACAGCTAAGCTACGAGACAGTACATTCATTACTAAAAATCCAATCTAACCTATAACTCATCGTTGTATTCCTCTCCCGGCGCCATGTTTTACATTTTTGTGACGTCAAGGAACACTCGTCGTCATCTTCGTAATGCTCGTTGTAGTAGAAACTTTGTAATCGGAGATGCAACTATAGTAACGCCGTTGAACAAAACTGGTGTCAGATGCCTTCGAATAACATTCGCACTAATAGCACTTGCTCGAATAGTAACCACCGTATAGAGAAATCATATAGTGAATAGTATAGAGAATAGCAACCCATATAGTAATAGAGGATAGGCTAGAAATGACGATCCGTATAGTCATAGAGGATAGAGTAGAAATGGTGATCCGTATAGTAAAAAAGGATAGACTAGAAATGGCGATCAATTAGACGCCAAGCTAATTCTTACATACGCGTTTCGTCTATGGTCACGTTGTCTACTCAATTCAATAATGGGATCGCCTGTGTTTGCTCACTGGCGATCTATGTTCAAACTCAAGTGTCGGCAGCGACACTTCATTCCTATATAACAGCTTTTTGTTTTACACTTGCTGTATCAGTAGCCACATTATTTTATTCAACGATATACATTTGTATATATCAAGAACAGTATTGGGGAAATTGTATGACAAAGTTGATAAAGGTTAATTGTAATGCGTTTTGTCCTTCAGATGTTCTTCGGACTAAATTTGTTAAGTTTATAGGACTACACATGCGCACGAAAGGGGGTACTTGGTATTGTAGAATTCATTTAGAGTCGTTTTTCTTTTTCTTTCCATCACTTTTGTACGTAGGCGCATTGCAAACATATATAATTAATTTTTGAAAACTTTTAACTTTCTTTTTATCTCGGCGGTCATTTTTTTTTTATCAAATCTAACCCATAATGCATCACACCATTCCGCGATCACTTTCGGTAGCATTGTTTTCTTTTAAACCAGTAGTATAATTATTTATTTGATTTACTTTTATTAGATGAACCACTGTGCAGAATAAGTATTAAGTGTTGACGACATTTTATATTCATTTTGGCTTTTGCTTTTTATCACAACTTTTGCCAAGACCGTCGATCTACGGCAGTGAGTATACAGAGGAGGATCGGAATTAAAGGAGAGGCTATCGTTTAGGTTCGAACTCATACACCTTTTGTCTATGGGAAACCTGAGCTGTTCTACCTGTAAATCTACGAGACTAAGTCTGACACATAATTCAGTCTCTCTTTCGACGAAAGAGAGATAGATAGATTATGTATTGCACTAGTATCAATTTATTTTGTTAGATGAAGCATTGTCAACAATCATTGACTTTCACCTTCACTTTCACTTTTATATTTAATTTTAGTTTTTTAGGGGTCGTTAATCTCCAACTTGACTCATGATGAAAGCATCAGAATTAAAATGTTACACTTGATTACACTCGAATATATATATATACATATATACAAACACACACACACACACACACACACACACACACACACACACACATACATATATATATATATATATATATATATATATATCCCTTTTATGTCCGGGAGATCTGTTAAAACCCCAGCTGTTTAATCCGCGATGGTACGATACTATATCTACTGCATAAGTTGTCCTCCATTTGAAGACATATTTTCTTTTACTAAGGTACAAGAAACCACTTATTAAGGAGAGAGGTCAATAAAGGACATGAATTAAGAAGACAGAAGATAACTGACTGGGAAGCAAAAAGACGGAAGAGAGTTCCACAAGCGAGAAGTGCGATAGAAGAAAATATTAACATAGTACTTACGGTTCCATCTAGCCAATTAAACTGCAAAATGATGAGACCTAACTGATAATTAATTTCATTGTCTAGCTACCATAGAAGAGAGTTCATTAGAACATTTACCAAGAATTTCATTGTAGAAAACGTATATGGATGCTATATTACGACGGTAGGAATGTTACTGAAGCCATGATGCCGAATCGGGTCTAATAATATTGTAGATTCACCTTTGTTTTCTTTCAAGGATCTCTAAATATATAGCAGGAGCACCAGACTAGATCAAAATTCAAACATGGACGAACGGAATACCTATAAATATGTATGATAAATTCTAGCTAGAAGAACTAACTAATCTTCCTAACAGCTCACATAACAATTGATTCATGTCAGTGAAAAATGTAATCCTGAGAAGGCGAAAGGAGCCACTCTCTTGAAGGCTAGCATCAGCCGTGATCATGGAAGCCAGAAAAGGTTCTCTCAGACGAGTAATAGAGGGAAGTTTCGTTCTGGAGGTCTTAGAATTAACAAGCCATTCCTTGCCCAGTTAAGGACATAGTGTAGGTCATTTTAGAGATTTTTATCTTAGCTTTTGTCAGGCCTGTCAATCTACGGCTGTGAGTAAACAGGATCGGAATTAAACGAGAGGCACTCGGTTAGGTTCGAACTCATACACTTTTTGTCTATGGGAAACCTGAGCTGTTCTACCTGTAAATCTACGAGACTAAGTCTGACACATAATTCAGTCTCTCTTTCGACGAAAGAGAGATAGATAGATTATGTATTGCACTAGTATCAATTTATTTTGTTAGATGAAGCATTGTCAACAATCATTGACTTTCACTTTCACTTTCACTTTTACTTTTATATTTAATTTTTAAATTTACTGACATCGTTAATCTAGTCGTGATCTAAGGATCGGAATTAAAATGCTACACTTGATTACACTCGAATATATATATATATATATATATATATATATATATATATATATATATATATATATATATATATATATATTGCAGATTTTTCATTGTGTTTTCTCGAGAATCTCTAAATGCATACATAGAGCACCGGACCAAATGTGGCAGCAATATTCAAAGCAGTGAGCATAAGTTATCTCTCCATTTGAAGATCTTGAAGATCTTTCATTTATCACATGAAGCCGTGTTCATGGAAGCCAGAAATGCTTCTCGCAGACGATTAATAGAGAGAGGTTTCGTTCTGGAGGTCTTAAAATTAACAAGCCATTCCTTGCCCCAGTTAACGACAGAATGTAAGTCATTTTGAAGATAAGCTGCCAATATGACCTCATTGAACTGCACAGACGTCAATCAATGCTTGTGTCGTCCATATAGATACCGAGTTGAGAACCGGTGCCATAAAGGTCGTCGATTAAAATTAAGAGCAACGTATGTCCAAGGATTGAGACCTAGGAAACAACTACATTAAAGAAAAAAAATCTAGAAGAGTAGCCATTCAGGGTAACTTTCAGAAAGAATGAAATCAGCTAAAGAATTCGCCTAGAATTTCAACTTGGGAAGAAAACCAATATAACAGATGTCTTCCAGATATCCAAAGCAATAACCCAAGGTTGACCATTCTTATCTAAAGCATGATATACTCTTAACCTAGAGAAGCAAAATTGATTTCGGAAAGAAGACTCTGCATTTTCTACTAGTATAATACAAATATAAAAACCTCATCCACATGTAAAAAAAAAAAAGATTAAAAATTAATGGAAGCCTTAATAATAAAAAAGAAAAAGCCAATATTTAATAATATTAACTACGAACACGGCCAAAATGTGCTGATATAAAACATCTCTAAAACATACACACAATCTACACACCCAATCCTTGATAATGG